>CM055754.1:5939914-6523953 GCA_029465975.1 Dallia pectoralis
TCCTTCATGCCTGGGGGAAGGGGATCAATCGCAATTCCAGGCCCAAGACGGATTTAGGAACTGTGAGTGGATCCATTGAGAAAGAAAAGGAGACAGAGGAAACATCTGATTGGTTTAACACCGTGTTAACTTAGCTACGAGTTGCTGCACAGATGACTGGAAGCACCAATCAAATCATATCTTTGATGTTTTAATTTCATCCCTTCCCCCATCTTCATATATCTGCATCGGCCCTGTGTTCCTCGAGCTACGCCCCGTGTTCTCTGACGAATCGTGGCTAGCGCAAACCGACGTGGAGAGGAAAGCTGAGGCGTTACTCAAATGCCTTACAGTCGGTTTGAACTCATCCGTTTGTGCTAATCGCTGCCCTTCGCCGGAATCTCTCACACAACCATACGGTGTTTAGGTTAAGGCACTGCACTACCAGCTGTTTAGCCGGGCTACTCTGCACAGCTGACCCGGTAACTGGACTCGGCACAATGAGGGCTGAGGAGCAGAGAAGACGCTTATGCATCAAATGGCGTGAAGCGTTGGGCAGAGGCATTGGTAAGCTTGTGTGCACACAGAGGCCCTGGACCGAATCTTTTAAGTCAAAGCGTGTAATTAGGTTAGGTGAATATATATATATATATATATATATATATATATATATATATATATATATATATATATATACACACACACATCTACCTAACCTAATCGCTATTGCAGTTGTGTTTAATAAAAAAAAAACAATTAGTCTCAAAACAGCTGGATACATTCTTTACATCAGTGGTTCCCTTTCTCTGAGTGAGGACGGTGGCTATAATATAACAGACATTTAAATTTCCACACCACTGGATCCAATGCCTTTAAATGACCCATCTGAATTAGCTTTGGCGGTTCAGTTCGTGTTTCAAGACTTATCTCGGAAGCAATGTGAATACAATTGTCAGGGCCAGGCAGGAAAATAGGACCTCTTCCTCCCGAAAAAACAACACATCGCACAATCCGAAGAGCGATAACAAAATAAAGGACACGGCGTCCCGAATAATTTCGGCGTGCGGTTATGTGTGCGCGTGTGTGTGTGTGTGTACTCGGGGTCACGTCTCATCCGGTCAGTCGTCACAGGCAACCGTGTAGACGGGGAAGGAAGGATGTAGGGCAAAAGACAATAGGGCCAGTGTCTGCCTGGCATCCAAATGTGTCGCTTGATTGAATCAGCTCGCATCAATACAGTGGACGTCTATGCAAGTAAGGACCGCACTCCTCGCCCCCAGGGTTGCAATTCTGGGCTCCAGGACTTCACTATCTGGGATGGACTAAGACAGACAAGAAGGTGGGGGAGGTGGAGAAGTTAGACGAACAAACAGGCAAGGCATAGTCGTTTCCCCATTTTGTCACTGTCAAGGCCAGGCTGCGTCAGCCACTGGCGAGGTAACCTAACAAATACTTATTCTAGAGCGACGCTCGCGGAAATAAACGTATCAAGAAGTGGAGAAGAACATTGGGTTCTTCCGCATGGGTGACGCTGTGTCATTGGACTTCTGAGGGCTTTCGTCTCAGATGGACAGTCAAAGATACCCCCGTGTTGAGATGATTCACTTTTTCTTGTCCCAAAGAAGAGCAAGGAGCTGTCAAAAGTCATAAGACATCATAGAAATAAAAATAACAGACTTGGTAACAGACTTGGTCTGTTTTTGGCGATACGCTAATCAACACGCAGTTACCTTCTATCTGTGGATCCAAACCTTCAAACCTCTCGATTTTGGAAAATAATCACCCTTAAGAGTTTCCAGTGTCCGAAATCTTGACTTCCACAATGCAAAACATCAGAGGTTTGGAATTGTCAATGTGAATATGAGGTGAGGACCAACTTCACCCTGGCTTACACATATATGTGATCTAATTTTCAAGTTTGGTCTAAAGATGATCGTTGTGAAATCCTACAGCTTCATTGTCCTGTAACAGGCGTGTCTTAATTAGTCAATCATCTGGTCTACAGCATTGTAAAGACTGAAAACAAAACCCACCTACTCATTTTGAGACACATTTCTAATAGCTAGAAGGTAAGCAATATAGTGGTTGGAAACTGCATGTGTAGAAAAACGAGAATGGTAGAAAAACATTTAAATAAGAAGATGCTCTTTGAAAATGTTTATAATGCTGGCTACAATACCAGCCACCTCGAAAAAGCAACAGGCCCAAAGGGCTCTGAAAATCCCAAGCAAGAAAGAAATGCCTCAGTGTGTTTGTTTATGCTCAGATTCGATGCTTCAGCAGCTATACACTTGCGGGCCCGAGAGCCAAGCAAAGAGCAGTAAGGTAACATCATTATAAAAAAACTCCCTACTCTCCACAGGCCATTGGCAGGGCCTTAATGAAGAGCCAAACGAGTCTCCAAAATGACCCTGGGAGGACAAGTGCGACTCCGGGAGGGACTCCGTGGGAAAGTGGGAGAACAGGGGCAGTAACTAGCTGCACACCCTGGGAGTGCGTGAGTCAGCCCCAAAGACTGGATTTAAGAGAGAGAGTGGAGGGTAAGTGTGTGTATGGGTGTGTGTGTGTGGTTGCCCCAAGTCAAGCCTTCACATGGCCACGACTCCACTTCATTGCAAGCCTTCTCTTCTCAGTTCATCTATTCCCTTCCGCTTGTTCCTTTCCTCCAGCCTCTGGCATCTCCTCTCTGTGACATGTGACAGGTTGGAGATGTGACAGCTGTCCTTACGCCAGACCATGTCCAGCCAAAGTCACCACGCGCAAACACACATAAGCGCGCGCGCACGCATGCTCAGAAGTAAACAGACGAGGCGGCTCACTCAATAAGGACGTCATGTAGGTAGGTCCGTCTTATTTGCCTGTCTTCAAATGTCACGGGCCATGTGACGGGGCAGCTTGAGTGCCACGGGGGTTATCGCGTGAGGATGAGAGCAGCTCGGAGGCTTGCTCCGAGATTCACCGTCCGCCTGTCGTCCTGTGTGCCGGACGCCGCGTTTCAATGCCACACCGCAACCTGCCAGTCGACAGTCTGAGAGGAAAATACAAATGTTGAGGTCCACATTGGATATGGTAATGAACTAGAAAATGAAAAACAGCAAAACATGTAGGTGGGAGTCGGCGAGATTTTTAGGAGCTCTGACATTTCAGTCGGTGCTCGCAGCTAAATGGTTCCCCTCAAGAGAGGAACCAACCAAACAAAAATGGCGGAATTTGATCCCAGGCTTTGTCAACTGAATGTTGGATTTTTGTCCTTTGTGCAGAATCAACATCCCACCAACGACAAGCAGATGGCGAACATATTAAAGACAAAAAGATAAATACTTGACACTACCTGCTCAAAAAATTGGGGTCACTTAGAAGGTCCTCGTTTTCTATGAAAAACATACATGACTTGACTTAGTGAAGTAAATTTAGTTAAATAAATAGGTCATTTAGTCATTGATAAAGTGAAAAATAATTATTTTTAAACAAATGTCCTTTTTAACTGTGCTTTTACTAAATAATTCCACAATTACTGATGCTCAAGATAGTCAACAAGTCTAAAGAATGCCGGTTTTATTGCTACTTTAATCATCACAAACGTGGTGCACAAATAACTGCTTTTCAGTGTACACATTGTTAATGTTTTCCTAGGATTTCCTAATGACAGCCTTTTAAAATGATTAGCAAACACACTGTGCATTGGAACACAGGGCCTCTGTACATCTATGTAAGGATTAACACAAAACATTTGAATGCTAGTGTCCCTGACAGAATCATAATCATGATTTTTGCATCCACTCAAACTGCCAATTAACAAATAGCCTTTACTTAAATAAAGACCTGAAAAGGATCT
Organism: Dallia pectoralis; assembly: GCA_029465975.1. Classification (NCBI taxonomy): domain Eukaryota; kingdom Metazoa; phylum Chordata; class Actinopteri; order Esociformes; family Umbridae; genus Dallia; species Dallia pectoralis. Next base: position 5,943,729 of record CM055754.1, read on the forward strand.
GTTCCCAAACCTATACTCCACCCGTTCCCAAACCAATACTCCACCCGTTCCCAAACCTATACTCCACCCGTTCCCCAACCTATACTCCACCCGTTCCCCAACCTATACTCCACCCGTTCCCAAACCTATACTCCACCCGTTCCCAAACCTATACTCCACCCGTTCCCAAACCTATACTCCACCCGTTCCCAAACCTATACTCCACCCGTTCCCAAACCTATACTCCACCCGTTCCCCAACCTATACTCCACCCGTTCCCCAACCTATACTCCACCCGTTCCCCAACCTATACTCCACCCGTTCCCCAACCTATACTCCACCCGTTCCCCAACCTATACTCCACCCGTTCCCCAACCTATACTCCCACCCGTTCCCAAACCTATACTCCCACCCGTTCCCAAACCTATACTCCACCCGTTCCCCAACCTATACTCCACCCGTTCCCAAACCTATACTCCACCCGTTCCCAAACCGATACTCCACCCGTTCCCAAACCTATACTCCACCCGTTCCCCAACCTATACTCCCACCCGTTCCCCAACCTATACTCCACCCGTTCCCAAACCTATACTCCACCCGTTCCCCAACCTATACTCCACCCGTTCCCAAACCGATACTCCACCCGTTCCCAAACCTATACTCCACCCGTTCCCCAACCTATACTCCACCCGTTCCCCAACCTATACCACCACTGTGGTTCTGGTCTAACACCAGACTCTACCACAGCTTCACTGTTCCTTAACTAACAAAGCAGTGTCACATTGAGCAATTTTCATTTCATCTTATTCTGACGCTTTGATGTTGGAAGTTGACATTTTCAAATTCAGACAGAAGTGCACAAGGAGCAAATACATTTAATAATAACAGCCACAATACCATATATTATATATATTATATAGAATACCGTATATTATATATATTATATAGAATACCATATATTATATATATTATATACAATACCGTCTCAGAAGCTCTTTTGATCCACTCGCAGACATCACAAAGCTCTTTACATTGGTAAACAACAAGTTAACAGGACCGGCTTTAATGACAGGGCTAAAACCATTACAGGAGAATTAAAAAAAGCCCTCAAACTCAGCAAGACACAAATGAACACTCAAAGGCCAAAGGCGAATATTGAAGCACAATAACGTTTTGAAACAATGTGTGAATAGTGGCTCCCATATCTGCCCAGTCTAAACTCATCTCAGTCCTTGCATCCTCATACAGGAACCAGCTTCCCCTTTAGTCTTAGATAGCAGAGCCCCTATGCATTTTCACAAATCGCTAACACCACCGTAACAAACAATACTGAAAATAACTCCACCATTACCCCCCGACCTTGGCGCTGTGAAATAATACTCGTCTTTGTTTATCATTTGTACTGTCTCCTATCCAGCACTGACTTCCGCTGACAACACATTTTTGGAGCGGAATGTAGTTAACCATTACATGTTAGGGTGGTTTCACCTAGCTATCTTAGCATATATACGCGTTAAGTTGGTCGGGATAAAAGTTTCAGCGGAATTTTTATTATTGTAAAGCAATATTGCTTCACTGTTTACACGATGACACAGAAATAGTCAACATGGTAGTCTAAAACGTTCAACTGATTTCAAACAAGTCGCACAGCTGTGTGTCTGCGGTCGCATAAGCTTAACAGGTTAATGGAACCATCAAGTCCAAAGGCAGAAAAACGCATGAGATGCATAATATGTTTCGTTCGGACAGAATTATTGAATTGATTGATTGAATTACGGGATGTTAAAGGTAATGTTCCTAATTGAGTCCCAGTTTTGGGACAGTGTAGTGTGATCTCAGCAGTGAGATCTGCCCCCCCACCCCACACACACACACACAAAGCCTTCACAAACCAGCATTCACATAAACAACTGGGGAGAGGAAACATCACTCCGTGAGCCAGTCAGTAGACCATGCTAAACAGCAGGTTAGACAAACAAACAGGTAGAGACTTTTAATCATTAACTAGCCGGCCACATGCAGTCACATTGTGTGCCGTGTGCCTTCAATCTGCCAATCACACAACAAGGACGAAATTACAGAACGCAAATGGACACACACACACACACGCACGCACGCACGCACGCACACACACACACGCAATACCATGGCACAAAACGCTTCTCCAGCCTGTTGCCATAGTCACATCCAAGCTGAGGGTGTTGGTACAGCCAATGGCAGGCTGTGCTAGTTCCATGATGGCAGGTCCACGATACATTGAGAAAATAAAGCCATGATGACACCATTCATGATAAAATGTTTCCCCACGTTTTCTGCTAATCCAAGTCTATTATTTAAAAAGGATAATTGATGACTAGAAACCACTTTTACAATTATGTCAGCACAGCTGAACCCGGGTTGATTAAAGAATCAATAAAACTTCTTTAGACTAGTTTCTGGAGCATTACATTTGAAGATACAGACGCCTCACAGGTCCTCAACAGGCAGGTTCAAGAAATAGTACCCGTAAAAAACACCAGTTTCCATGTCAACGGTGAAGAGGCAACTCCGGGATGCCGGCCTTCTAGTCTGAGTTGCAACGAAAAAGCCATATCTCAGACTGGCCAATAAAACGAGAATATGAAAATAGGCAAAAGAACACAGACACTGGCCGGAGAAAGATTAGAAAATAAGTGTTATGTACAGATTAATCAAAGTTTGAATTGTGGAGGAGTGCTTGGTGCCATCTCTCAAGCATGGTGGAGGCAATGCTATAATCTGGGGGTACCTCAACAACTTGAAAACATGAATGCCAAAGTTCGACAGAGCTCTAATTGCTTTCTTGCGGACAAAATTCAGTCTTCGACAAAAGCAACGTTTGAAGGATACAACCATTATCTCAATTAAAAAGAATTTCCTTCTAACCTTGTCAATTACTATACTTTCATTTTTCCTCATTAAAACTAATTTCACGCGTCCTTTGACAGACGACATAAGAAAGGAACGAAGCATCGGCAAACCTCAAGAGAAGACGTAACGGGACGAATAGGAAGTCAAGATGGAATGTCTGTGGCTATACGGCGAACGAGCAAACGTTGGCTGGCGGATGACGTCGCCCGATGTAATATCTGCCACACTGACTCACCGGACTGGATGTGTTGCCAGACATTGATCTCTAGTCAAACTGGGAACATTTCAATCACGCTGTTTGCTAGAGTGGTACACACACACACACACACACACACACACACACACACACACACACACACACACACACACACACACACACACACACACACACACACACACACACACACACACACACACACACACACACACACACACACACACACACACACACACACACACACACACACTTCATTGCCTGGAATGAAAGACATGGACCGAAGCACCTGTTGGTGAGTCACAACCACAGGTGAAAATGTTCCAGAACAACAAACGGCTGGATTGATGACAGTCAGAACGAGTCAGAACCCAAAACGTGAGTCATCCCAAATGGAACCATGTACCCTGAAAGTGTTCACTTCGGTTTAAAGAAAAGTGTGTGAAACAAAAGAAAGGTCGAATAAATACATTGATACGTATTGACATGGACAAAACATGCAAGAACAAACAATGTTGATTTGCTATTTCTCCTCGTTACAAATGCCTTCCTCCTTTAATTTGTGATTGAGGTACCGTCTTTTTGCAACGACTGTTATCATCGATTTGAGCTAGCTGAAGTTTGAGACATCCGTCCTACGATACACATATTGAAAACCCATTAATCTATTCACAGAACCAAAAGGCCCCTGCTGGCACATACATGCTAGAGGAGAGCAACCTTTCTGGCCAACAACAACAATTGAACATTTCAAATGCAGTGTGACATTCTTCTGTCAGGTAACAAAGTCCAGTCATCCCCACTGTGTCCCTCTGAAGGTGGTAAACACTCTAGTACACTGGTGATGCGTGTGTCCAGGTCCCCGTGTCACTGACATTATACAGACATTATAGTCATTGATAGCATGTCATTGCCATGACCGAGCCCTGTTCGGCACCGTGCGTATCGCTAGTAAGACATTAGCCCCGACGATGACTCAACATAGACTGCCCGACTGCCTGTCAACATAAGATGCACACGAAAACTTTTTATTTACGTTTGTGAGAATGTGTGTGCGCTTCTGTCCAGTTGTGCGTCGTAGGAAACGAGTAACAAGTCCACAATAACTGCAGTATCACACGGAGGTAAATCCCAACACACCCTGTTGGCGTAACGGCATCTTTGAGTGGTTCGAAAATATGACTGCAACAGAATGCCAATAGTTAGGATAAAAATGATTGTCTTGGGAAAAAAAAGACTTTATCCGAAGACGACTGATATAATTAGTTCAGATTCTATAAGCGCTTCCGAAAAACATTGACCTCACATAAACTTGTGCTGTACCCACCCGAGACATGTCATTCATTAACGCAATTAGTTAAACATGTCAGCGTGCACATTTTATCAGATTGGATTAACTAAATATTTATATGTTGTTTATGAATTGAAGCAACAGCACAAGCCCACCGCCCCTCCCCCCCTCCAAAGCGTTTGCGCTCTCACTCCAGGCCTATTTGTTTGAGCAAGAGTAACATGTCTGGTTGACTTAGCTAGCTTTGGAAAGCTGCCCGCAGGCTCCTGCTATGAGCTGATAGTCTCGTTGTCCTGATTTGCCGATCTGTTCATTTGCTGTGGTGAGATGATGAGCAGACGGCGATAAAGCGCATTTTATTATTACTTTTTTTTTTAACGTTACTATGGGTTTAAACGGTTGCATTGCCGGTGATGCCTGAACAAATACAAATTGAGGTGGGAAAAAAAATCAAAATAGACACACGAATGATTAGGAATGTAAGTCTGCCAGAGAGAAAGACACCAAAGGAGAAAACGAAAGGAAAATCAGGAAAAAACAAGCTAGAAAAAAAACTGAAAAAACAAAGACAGAAAGAGAGAAGCGGAAAGAGAGATGGAAAGAGAGAGACAGACAGAAGCAGAGAGGGAAAAGAGACAGACACAGGGAGAAAAATGGAAAGAGAGGGTGTGATGTAGCGGCGTTGGGTGGGATGTACCGGTGGTGGAAAAAAACTCTTCAAGCTCTATCAAGTCAGTTGTTAATCATTGCTATAAAGCTTTTTTCAAGTCTTGCCATAGACTGTCAACCCAATATAAGTCAACCCTGGAACTAGGCCACTCAGGAACAATGTCGTCTTGGTTAGCAAGTGTAGATCGGGCCTTGTGTTTTAGGTCAGCTGTTCTCGAACTGATCCTCAGGGACCACCAGCTGTTGCCTGCATTTCAACAATCCCAGATCTAGCATTCCCTACTGCAAATTTCAGGACATTTTAGCGTTTTTGTTCTTTTAATTACTTTGTAAAATTTTCATAATTAATTATAATTAATTAGCAACACTAACTTTAAATGTAATCCGTTTCCAACTCGGGCTGGAACATAAATCGGAAATGTTAACGGGGCTGAACACTTTCTGAAGGGACGGTATGGTTCTCATGCAAAATTATGAATTTGAAGAAGGCAAGAGCCTGATGGAATTGTGGTGCTTAGTAAGTACAAAACACTGTGTGAACCAGGCAGACAAATAGTAACCTCGAAGGAAATATATTGTCAGGCAATGTGAGAAGAAAAAAAACCCTGAACAAAACAGAAACCCCCCCGTCACACCAGCTAACCGCGTGCAAACAAATTCAGTGGCGATTCATTAGCGTCATGTGCACACTGGAATTAGTCAGTGCACCCGGCTTACACCTATTGCTGTGGCGCCATTAGCCAACGCTAAATGGCAGAATGTGTCATCAATGGAGCCGCATCACAACGCTGATGTCCAGATGACGCGATGCCTCCGGCGATAATGTCACAGAACAAGTCATCACCAGAGCTAATGTACGCACCCGTCGCAAACAAATCGTTTGTCTAAACGGGCACTTGTGTGCGACCGCCGCGCTTCATGCGACGAAGAGATTTTCCGGGCCATGTTTCCCATTTGTGCCCACTGTAACGACACTGACGATATGCAGTGTGTACAGTATGTCCATGGAATTACACTGAAATCTTAGTACACTGCATCCCATTTTCACAAATCCAAACAGAAAAAGCAAGACACATTATGGGTGGGGAGAGAGAGAGAGAGCCGAGAAAGAAAGCAGTGACAATGAGAGGTGAAGCAGACCACAATTAAGAACAGACAGACAGACAGACAGAGAGACAGACAGAGAGACAGAGAGAGAGACAGAGAGAGAGACAGAGAGAGAGACAGAGAGAGAGACAGAGAGAGAGACAGAGAGAGAGAGACAGAGAGAGAGAGACAGAGAGAGAGACAGAGAGAGAGACAGAGAGAGAGAGAGACAGAGAGAGAGACAGAGAGAGAGACAGAGAGAGAGACAGAGAGAGAGACAGAGAGAGAGACAGAGAGAGAGACAGAGAGAGAGACAGAGAGAGAGACAGAGAGAGAGACAGAGCGAGAGACAGAGAGAGAGACAGAGCGAGAGACAGAGAGAGAGAGACAGAGAGAGAGAGACACACAGAGAGAGAGATAACAATGGAGACAAATTCGAGATGGATGAGTGGGATGGGAGAAGGGTGTTGAAGAGAGAAAAGATAAAGGTCAGACCTCTCACAGAAGTGTTGCCTTGCCGGTAACCAGCCTATATGAAGGGCATGCTCTGGTACCACGAGTGTCACAACAAGCAGGGGATTGGGAAGGGAACCCGGTTCCACTGCTCCGGGGCGCATACTTTCTTATAACACGGCCGTCACAGTGGCAGTGGGGTCATGGCTGCCGAGTGTGTTCATGGTAAGTGATGACCGGTGCCTGGGCCTGACCGGACGAGGGGTGGGGTCTGACCGGGGGCGGGGCCTGACCGGACGAGGGGTGGGGTCAGATCACATAAAAATAAATTGGGCCACCACTGGTAAAATATAGCGCTGCATGGTTAATGTACTGGTAAAGCAAATATTTTAGTTTTAATGCTTCCGTCGTTCTTGTTAAGGACAACGTAATCATGTACATTAGCAAAGATTCAGGGCATGTCTCTCAAAACGGATCTATTTCATACAAGTATAAGTCCGTTGGGATCCAGGCAAACATCATAGAATAGAGAAAATGTGCACAATAACAGAAAGGTATGACCCACACTTGAGTTCTCTCAAATATTGCATACATTCGCTCACACCCCCTATCGCCATTTACAGGAACAAACACATCCAATAAGGCCACTTCCAATGCAGTCCTCTCACATCGATACCCACGCCCGGCAGCAATGTCATAGCAAAACAATGAGGCCATTGTTATGGCTCAAAGCACCTTGAGTTCCTGCGCCCTGTAAGCCTAGGTGTTTGCCTGCCCGTAGGAGCGCCAACTTGAGGGCGTGGACGGTACGCGGTTACAAAAGGTGCCACAAATTGATATTTACCCAACATAATTGATGGGGATTCAGGCAGGTCGGGTTAGAACGCCATTGGCTGGCTATATTTGGAGCTAGGACAGAGCTACAAGATTAGCCACCGTTAGACAGACATGTTTCAGCCTGTCCCTCGCCTGGGCAGTTGGCTAGATCGCACTCGTTACTTTGGACCTGTCTGGATCTGCTCGTCCCAGTATGCGCTTCAAATTCAAACCCTCTGGAACCCCATGACCTCATTCTCACATCGCTAGCTTTGCTTATCCGCTTGCGTGCATTTGATATGGACTCCAGTTATATGGCACGACCGAGAACGTAATGGCAAAGTATGACACAAATTACAAGGTTATACCCTCTCTTTCCTGGCAACACTATAATAACACAGATTTCTGTGTGCTCAGTGGAATTTTAACTTAACTGGTATTTCCCAGTAGCTGCTATCAGCAAATATATTTTCTAGGAACTAGGTAGTACACTGGGACACACCCATGTGCTACTCTGCTTGACTGCATACCACCTGCACAACGGAGCTGCCTTATTTGCTAAAGGTACAGCTCTCTTGTAGGTAGGACCACAACGTATTCAGCTGTTCTCACTGGAAGACAAATGGATTTATTGTCCAAGTTGAGTGCCACCTTCAGGGGGCAAAGTTGAAACGCGTATCAACGTCTAGCCATTGGTTAATCGAATTCCAAGGGAATCGTATCAAGGTTTGACAAATCCACAGACGTCACGGGTTTGTATTGACACGTGGGCGGAATCGTTTGAAATGGCAATGAAAGCGAACTGACTTCTATAGTGTTGCGATGGTTTTTATGCCGTTTGCGAAGACGTCAACGATCTTCACCTGCATAATCAATGCACACACCTTTCGAAAACCTCGTTCTTTCTCACTTAATCAAACGTTGGGCACGATACACACGACACAGTTGTCTGCCTGAACAGGACGGCAGAACTTTGGATAAACCAACCCCATGTGACATTTACCCCTTTGATTTTCTAAATACTTTTCCCGTACATAATTTACATATTACAACATTGTGCTTGAAGGTGCATCATGTTTTGTAACCTTTGAAAGGCAGATCCATTAGCTTATCAATAGCTTCCTAACTGAGCTGTTCACAACACACACTCAGACCACACACACACGCACACTGCACACTCAGACCACACACGCACAACGCACACTCAGACCAGAAACACACACACACCGCACACTCAGACCACACACCTCACACTGCATACGGAGCAAATGGGGAGGTGCGGGCAGCAGGTGCACATGATGTTAAACACCAAATTCCTACACACCAAAACTTACGGCCACGCCCTTTGTTTGCCTAAACGGTCCTCTGGAGTTCTCTGTGCGTCGCTCACGTGTCTCCTCTCAGTCGTCACTCTTGCTCACTCAGCCGTATGCTTCCCCGAGATTAATTAACCTTGATTAATTAATCCAATTAGTTAACGCGTTGCTCGATTGTGAGCGGCGGCTTGCACGCGAGAACTGTCCACTGCTCAATCTGCGGAGAACTTGATGAAGACGAGGAGCTGAAGACGAGGCGGTGAGGATGAGGAGGCGTGCACTAATTGGCTTTGATAATGGGAGTGCGTTTCTGAAGGTCACGCATCCCTCGTTTGCATCCTAAATGTCAATTAAGTCGGGGAATGGCATCTGGGTGAGGCACTGACGTTCATGTGAAGTGGAGCCGGGGGAACATTGGGGTCACGACACGAGGCAGCTGACACGTGAGACTCGCCGCAGTCCCGGGCTCCACATTAAAGGCAGAAATGAAAAAATAAGAGACAGGCAAACATGAAACTTTGAGCACTTTGCGCACCTGGTGGTGACCCCGAAACCGCACAAGCAGCCCACATGGACATAACTGCAAGTGCTCGGGCTTAACAGGTGACTGGGTTTGCGGCTCGCCCCTGCAATTTAAAAGATGCTGTCATGGCTGAGGATTACGGGGCGGCGGTGACATCATCGTTTCTACTGCGACTTCCGGCCTTACTTTGCCCGCTTGAGGCGTGTCCTGTTGGTTTGTGGGACGAGAGTAAACACAGCGCATTAGAGGCCGACAGGTTGCAGAACAGGTGCAGCTGCGTGATGTCTTGTGGAAATCTCCTTTCGTTTCCTCGTCGTGTCTCTTTCTCTCTGCAGACAGGAACACCTGTAGCAGGGCTCCAGATGTTGAACCACCTGGCTATCATTACGCGGATCTTCCAAAAGCCGGGTGGCTTACGAGATTAAACACCAGACCTCCAAATCGCAATGGCCTGTGAAGTAGAAGGAACAAACAATACTGACCCCCAGTCGGCGGGTGGCAAATGCCAGGTAATCTTCCAATAGGCCGGTATTCATTAGCAAAAGCATTTGTGCACCAAACACTGCCGTCCACCGAATAACTGGATAATTAGCCATTGAGGGATTTGCTTTTAACAGTCCCCTATTGGGTGGTTTATGCCGCGGTCACCCTGGCAACCACGTTAAAACACTGACATTAAGATCGCCCGGGCCAGACGTCATGGAACACCTACACACAGCTCCCTGCATCACTTTTGCAATTCGATCCACCGTCTTGCAACAGCCTGAGACAGGAACTTCGTACGGCTGCGTCAGCAAATCGGCCGAATGTTTCCTGCCTGCTGCTCTCTGCTGTGTTCCTCGTAATCTGGGTCTAATCAATCGCAGACAGTAAACTTGCCGCTGTTGCGAGAAATATGTGGGTTCTACGGGAAAAAACTAAATCTGTCTGGAATGATGGACTTTAATGTTATTAGGAAATTTGTACTGGCTACTTAAAACCGGTAGCCCGTCACCGGCCCAGAGTGACTTCAGCCAAACAAAGCATAGAAAACCTTTTGGGATTTGAAACAAATGCAAACACCCTCGTGTTATTCATGTAGTGATTACACTTTCCACAAGTTTATTTTCAACTAGAACATGTAGACCAGCGGGTACGTCTCTCCCAAATGGACACTTGATTTAATTAGTCAAGAGCGACATGATTATCAGACTTGGTTAATTGAAACTGCGGTGCCATGGGTAGGGTAGAAAAAACATCAAACGTTTCAGGGAGACGGTGGGTGCAATCACTCAGTCACCGTGGAACCCTGGATGTTACAATGGGGAGTTAATGCAACTAATTGTGGATGTGAGCTTGCCCCAGGTACGTCGGTCTTCAAACTAATTTCAAATTACTCTTAAGGCACTCAGTCAAATCACTCATAAGCCCTACTGAGTGACCCCCACTGTCCATCCTCTCTCTCCCGTTTTTGTTTGTTTGCGACGGCTGTTATTCTGACATTTATTTCCAACTTTAAATGCAGTCCACCTATAATTTAAACCTCTTAAACTGCTAGATAATTGTTTCTCTGTGTCCCAGCAATGAATGGCCTTTCCAGGGATTTTTGTTGTTCGCCGCATTTAATGCCTAAGTGGAAATATCCTATTCGGGAAACGTGCTCTGTAGCTAAATGCCAGGTGGCTGTAGTTGACAAAGATGTCCCCGGTCAGATCAGAGGTGGATGTAGTTGACAGACATGTCCCCAGTCAGATCAGAGGTGGATGTAGTTGACAGACATGTCCCCAGTCAGATCAGAGGTGGATGTAGTTGACAGACATGTCCCCAGTCAGATCAGAGGTGGATGTAGTTGACAGATATGTCCCGGTCAGATCAGAGGTGGCTGTAGTTGACAAAGATGTCCCCGGTCAGATCAGAGGTGGATGTAGTTGACAGACATGTCCCCAGTCAGATCAGAGGTGGATGTAGTTGACAGACATGTCCCCAGTCAGATCAGAGGTGGATGTAGTTGACAGATATGTCCCCGGTCAGATCAGAGGTGGCTGTAGTTGACAAAGATGTCCCCAGTCAGATCAGAGGTGGATGTAGTTGACAGACATGTCCCCAGTCAGATCAGAGGTGGATGTAGTTGACAGACATGTCCCCAGTCAGATCAGAGGTGGATGTAGTTGACAGATATGTCCCCAGTCAGATTAGAGGTGGATGTAGTTGACAGATATGTCCCGGTCAGATCAGAGGTGGATGTAGTTGACAGACATGTCCCCAGTCAGATCAGAGGTGGATGTAGTTGACAGACATGTCCCCAGTCAGATCAGAGGTGGATGTAGTTGACAGACATGTCCCCAGTCAGATTAGAGGTGGATGTAGTTGACAGATATGTCCCCGGTCAGATCAGAGGTGGATGTAGTTGACAGATATGTCCCGGTCAGATCAGAGGTGGATGTAGTTGACAGACATGTCCCCGGTCAGATCAGAGGTGGATGTAGTTGACAGACATGTCCCCAGTCAGATCAGAGGTGGATGTAGTTGACAGACATGTCCCCAGTCAGATTAGAGGTGGATGTAGTTGACCATTCCATTCAAAGGCCATTTCAGAGAGAAACGTGACGGTTTCTTCCTGTTTCTTGGATAAACGAGTTACAACTTTGATTCGTTGTGCATCAAACAGTCCTCAGTTGTCATGACGCGTCTAAGAGAGAAGCACAGAATGAGCAGTCGGCTTCACGTAAAACTGGAGGGAAAGTGATGTGGCTCAAAAGGAAAGTGATACGAAACTAATCACATTATATACACACACGCAACACATACGATATTGCAGCTGAATTAATGAGATGTAGTCACAGAAGTCATTAAAACAATATGTTAAGATATTTCCGAAAGAAAAAAAGTGAAACAGGACTGTTTATCACAGTTATGCTGCTATTTGACTAAAACATTTCAGAAGACGCAAAACTTTAAACTTCTCTTAGGTGAAAAGATCTAATCATTCTCATAATGTGCAGTGAGAAAGCATCTGGAGAGGGGCTGCATGGGAAGACCTTAAAAATATAGATTTCCCAGGGTTATTTCATAATTGTCCACCTTGAATACACACATTAGATACAGATATATAATGAATGTCTAACCCCTGTGTACAAGGTCTTTAATTTCACCCTCCTTGGTTGTTTAAAGGTTTTGTTTCCGAGAGGAGTCATCTGTCCTAGCCAGCTGTGGAAGTAGTCGAGGTCACGCTTGTGAGATGGCACCACAGAATAGGAAAGATCTGTCTCACAACATGAACCCGAGCCAAAGTTAACTAACTATAACGTGCCCTAATAAAAAGTCGATACGTCTGAAGACAGTGGAGGCCCTGAAACGCGAGCAAAACTTGAGAAAGACGTGATCCGATGGACAGCTGATGCCACTGTTTGGCACTTCTACCTGCTGTCAGTCCAATTTCAGAAGGACAGGCAGAGAGAGAGAGCGAGAGAGCGAGGCGGAAAACAGCGAGAGATAAAAAGAGAAAAACACACGGAGAGCCTTACAGGAGTAACCTGCAATTATTTTATAGCTCTTAAGATTCCTGAGCTCTTAGTCACTGTTTACCGGCGAAGGGAACGACGAGGCCGCAAATTAGAACCACTCGCTGGTGCATCAAATGTTCGCCAGTCACGCACAGGCCTGGGATCACTCTCCTAAAGGGTACCGCACCGAGGCGATTAGAAACCCGGGGAACACAGACAATAGGACATGGTGGGCATAAGTACTGTCAGCACCACCTCAGGGATTATATCACAGCAGCTTCTGCCCCAACGCCACCCTGTTCGGTCGGGACAAGTCTTCAGAATTCCCCCGTGCCAGTGGGAGAAAGGCACAACGCACGGACACACGTGAACGACGGGCTTAATCCGAACATCTTCCCGTGTGTTCTTTCTAGCCCGGCACCAGCCTGGTAGCGGCAACGGTAGAACCGACCGCTACGGTCGTGCGGCCTGGTGTCACTCCAAACACAATGACAGACCGTCGTTCAACACAAAGCTGTGATCCTTTAACTGTAACGCTAGAATATGCGGTAGAGTCAAGGCCAAAGGCCTTTAAAAAGAACCAAACCACAGGAACCATTACAGCCTTGTGCATGAAAACAGGGCAGGGATGGGTAAGAGAGGAATAAATAGATAGAGAGAAAGACAAGACAATAGAGAGAGCGAGAGATAGAGAGAGAGAGAGCAACGGCAGCTCTAATGGCCGGCTGTGTGAGGTTAGCTAAATACACCCTTAATGGAGCTGTAATGAAGGGGCTTGAAAGCACAGTGGATGATGTCACTGACAAAACCTGATTCTCAACAACCTTGTCGCATCCAGTTGTCCGCGAGGTAGATAACGTGATAATGTGTGTGTGTGTGTGTCTACCAGTGACCACTAAGTGTACGAATCACGGTTGTTTTCGAGAGGGACAGAGAATTGCCCCATACTGTCAAGGCCACGACTTCTCCAAAAAGCCAACTGCTGCACCGACAGGGACGTCAAGGCGACAAACCGCAGCAACAAAGGAAAGGCCAGGATGCGGATGGGGCAAGGAAGCCGTGTTGCAACAGGATAAGAAAAAGGTAACTGCGGTGAAGCCCGGCACAAACTCAAAACCATCCCTCCGATTGGCCGGAAGAGGGGAACATTCGGAACGATCACACCCAGCGATCACAGTACGAAACCTTAAGAGACACGTCAATGCTAAACTGCACCCTGAGATAGAAGACTCGCCCTGAGGATAATTCTCCAGTGTAGTTCAACACATAAATGCCATTGTGGCATTCTCCCCCTCTTTAATCTGGGCTTTGAGCAGAAAGAGGTGTTGGGGAGGGGTTCGGGGGCGTTTTCAGGTGCAGATAAGGCCTGCTGCAGTTACACACACGCACACGCACACACACTAAAAGAGAATTGACTGTGTCTTATTGTGCAGTGTGAAAGAGGGGTATTTACAGATTTAACTTTGAGTCCAGGTTTTGGACGATGCCCTGTTCCTTCCTCCGTTCCTACATCCCACTCAATGTTCTGCTTAGAACATGAATAAAGCCTCAGCAACTTCCCTATACAGACACAGTATCTGCAGGTATTACAAAGACCAGACTGTGAGACCGGCAAAAACTGCATGTAACAAAACAGGTTTAATGCAACACTATTCACTTTAGACGGACTTGAGCCGCGTTCAGTAAGCATTCAGTAAGTGCCAGACATTTCAGTTGGGATTTCAGTTGGAAAATAAACAGTCCAGAATGTAACAATGAAAGATGGGAAAAGATTAAGACTCACTGTGGCATTTGTGAAAACTGCCAATGACATTTTTTATTCCTGCACTACAGCACCATGCAAAAGTCTTAGGCCACAAAAGAAAATTGTTTAACAACATTTATCTGGATCGCAGTAAGTGGCTATTGATTTACACAATAACTCAGGTCAGTGCGTGGCAGAATGTTCTATAACACTTCTGTTGACCTTGGCAGCTTTTTGTTCATTTCCCAGTAATCTCTCACTTTATGCAGATTACTTCCCCTCCAATAAAGTTGTAATTGTCTTTGCAGCGTGTTTGGGATCATTATTATGCTGAATGATATAGGCAATGAGTCATAAATGTAAATAATTATTAGAACCAGGAGAGAATGGGGGAGGGCCATGCATCTATTTTTCCGGTCAATAAGAGGGCTTTGTATTAAAATAAATTGTTCAGGGAAGGTCATCTTTCACTTGTATTTTCACATCACAAAAACCTAGCATTTTGGGGAGTGAGTAGACTTTTTATCCACTGTACATCCTTTTATTTGCTTCTTATTTAAGGCCAGACACCAGTCAAATTGTATTTTTGTGTTACTTTACTAAAATCAGAATAAAACTTTGTTTTTTATATGCAAATGATATATTTTCTCATTAAATATGCGCTGATTTGAATAGCACATAAATCCATATTCAGATGTTTTATTTTTGATTTATTCTGACAATATACTAAATGGGTTAAAAGGGTTTAGCAAAAGAAAACTCCTATGTGAGACTTTTTCCCCCCTACATATTTACAATTAAATTACCACATGAAATGACATTTTTGAAAGATACTCAAAAAATCCACTGCAAATGTCTTGCTTGAAGACCTAAGAAACAGTGTATAAATAATTAGGACCTGACTGCTTTGTTAGGGTGAGGGAAATGACATGTCAGTTTGAGAAAACGTCTGTTAAAGATTAGCAAACACAAAAAAATCACACCTAGTCTAGAAAGAAATACTGTTTGTCACATGAACACATCTCTTATAGATATTATCGACATTAATTTTGATACGACATCAGATACATCTTAGAAAACACTAATACATCATATTTACACATATTTAGCAATAGAATGTACATGCAAAATACTCTGTTTATGGCAAATCGAATCTTCAAGATATTACCACATACGAAAACGGGTAAATTTTGCAACAGTTCACTAATCAGCTTTGCCTGCCATGCATGTTACACAATCTGTTAGTGCCTGTAGATATTCTTCACAGAGTCATGGGACCTACACCTACGGTTGGCACACTCTGCAAACGCTTTATCCGCTCGCACTAGATCTGTGTCTGGGCGGATCCTGGCTATTGTTTATGCCTCGCCTGTACCCGAACCAAGATGACGAGCACCTGTTGCCAGACCCACTCATAGTTCACACAAGGCGTAACGGAGGTAAAAGAAAACAGAATTATTGCACGAGACCCTCCTGTTGCGTCTCAACCACCAGCAGACACATTACTGTCCAATAATGCTAATGGTTCCTCTCCCGAACATTATGAACATTAGGGTAGACTGACTGCTGCTAAAGATCATCAAAATGGTCCCCCCGCCATAGATGCCGTCAGCCAAGTCCAAAACACCCAATCACAACGCCATCAATGGAAAAGGATATACTTAAAATGCCAAACATAGAGGGGAGGCGTGTGTGTGTGCGAGTGTGGGTGTGTGTAGGGGGACAGTTGGAAAGACTTAAAAATGTGACCCACTTGCAAGCGTCCATTGAATTGGCCATTTCGACAGCAGTGTAAAAGTAAAAAAAGATTAGCAACCTCCAGCCTCTGGAATGCTGACACTTTAAGGACAATATTCCCAGCCAGCACTTCTCCAAAGACATTCCATGTTTTCCCCCGTGTCGTATGCTATGAAACAAGACGGCGCCGACATGAGCGTGACACACTCGCGTCGATATGGGCTAGGTGACGAGTGGGTCCAGCGATTGGGCTTGAAGGGAAGTACCTGGTCTGCAACAATGTTAAGTTACGAGGCACCTGTCAAATTGAGGGTAAACCCAGGGTTTCCCTGCAGAACATTCAGCGGAACATTGCCCACAGATCACAATTCAGTTCCAATGGTCACATGCCCATTTTAGCATTTTGACTGCGTACCGGGGTCATTGTGGGGTCATTGTGGGGTCATTCCCGGGGTCATCCCCAGGCACTATGACCAGTCAGCGGCTACACAGCTCCATACAATACAAAGTCGTTCATGTCTTTACTCGTGTCCATCTCTCCGGTATCCAATACATTGACTACAAAAACTGATTGTTTAACAACCATCCTATCTAACCAGACCTTGACAGGAGACTTTCAACATTACTCGCTTCACTTGTGAGAGGTGATTCTGCATTGGCTCCAGCGTGTATGCAATCAACCAAGTAGACGTAAGGAACTTGTACATATCGGAGATTGTTAATATTTCACTACAGAACCCCCGCATGCATAAATCAAAGACAAAAATGAATTCCTGTGACGGACACGTCTGTCGTTCACTAATGGTAACTATTGAGTCAGATAAATTGATTGAAGTACATTTCAATCAGTGCAAGGTTAGGACAACTGCGCTTAAAAGATGCTAATGAGAAATTGGGAATTAAATTGTGGAAAACACAAGGTTGGTTTCGTAGAAAGAGATGAACATTTGACAAAAGGGTTAATGTTCTAGTGACATTTACTGCTGTGTTGCTGTTCGCCCCAAAGCAATAACCACGGAAAAACACAGATGTGTTAATTAAAACATTTTGTTAGGCTGTGTTTTTTTGGGCATCTAGAATTTGTTAAGTATTATGAAAATATAATAATGAATACAAATTAGACAGATTATTCTGAAAAGGAGAAGCCAATTTGATTCTCATTTTTGACTGCATTAAAGAAAGTCCAGAGGAATAACAATTGTCTACGCTGCAGTGAGGAAAAATGTGTTTCATGAAAGGTATTTAATGGCCCGGTAATTGAACAAGTGCATTAAATTAATCATGCAAAATCAAAGTTTTGTAATATTATATGTTCTACAACTTCCCAATAATGCTCTAGTTGGATCGTGCCGCAATTCAAACTGCTAATTGTATGTTACATTCTCTTCCATTGACGCTATATTGAATTTAGGGATTGTGCTGTGAACTCAACTGAACCAGGATCTGTTGGATGTGCCAATGTTTTGACACAATACTGTCCAGTGTTGTAAATCACATGCTCACTGGAGAAGCTGAAAATTGTTATTAGTTAATAGTTCTGGTCCCCATTGATGTTGTCTACTTATATATTAATACACTGACAGACGGCATAAGGAAGAAGTATTAAAAGGTAAACAGTAGCTTGGAAGTGAGCCCATTCTCCTGGCCAATACCCACGATTGAGCTGGCGCTCGCCGGCGTACCACAAGGAGTACCAGTAGCACGACAACACCAGGCAAACCTGTCCGAAATCATATCAATCTACTCCGATGGCACACCTCAAACTCAGGCTGTAGTTTTTCGCGGTGAAAAAAACGTGTTCTTGTATAGTTACTTTATGTCACTAGCCTAATGTAGGAGGATATTGTCTCCAATCAAGCTCGTCCACAGGGAATGGCATGGCGTTGCAGCGGCAGTCGTCCTTATTTAAGAAGTCTTTAGGCCAGTCAAATCACGTACTTTACCTCCACCGGTGCACCTCACGGTCTCCACCATGCTTGATACGTGACGTCAAGGACACCACCAGCATCTTTTCAATTGGTCCGTCACATTTCGTCTTCTAAACACTGTCCGCAGCGTTTTCCAAACTTCCTCTGTCCAGTGTCTTGTGGCCATCTTAATGTTCTCCTTTTAAGATTGTATTCTATTTAAGAGATATTGCTTTTACTTTGCAACTCAGCCTAGCAGTTAGGGGTGTTCCTTGTGTCCCTGCAGAGAAGTACAGCAGCCTGCCTTGAGCCCCCCAGCCTCCTGTGTGTCCACCTTGCTCGCCGCCCTCGTCCTACATCTGTCTTCTGTCTTCCGTCTTCTGGCTGCGCAGGGCCCTCTTCCTTCTACTAGAGTGGAAGCCGGAAGTCATTGTTTAACACTGCCTTAAGGTCCAGAAGAAAATGCACGGCATTCTCTGGTAAAAAATAAAATCGGTAGCCAATTTGCAGAGTTTTACATGTCATGAATGTATTTTAAACCAACAGCAGTAACTGGGCCACTAGCCCCCACCGCCTTGCTTTGATTTAATTCAACATGTAATCAAGATTTTTATTCGCATGGACAGGCCAAAAATGTATTGTTGCGCAAGAGTAATCAGTTCTTCTGATGAGAAGATCATTGAGGCATAAGTTCCGTCCCCACCGTTTGGCTTCTTCAGGCTCTTGGGTTCGTTTTCTATTCCCCGGCCACCGACAGCAGAGCTTTTAGGTTCAAGAACGAAAGACAGCAAAATAAACACCACCTAACATTAAGAACCAAGTCAGTGACGAAGCCGAATAAATGAAGCTGGAGCCGAACAAAGCTGAAGCCTGAGGCGCCGCTTCACCCTGCGTCGAGTTGACGCCTGCAGAGGTTCAGTGGGGAAAATAAATAAAGAAATAATTGGAGTAAAAATTATTTGACTTAAGTGTTCTTGCTGAGGCATACTGGTTTGGCTATAGACGCAATGGGTGGAAGAGGCCAGTCCGCGGGCAGACCAGGGCATCAGCCAGGCCACAGCAAGGGGGCAGGAGTGGGGTGCCCTGGGGAAAGCACGCTACCATAGGCTGGGCATGTGACGGAAGCACGGCTCATTTCTGCTCGTAAAAGTCTGGACATCCAAACAAATCTTGAGAGAAATTCCCAATGCAATTTACGCCGAACAAGTCCCTCCTGGCAAATGCAGGCTGAAACCAAGAGCAGATTCTCGCCTGACTTCCACTTATTGTAACCGTCATCCAAACCAATTGGTAAGGGTTTAGGCTTTCCCGTGAGGATTGGTACAAACCAGTATCGTTTCCCCTATAGCCAGTTGGCTGCAAAACAAGAGTCAGTGCCTGTGGGGAGAACATGTCTCAAGCCGAGCGAGAGACTCTCAAGCATGAGCGTGCCGTCTCTCTACACTGGTGGCTGAAGATGCTTGTCAATGCGACATTTAGAGGCCCCCCTGTGTGCCAGAGTGGCCAAGACGGCACAACCTGGTGTTACCGGGTCAACCGTACATGACACCGTAAAACTGAAGGTCACCACACCAATTAGGGAAAATACAGTGTGTGTACTGTATTCATTACTGTATTCATTACTGTATTCATTCTTAGCGCGCATGTTGAACCCAAAGAAACACGTTCGACTGCAGTTTAAGACAAAGGTCAGAGGTCATAGGAAACCTGTTGGAGCGCACAGCCCAGCCCCAAACATAAAACTAAAAATAAACCTTTTGTCACCATACAAATCTAGGCTTGGATTTATGAATAAAACAAACTACTAATAAATGGCGACCGTTTGTTGTGCATGCAAATCCTGTGATGTATGCGTTTTTGCCTGCATGAAGAGAAAAAACATACGATTAATAAATAAGATGCAGACTGTTCTTTAGATTCAAAATGGTGTCCAAACACCACCAGGAGACGTGTCCTTGTACGCCCGTTGCGCTCGCCCTCGTCACCCATCTTCCTCTTCATCTTTTGGACTATGCCAGACAAGTCCTGTAGAACAACACAGCGCCCGCCGCTCCCCCGGGCAGGGCAGCCGAAGCAGGAAGGTAAACATGTCCATTGTAGTGGAGCTCAGAGCACACGGACGCTTTGCTCT
The DNA here is from genome assembly GCA_029465975.1 of Dallia pectoralis. Taxonomy (NCBI): domain Eukaryota; kingdom Metazoa; phylum Chordata; class Actinopteri; order Esociformes; family Umbridae; genus Dallia; species Dallia pectoralis. The sequence continues at coordinate 5,963,966 of CM055754.1, forward strand.
GGGTTATGGTTGTCCTACACCAGACCCCCTCGTGTTCAGAGAGGGTTTCGAAAAAACAGTCGCCTACAAGCCAGGCTGACGCTGCACCTAGCGGCCGACGCTGCACCTACCTGACCTTTTGGCGCTCCATTTCTCTAGTCTCTATCTGGGGAAACCTAACCCATATCTGTAGGAACTTTTCTGAAGACAAATTAAAAGTGTCTGCAAGTGAATTATCAAATTCAGTGCAAATTCAGCCGGCCTGTTTCACCGGCACTACACAAACCCGATGGAGAGTGCTTGTAAAACAAACATGTCGTTATGCAGTGGAAGAGCACATCCAAGGCAAGTGCAATACGTCTGTCGCCCGAAACGGTTGCTGGTCGGTGGTACATCTCCGCTCCGAGCCTCTTCTGTGCAGGCGAGGCGAAACTCGAAGCCCGGTTCCTTTGGGACGTGTGGGCGGATGAGGTATTTTCAACACTTCCCGTTTTCTATCTGAATGCTCTTCCTGATGCTTCCCGAGGTCTCTTGATAATGCCGCACATCCGTCTGAAACATGACATGGTTCGAATGGTTTGGGCGAACTGATGTAACACACCTAAACGTGTGTGTGTGTGTGTGTGTGTAAATTAATGGCATGGGGAACTGATGTAACACACCTAAATGTGTGTGTGTATAAATACATTTGTTTTCCGCAGTTTACATGACCGTGAATAGTATATAATTAAGAAGACGTTGTAATAACAGCTCTGTTCAACAATGTCATCTACGACTAAAAACAAAGACTGAAAACACTCTAAAAGACTGTCCCAGATTGACACATGATCAGACACTTTCAGAACTGAACTATAATAAAAAGTTAGGACGTTCGGAGCACACGTTCATTCGAAGTATTTAGTGCACGTATATCCATTAGTACGGAATAACACCCAATGATCCTGACCTGCCAGAATGTCCTCCTAGCAAGGCCACACACTAAACACAACGGCAAATCAGGCATCCGTTGACCGACACTGTTTTAGTCTGATCTATCTTTCTAAAGAAAGACGGACGCTTCTCAGCTCGGTGAGATGCAAGGGACGGCCAGAGACACTGACGACGGCTGCCGTTTTCCCTATGTTTCCTGTCGTTTCCTCTCACAGACACGGCGCACGGCTGGAAAAGGCCAGGGAGCCGGAGAGACTCCCGGGGCCTAGAAACACAACCACATGTAGGGGAAAGGGGGGAGGGTGGCTGGAGAGGGAAGGATGGAGGGAAGTAGAGGGATGGAGGGAGGGAGGGAGGATGGGAAACTTGGTATGCACGGCCTGAAGACAACGTGCAGCTCGAGAGTTGATAGGAAGTGACAGGCTGCTGATTAGTCAACTCTCAGCCCCTGCGACCAGTGGCTGTATTAATACACACACACACACACACACACACACACACACACAAACAAACTTACATTCTACATCAGGCACACACACACACACGCACACACACACACACACAGAGATAATCAAGACCCGTGTGCGTGGTGTTCTGCATACTTAAGGTTCTGCCTTCGCACGCACACACACACATATTTAGAGGCGTGAGCCGGGAAAAGCACATGCAGGAGGACGTTCGCCGATTACCTTGAGGAGATAGACCGGGATGTTGCTGAAGTCCACGGGCAGCTTAAGCAGAAAGCGAGCGGAGAACTCCCCCGTCTGGAATGCCAGAGACAAGAGTTAGGAACACAGAGATGGCAAACACAAGTTAACACGCACGGGGTTAACTCAAAATGACATCGTAGTGGTGCCTGTGAATTGTGAGAAAAGACAACAGGATGAGGGTATGGCGAATTCGCATAAGGTTCAGTGTCTACGTCAAAACATCTCATTTGGAGTTTAGTTCATGGCAATTGAGGGTGATGTATTTCATGAGGTTCATTTGATAATTAGCTGACACCGGAGGTGGATTGGATTGGTGGACAAATATAGACTCGGTCACATGACCACCACTCTATTTATATAGGCTAAGCCCTTCCACAAACACACCGTTCGTAAAAAGTAATTCCCCGTTATATAAAGGTGTCCTCAACCAAGTCTCCGAGATATTGGCATTAATCCCGTTCAAGATTAGGTTCAGGCGTGTCAGAGGTCATTTGGGTAGAGGGATGCTGTGTTCGGTCTGTTTAAACGTGCAACAACTGCTTGTCACTAAATTGTATATGTTTCTTGTAGAAGTTATAGTTGGCTGGGTGGATGTTTCATGAGAAAGAAGGTTTCAGATGAACAGCTATAGACTTTGTGAATTGTTTATCCAGACATTATTTTAATGTTTAATATGTACAAATGTATATAAAAATAGTTTAAAAAAAAAAACAACTACAACGACAACAGTATACAACACTAAAACAAATAAAACAACAGAAATTGGACCGATTTATATGACACAGACGCACAAAGTAAATAGCCAGAGCGAGTGCATTTCCTAAACGATGAACGGCGTTCAAGTGAGGACGCCACAGGACGTGACCTCAGTTTCGGATCTGCGACCCTCGTTCTGCAACAGCATGAAGTGTGCATGCGGACAGGATACCGCGTGTGACATGACCCGAGTCTGCTCTAAGAAGCGCCAGATGAGCAACGCGGATGTCGAACATGCCGACGTGAATGCACTTATTGTCTGTTGCCCCGCAGACCACAAGCAGCACTTGCCCACATCCTTCAGATGCTCCTCTGGCGAAGACGGACGTCACACGCGCTCATATATGCAAAGTTTCCTGAAAATCACTGTAGTTGAGCAACTGTGTGCTTTTTTTCCATTATGCACATTCGAAACGTTCTGTGCCATATTAATAGGTTGGTGAGTTGTGCAATATGAGTGGGGAAGTGTGTCTCCACACACACGCCTACACACACACACGCGCCCACACACACACACACACACACACACGTTTCCTTGTTCTGGAACATGCTCGGGGCACGGCGTCCTCAGCTAGGATAATCCGCCCTTTTACATACAGGGCGTTACCGTGACAATGACATTCACCTCACCGCTGTTCATCTGCTAAACCTGGGGGCAGCTGAACTGGCAGTCTGCATGTCTGGATTTAGGTGCGACATAATCTACAGGTTGAGATGAGCCGGTCGAGCGAGAAGAGAGAAGTTTCGCCTAAAATCGGTTAAGCTTAAAAACAATGTCTTATAGATGGTTTACGGGAACCTTGCTATGTGTGTGTGATAGGAAATTAGCATTGCCACATTCTACAACAACATGGAGGACCGTGGTAGTGTACCCAGCTGTTTTTGTGCCCGGCGTAGACCTCCAGGCTGAGACCGTAGTTGGGGTCCTCCAGCAAGCTGTCGTACTCAAAGAGCAGCCGGGAGCTCTGGCGTAGACGCTGGCACTGGTAGTGGTGGTACTGCTGAATCAGCTCCTTCACCAACTGCAGCAGGCACTCCGGGTCCTCCACGTCCCACTGGACCAGGTGCTGTCGACCGGGGAGTAAGAGGAGATCTCATTAGACAAGTTCAAAGAGATGGGTGGAGAGGGACAGACCGATAACATGAAGACGGCATTAAATAGACTGTCCACACGAATAGAGATGGTTTAATAAAGACAGACCGATAACATGAAGACAGCATTAAATAGACTGTCCACACGGATAGAGATGGGTTAATAAAGACAGACCGAGAACATAAAGACGGCATTAAATAGACTGTCCACACGAATAGAGATGGGTTAATAAAGACAGACCGATAACATGAAGACAGCATTAAATAGACTGTCCACACAAATAGAGATGGTTTAATAAAGACAGACCGATAACATGAAGACAGCATTAAATAGACTGTCCACACGGATAGAGATGGGTTAATAAAGACAGACCGATAACATGAAGACAGCATTAAATAGACTGTCCACACGGATAGAGATGGGTTAATAAAGACAGACCGATAACATGAAGACAGCATTAAATAGACTGTCCACATGAATAGAGATGGGTTAATAAAGACAAACCGATAACATGAAGACAGCATTAAATAGACTGTCCACACAAATATACCCTGAACAAAATTATGAACGCAACACTTTTGTTTTTGCCCCCATTTTTCATGAGCTGAACTCAACGGGTTAATAAAGACCGTCTAATATGCAGACCACTAAATTTTGATGGGTTAATAGAGACGGTATGAAGACAGTCTAATATGTAGACCACTATATAAAGACCAATTGCTTCAACTGCTTTCAGAACTTCAATAGGGACAGTGGAGAGATTGTGAGACATGATCTGTTTAGGAGCCTGTTAAAGTTTGTGTGTGTGTGTGTGCGCAACACGAACAGAACCGGCAGAACGAACGCCGCCACAGGTCTTCACTGCTAAGAGCATGTTCATTCCAGGACGACGTCAGATCACGATCCATAGTATCGACTGTGGTGACAAACGGCAGTAAACCATCCCTTGAGGCAACGACTCGCTGTGGTCCACAATAGAGCCCATTAAAGCCATGACCGGGAGGAAATCAATTAACACGATAAAAGGAACTGAGAACACAATGGCGGGCGAAGATAAGGTTTACGAGGACCCCGCTTACATCCATTATGGGAATAATCCCGATCTGTTATCCCAATTAACCCCTCGCCTTCCTTCTGCACTACAGGAACATGGCAGCGCCGCAGGATGTCCTGAAGCGGCGCAGGGCAACGTTGGATTGCAGGGAACGCTTTCATCGTTCTAAAGCCCAACGCCGGTTGATCTCAGAAGGGAGGAAAGGGCGGCCTGGTGGGTCTCCGTTATGGCGTCCAGTGAACACGTACCATACAAAACACAGGTTCAGACCCGGGTTCTACTGTACAGTGGCTCAGCACAATGAAGCCCTTTCATCTTGTCCTCATATTCAGTAGACACACACACAAAGACTTAACGCAAAAAAGCACATATAAGGAGGGAGGAAAGGAAGTTGACCAAGAGAAACATTTACAATGGGAAGAAGCATTGTTCCTAGCAAACGCAAAATGATACCATGAAATGGACAGATGACATTTTTCAAAGACGGGGAGCTTGGAGCCTCGGACTTAAGTCACTTTCACTTGGACAAGAGAGGTCTACCTACTCGATGCTCTGGTTGTTGTGCGCATAACTATTAAATAACTAATCGATAAAGGCCCATTTGAATCCACGTTGAGTTCCAGGTCCGAGCAGTGTACAGAACCACCCCGGCAAGAATGATCAGTCTACTGCACGCAGCAATAATCCTCACTACCAGTGCCAAATACCCTGACCTCATTTGATGAAGCCGACAACAAGTATGCAAATATGTGTATAATACACAAAATAATATAAAAGCCTACGCGACCACCGTTCACAAACCGGTAGGCCTCGTTTCTTTCTTGTGCCCGATTCTTGCTCGCTTCAGGGATTTACGTCTCCTCGAGCTTCGCTGACACACATGAGTCAGGAGGACATGGGAGTGGAACATACATGGAGCTCATGGGAGCCAGATTTAAGGTCAACAAGTTGTCATTACTGACAGGGCTCAGGAATACTCGCAAGGCCTTCAGTACACAACGATGCTGAACACGCATCTACATCAACACTACGATGGGTCACTTTCCCTCGGTGTAAGCCCAGAGCGTTTGAGAGTTCACGCTGCCGCACGTCAGATGGGTTGCATTTCAATGCCCGTCGATCAGGCTTGAATCAGACCCATTGTGTTTCCTTTAGTCAGAACGAAAATGAAACGCATCTCAAGTCGGTTTCGCTAAGGTTATATACGCAGCCCTGTAAGCTCCCGTGAAGAAAGCGAAAGCTAAACAGGTCTCTGACCCGTGCTAACTCCTGAACCTGAGCCAATTCTCGAACGGTGACTAGACCACAGCAACCGATCGAGTCACGGTGATGACATAACCAGTCTGCTGGCAGCTGGTCCAACACGAATTCTCCAACCCGTGCTGTGACTTGGAATGCCAAACTCCAGATCGCTGCATATCTCCAGCTTCATATATAGAAGCAGACAACCAGGTCTGTCAGTTCCACAGTGGATTCTCAGACAAAGCAACTATGACTGTGTTTTGTTTGGATGAGCCGTTGGTGCCAAATAAAGCACATAATGACCCAGTTCTCTATTGGGGAATAATGATGACACAAGACCAGGCTCTGACCTATATTCATTTATCCGCCAGTCTGTATGTGGGCCTGTCTGTATCAGCCACTTCACTTAGGAAGAAAGGCTCCTCTGTTTCCCACTGGAACGCGACCGTACTCCCGCCATCAGACGGGGGAGCAGGGGGGTTTGCAAGCGGAAGTGGAGGCCATTATTCAGTACCGGTGACCTCATGAGTCGCGAGCGATTTCCAGCAGCGTCGGGATTCCCGACACGAGTCGGCGGCGAAACAAGGACGGGGCATTGTCCAGAAGAGCCGACGGACGGGCCAGGGGCAGGTACGAGCTGAAACTACATGACTGGGAGGATGTGCTGTGTCAGGATAGTGACATCACTAACACTGAAACTTCACCGGGAAGGAAGAAGGAGATGGAGGGAGGGAGGGAGGGAGGGGAAGAAAGGAAGGAAGGAAGGGAGAGAGCAATGAGCCAAAGCTAAGCAGAAGATAGGCTGGTCATTTATGGGAAAACCAACATCCTGCCAAACCATTTCTTGTAGGACTTACTGGTAGAAATGCACCCTTGTTGATTCTGGGATTGAAACACGCACAACGATGTGAGGGAAAGTTCCAGGGCTACATACAGCCCATATAATAGAGCACGAGGGTGTGTGCTATATGGCTGTAACGGGCTATTTAAACGTGGGCCAATGCATATATTTCATCAATGACTTGATAGTTGGCAGGAGTCCGCAGGATCGGATATTCGTCTTAAAACTATTCGCAGTGGAACAAGTGAAAACAACATGCATCTTTAGAAGTGTTTCTAAAGTCTTTAGAAAATGGCCAGTAGCTATAAATAACATTAAACGGGAAAGATCTGGCAGACGTTAGGTGACGTCGACAGCCAAACCAATAAGGGCAGAAAGAAAGAACGAGGTCAGGAAGAACGGGGCACGACATGGAAAAGAACAACGTGTTCTCAATTACATGCTGTGCCCTAGAACCAGAGCAGAAACAAGCTGACAGAATGATGTCTTCATCTGCCATCACGACGGTATCGGTCAAACTTCCATTTGATATTTCACCGAGCCGGCACGGAAAGAAGGCGCTACCATCTGACATTTCAAGATAATTATATAGGCCAACGCAAATACGTGCGCGTTTAATGTGATTTTTATATAGGCTGGCAACCTGATCCAATGAATCGTTTGCTGACTTGAACATGGCGGGCATTAAAAACTCCTAAGTATTAAATTAATCTGCAGCTAGTCGTCTAATTCAAGTGTGGGCTCGCGCCCCGTTTTGCCCCCGGAGAATGCCAAGTCTAAGATCATACTAAATTGCTCTTGTCATCTGTTTAAGACACTTGGCAATGGCATATTCTCAGCCCGAAGTGTTCACGAGAGACAAAACCATCTGGCTTGGCTCCAACATGATAACGACTTGTTGGGAAAAGAAATCTTCGGGGAATTAGTCCCAAACTGGGTCGGTAGAAATGCAACTATAATCAGAGTGGGACTTGACAATATGACATCATCAACATGTTCCCGAAGATCCCAATATGATTGTGCTGATTTAAAACTGAACATATCTGCTGAAGAACACGATAGCCATGTGAAAAACAAGATTTGAGCGGGGAAAAATATAAAATAGCCGAAAACAAATGTCACCCTTTTTCCAAAGATGTCCAACCTCACACAGTCTCAATGCTTTGAGGTTCAGCTTCCTATAACCCATCAGTGGGAATTCCAAAACCCCATCCTATCGGACTCCACTGCTGGCACAACAATAGAAGGACTTTTCCCAGATCTGTAAAGGAGTCCTGCCAAATAAAACCCGCTGTAATAAATGCCTGGGACTCGTTATTCCATAAAGTAGGAAGGAAATAGGAAACAACGGTTGTTATGCCAATGCCCAGATCGCCACAACTCTTTATGGGCCATCTGAGGTGCATTGTTTCCAGGTTTACTGGGGACAGAGTGGAACTAGATGAACCCTCCCATGTTTACTGGGGACAGAGTGGAACTAGTAGAACCCTCCCATGTTTACTGGGGACAGAGTGGAACTAGAGCACTCCCATGTTTACTGGGGACAGAGTGGAACTAGTAGAACCCTCCCATGTTTACTGGGGACAGAGTGGAACTAGATTAACCCTCCCATGTTTACTGGGGACAGAGTGGAACTAGTAGAGCCCTCCCATGTTTACTGGGGACAGAGTGGAACTAGTAGAGCCCTCCCATGTTTACTGGGGACAGAGTGGAAATAGTAGAACCCTCCCATGTTTACTGGGGACAGAGTGGAACTAGTAGAACCCTCCCATGTTTACTGGGGACAGAGTGGAACTAGTAGAACCCTCCCATGTTTACTGGGGACAGAGTGGAACTAGTAGAACCCTCCCATGTTTACTGGGGACAGAGTGGAACTAGTAGAACCCTCCCATGTTTACTGGGGACAGAGTGGAACTAGTAGAACCCTCCCATGTTTACTGGGGACAGAGTGGAACTAGTAGAACCCTCCCATGTTTACTGGGGACAGAGTGGAACTAGTAGAACCCTCCCATGTTTACTGGGGACAGAGTGGAACTAGTAGAACCCTCCCATGTTTACTGGGGACAGAGTGGAACTAGATGAACCCTCCCATGTTTACTGGGGACAGAGTGGAACTAGAGAACCCTCCCATGTTTACTGGGGACAGAGTGGAACTAGTAGAACCCTCCCATGTTTACTGGGGACAGAGTGGAACTAGAACACTCCCATGTTTACTGGGGACAGAGTGGAACTAGTAGAACCCTCCCATGTTTACTGGGGACAGAGTGGAACTAGTAGAACCCTCCCATGTTTACTGGGGACAGAGTGGAACTAGTAGAACCCTCCCATGTTTACTGGGGACAGAGTGGAACTAGTAGAACCCTCCCATGTTTACTGGGGACAGAGTGGAACTAGTAGAACCCTCCCATGTTTACTGGGGACAGAGTGGAACTAGTAGAACCCTCCCATGTTTACTGGGGACAGAGTGGAACTAGTAGAACCCTCCCATGTTTACTGGGGACAGAGTGGAACTAGTAGAACCCTCCCATGTTTACTGGGGACAGAGTGGAACTAGTAGAACCCTCCCATGTTTACTGGGGACAGAGTGGAACTAGTAGAACCCTCCCATGTTTACTGGGGACAGAGTGGAACTAGTAGAACCCTCCCATGTTTACTGGGGACAGAGTGGAACTAGTAGAACCCTCCCATGTTTACTGGGGACAGAGTGGAACTAGTAGAACCCTCCCATGTTTACTGGGGACAGAGTGGAACTAGTAGAACCCTCCCATGTTTACTGGGGACAGAGTGGAACTAGTAGAACCCTCCCATGTTTACTGGGGACAGAGTGGAACTAGTAGAACCCTCCCATGTTTACTGGGGACAGAGTGGAACTAGTAGAACCCTCCCATGTTTACTGGGGACAGAGTGGAACTAGTAGAACCCTCCCATGTTTACTGGGGACAGAGTGGAACTAGTAGAACCCTCCCATGTTTTCTGGGGACAGAGTGGACTAGAAGAGCCCTCTCATGTTTACTGATGTTTACTAAAACCACAAGTACATGTTCGAAACGTCCAGAAAGAAATGTTTATACCTACCAATTTCTCTTTGTTATTCAGCCAAGTTCAGAACAATTGATAATTATAGCATTCATTATCCAGGACGCAACATGTCAGACGCCATTGATGGGTGTTCTTAAAAACAGATTTATGAACTTGTGATTACATTTTACTGCTAAAAACCCGTAACAGCTGGGATTAATGAAACATACAATTACAAAGGCAGAATTATTGGTGTGAATCTCTAGCTGCGCATGTAGACTGACATGTAGACTGATATCAGGACCTGGGAATTTGGAGACCAGGGCAGCATAAGAGACTCAGGTCTTCCTTAAACCATTCCTAAACAATCCGTTCAGTGTGGCAGGGAACATTATTCTTTAGAAACAGTCCACTGCCATCAGGGAATACCGTTACCATGAACAGGGGTATCTGGTCTGCAACAATGTTATGGTAGGTGGCACGTGTGCCCACCACTGTCGGCCGAGAGCACCCCACACAAGCCTTGCCATTTCAGAGATGCTCTGATCCAGTAGTCAGGCCATACGAATTTGGTCCGGATCACGGCCATATTTGATTCACCTGTGAGTCATATTGTTTGGTCTCATCAGGGCACACACGAACACACACTTTTGTCGTGAGCGTAATAACACCCGAGAGCTTTTGAATAATTCGTACATCAGTCAACAAGAAAAAAGTTGGTGAACTTTTAACCAGAATGCATTTCATCTTAATGCGATCGCGTAGACACCATTAAATTGCTTGTTCCAAATAACAGGCGGAGAACACGTCCCTCAATGCCCTCACAGCGTTTAACCGAAAGTGCATTTAGGTTGTAACGCAAACAAGCAAGATCTCCACAATCACAACCGAAACGAAACTCAGACGGTCACAGTTAATAATAGCAACCGCCAAGGTCACCAGCATTTATGTTTCCCCAGCTGACTTAACAACAACTACTGTTTATACAAGCCACAAAAAGAAAACCTACGCTTCAAAGTGTTTGTTTTTTTGAGGGGGGGTTTATGTTAGGCGGGGGGGTTTACATTTGTCTGACAGATGTTCCGTCTCTGAGAACATTGGAAAGCCCTGGATTTGTCCAAAGACAAATTGTGGGTTTTACCTAAAAGTCCCGTATGCAACTTGATAATGAGGAATGCCGTCTTCACCGGATGTGGGTATTTTCCAACGCTCGAGTCAGCAAATGTAGATGGAGTGGCCCATCTGTGATTCCAATATCAGCTATTCTCATATCATGACTAATTACTTATCCTGCCAATCAGCTGTGGGTGTCTGAAAGGACAAGTGGCTGCATGCTCAGGTCTGTGAGAGAAGAGACGCACGCACGCGCACACGCACGCACACGCACACACAGGCACACACAGGCACACACAGGCACGCACAGGCACGCACAGGCACGCACACGCACGCACACGCACGCACGCACACGCACACACACAGGTGGAGACTTTGGTCAAGTCAACGAACTACTAAAATTCCCATCCTGGTCTGTCTCAGTAGAAGCCAAGGCAGGTCTCGACTAGATTAACAACTAATTACTGAGAATGACAAAAAAGCAGTGGATAGGAGGTAGAGACCAGAGAGGGAGACCAGCGAGGGAGACCAGCGAGGGAGACCAGCGAGGGAGACCAGCGAGGGAGACCAGCGAGGGAGACCAGAGAGGGAGACCAGGTTAAATGGAGCCCATGTTGCGTACAGCTGTTCAGGTGCAAGCTGGAGTTTCCTCAACTCAGTTAACTGAATGCACTGCTACCCAAAAAACATTAAAGGGGGCTGCCATGACAGTTTGCCAAGTATCCCGTTTTAAAGGTTGACAAGAAAACAGCACTTTAAAAGCAAATCTGCTATGAGCTACACAGCTCCGCAGAGTGACTCGTCAGTTGATACTCCAAGCGCTCGCGTTATTTGTTTCAGGTCGTCTCTGCGCTTTCATCTTCATCCTGCGGTGTATCTAATTCAAACCACATGCAGAGAGTCATTATTAGATTGGATCCCCGCTGAGCTACTGACTAGATTATAAACAGGTCTCGCTAAAAACTCCAAAAGCCACGCTATGAGAAAAATCACTCGCATGACGACTGTGTGAAATAGCCCTCGCTCATCTGCACGCACCGAGACAGATACCGTAACTGTAAAAAAAAAAAAACAGAAGTAAAATAATGTAAAGGATGTATAGTGCAAGTGCTTGTAGTGCATCCTGTCACATGTTCAACACTGATTGTTTCAGAAGTCGTGTATTCTTTATAAGTAACAAAAAACGCCAATGTGTTGTCAACGCGCTATTAGGTTTAATATCATCCATGTGTAAATGTACTGTCCAAATCAACACTGATTTTTAACGTCTATAGTCTACCGAGCAACCAAATGAGTCATCCCTCCCTCCTCGCCCATCCTGTGGGTTTCCTCGTGTCCCGACTTTCTCTCTGTCTTCCAAGCAGCTCCCCAGCGGCCTTCCCACATCGTATTCCTGTCATCGAGTTTGGGCGCCACTCTCCATTGTGCCCATGCATCCCCTTCCATCTCAAGCCAAGCAGCTCGACAACAATCAAGCGTTTTTGGAACAGGCCGCTGGGAGCGTGGCCCATTGAGCTATTGTTCTGGGCGAGCTGCCCCGCAGACAGCTGGAAAATGGCAGGCACCAGGAACAGGACAGACCTTGGAAACAGACTCGGGTGGAGGGGCGGGTAGCTTGCTGACAACTTCTAAAAGAAAGTCAAGTGCCCAAGGCATCATTTCAGGCTTTCAAAAACACTACTTAAGCAACACAGACAAGAGACACCTCATTTCAAACCACTGTTGACACTAGAGATTTTAACCAAACCTATACAGCAGCCTGAGCGAGTTGCATTTCTCGCAGGCGTCTCCCGAAATCACAAATTCCCCAAATCGAAAAAACTAAATCAAGCCTATAGCTGCTCAATGAATTAGGCGTAGTAGTACGGAGAAACCCACTGGTCTTTCAGGTTTAGACTCAAGACACGCGCTATAAAGGCACATTATAGTAAAAAAAAGCTATAATTTCAGTGACAAATAACAACTTGTCCCCCAATTCATGTTGATTGTATGTCACAAATATGACAGAGTAAAGTGTGTTTCTATAGCCGATGAATTAAAGGAATTTATGTTACAATAACACAGACCAAATGTGGTATAAATGCATGTACAATATTTTCACACTTAAAAATAAAGAAAATGCAAGGAAATTTATTTGAAAATATATTAAGGGGTCAAATGTATCCAGTGTATCAGTTACCCTTTGAGGCCCTTTGAGGGGCCACCTTAATGTATCCAGTCTATCAGTTACCCTTTGAGGCCCTTTGAGGCCTCAAAGTAATGCTGATGTAACCCGGGGTGAGAATAAGTTTGACACCCCTGCTCTTAACCATAACCACTCCATCAAGGGCCTACGCATCGTTCCCATCTGCTAATTTCAAAAGTTCTTCATCCAAGGCATTCCAATACTAATTACAACACATTGCCTATACCCGTCTATGCCCGCCTATGCCCGTCCTTCCCTCAACATGCTTTTTGCAATAAACCACTCATAATTCAGGAGGCACATAACAGGCACCAATGAAAAATACAAGGATTGAGTCATTATGTTGTGGCTCTACAAACGCATTAGACGACTAGTACAGGGATGATGACAGTGATTGGGGCAGTCACACATTTGTATTAGTTCCAGGTTCTATTATTTGACTCTTGTCTTTCCTTTTATAAGCCCATTGGACTTTCCCTGTTGTGGTATTTATGTAATAGATGTTAATAGAATTGTGTACAAGATCGACACAGTTGAACCAAACTTACAGCAAATTATGACTATGTTTTAAATGGTTAGGAACTGCCAAGCCGTGTCCTTGATAGGCAATACCTACGGGCTGATACTTCCTAGAACGGCCCTTGTTGCAAAAAGTTGAGATTCACCAGTCTAGTCTGAGGGGGAGGCTTTGTCAGCAGGGATTTATTGGTCTATGTAATGATACTCAGGCAAACATACTAAAGCAGCTTGGCAGCCTACAAAGATAAATAGGATTGTTAGGCGAGAGAGCATTCAAAGGCATTTTCACCCAGCTGACTTCCTGGTTAGAGGAGCAGTGTGCAAAACATGCGAAATGGCATGGCATTGATGCGTAGGAAAAAGTTGAAACGAAAAATTAAAATGTATTGCTGTTGTTTTTTTTAACGCTCATGACACTGAGGCTTTCCTTTGCAGTGATTTTGTGGTAAATTCACATTTTATTAATGGACTGGGAAGTGACAATTGTTTGCAAGTTAAGGGCAACAACGTTTTTTGACAAAATTGTCCAGGCACTCAGTACGCTTGCACATGTTGTTGAACTTAAATTGGGATGAAACAATAACAAAGTCCCCCCAAGCACGTTTATTTTTTTTTTAAGGATGCTAGGACTGACCACCCACGACTTAAAAAGTTTCAGCGCTGTAGCGACTGTTTACATTTACAAACATTAGAGTATACCAGGCTGATATTTTTTCTGATTGGGTACCACAGTGAAACTATAAGTTCTCCAGACATTAATAAGTGAGATATTTAAAAAATTTAGAGACACAGAGACACAGAGAGACAGAGAGACAGAGAGACAGAGAGACAGAGAGAGAGAGACACATAATGAGTAACGGAAAAGTTCGGGTATTAAAACCATCCAGATAGACAGCGAGAACATTAACAGTGGGAATCTGCCAAGCACCGGTGTGGTGGAGGTGCTTCCCCTTGTATATATGCAGCTGGTATATGAGACAGTGAGCAATACCACCCTCCTTGTCTCCCAGACTGAGGAACTTTACTTCTCCCTGTTAGATGGCATTAAAAATAGACAGTGTAGTAACAGCAACAATAGCAACATCCGCTTGCCAAGCCGCTCAGTCTCTTGTCTGGCGCTTGTCGTCTTTGAAACATTCCCAGCGCCGGAGTTTTCCACAGAAACAAAGGCTCATTAACGGTGAGCACACAACCCTATGTCGAACTTCTGGTTTCAATTAAACGCATCTCAAACGCAGTGCTATTACTGACCAATAAATCAGATGTGCTGGTGAATATTTCTGAGGTGATACATTTGTTCCAGAATTGGTTGATTTGTTGATCGGTGAACTGCTCTGAACCTCAACTTTGTGAAATTGTTCGTTCTGGTGAGCGTGAGAACGCTGAACATAAACCCACAGGCAATTCGTAAGCCTCTCGGAAAGACAAAATATTCAATAGATGACAGGTCGGTTTGCTGAGGTCATCCCTGTGAGGAAGTTTTTCTGGTAGGTTTTTCCCCACAGAGGCAGTGGATCTGGCATTTCCAGAAGATTCCTAAAGCTTCTGAGAATGTGCTAGTCATGTTCCCCAGCGCTCGTCACTTAGTAAAACACACAGGCAGACTACAGTTTGTACAAGAGGTTGATCGATTGACGGGCCAGTTTGATTTATCGGGACCGATTTGAAGTTTTCAAAGTAAGCATTAGTTGTTATTTTTTGGAGGAAGCGTGTAATAAAATGACAGTAGTCTGAGGAGACGGTGGCAGTCCAACCACCTGTCACACATTGCAGCAGTGCAAGTTGCCAGCCAGCAAGAAATGCATCTTTCAGAAAACAATCAAACAACACATAATCGCTAGTTAGCTACGTGTGGTAGATATTAGTGCGATTAGAGTATGCTGCGTTGTGTATGGTAAATTAGCATTAATTCACAGTCCACATAACTTAGTCAATCGAGTGCTGGTTTACCAAAATAACAAAGCGCAATCATCATGTAACAGTATATTGTCTTACCACAAACAACATTTATTGTTGTAAAACAACACACAGAAGTAACATGTTTTTAAATGTCCATATTTGGCTAAAAGTGATAGTGATCCATGGATCTTTAAGTAGGGAGATTGAGTCACTTCTCTGGAAGTGTGTGTGTGTACGCTAGCAGACTCTTCATATTCAATATTCAAACGGATTCAGAAAATGCAATTTTTGTTGTAAAGACAAACTAAATTCTAGCAACCTACAACAGAAACATTCCTGTGATTGCTGACAGTATGTCTGTTTCATAGTGACTGTTTGAACTTGGGTCAAAAAGGCATATCTAAGCTAACAACCCAGAATCTGGACAATATCTCTATAAGAAAACCATTTAGAAGTAGTCTAAACCACACTGTGGGAACAGCTGTTGGCTGGAAGCCTGCTGGTGCAATCGACCAAAGGAGGAGGACATGCAGATGAAGTGATTGCACAAGGCACCAACGTCTTTTCAACAGAACACTAGAGTTCGTGGGGTCAATCCAGCTGGTGACTAATGCCAAATATATATATACATATATATACACACACACACATACATATATATATATATATATACACATATACATATCAAAAGTACAAAATGGATTTGCTTGGAAAGCTGAAGCTGTTTTCTGCTGCTCCCCACAAGAGTCAATCAGAAATATTGAGTCACACACACGGCCCCTGACACACACACACGGCCCCTGACACACACACACGGCCCCTGACACACACACACGGCCCCTGACACACACACACGGCCCCTGACACACACACACGGCCCCTGACACACACACACGGCCCCTGACACACACACCTAACGTTCTCACCGATATGATTTTGTGAGATATTTAATTCCAAAATCATGGAGATTCATATAAAGCCTAGACCTTAAGCTCAATTGGAGAATGTGAAGAGGGAAATAAACTGCTGTTAACCACACTCAACAGAGCTTGAGCAATTTTGCTAAGAATGTGCACAAGCCGTTGTGTCTTGATGAGCAATGCTTGTAGAAACAAATCCAAAATTACACATGGCTGTAATTCATGCCAAAGGTGTCTCTACCAAATGTTGACTGAAGGGGGTGAATAGTTATGTAGCCAGTCATGAGAATACGTTGGGTGGGGAATGGTACTCACCGGAAGTTGTGAAGGTTCTGGCAGAAATTCTGCGTCTTCTCCAAATATAAAGTCTGGAGGTAGTTCTGGATCCCGTGCGTTAAAAATGATGTCCCCTGAGAAAGAAAAGAACGATCGCAGAGCAAATGAAAAAAGGGAATTGTGGAATTAAATTCATCCGATCATTGAGCACTCAGGAAAAATCACATTCTGACAAGAAGGCAATTCTAAAGAAAACCATGGTGACAACGTGCATGCAAAAATGTAGGTTTAACTGAAAGCAAAAATGGAAGGTAGATGAACAAGATAACTTTTTTAACAGAGTAAGGCAGTTGAAATGACAGCCAAGGTCAATGGACAGAGCTGGGTGCAAAACATGCAGATTTGTGTGTGTGTGTGTGTCTCAAGGTCAGAGGCTGAAACAACTGGCCACCAAACATTAACTTAAGTTTAGCTGACGAGACGCAGAAATCCAGGGGCAGGTAAAGCTGGTACGGGAGTGCAGAATCAATTTTGTTTTTCATCCTCTGTCTAATTAGAGACACATAGAGACCTGGGACACCAGATGATTCCCTAGCAAGAAAAATAACTGAAGAGTATATATTATCTCACGACCTTCTAGGGTAATAGTAGTACTAAAAAGATGTCCTTGTACGCAAGTAAGGTACTGTATGATTATGAAACCACCTGATCAACATTCATAAACGCCTGACTCTTTTACGCAATTACTCTGCTAAATATGGATTATGAAATGTACCTCATATGAACCTGCCATGCAAGAACGAGGACAGGTGATTGGTTACATGCGAAGAACACCATGGTGCATAAGAAACCAGACACATGCCACAGACAAATCAAACAAACATCAAACTGCATACTTCCAGTAACACTCAAAACATTTAGTAAGAACAAGACTGGATGAGAAAAAAAATGGACAATCATGGGTTTTTTTCAGGATAAATGCTAGGGATTTTTGAATTTGACAAAATAGACAGCCTGTTGAGATTCGGATATGAACCAAGCAGTGGGATTGAAAGAGCTACTCAACAATTGGGTCGATATTAGCCTCAGGCCATCAGACTGTTGAACTACGTGCTTATCAGCCCCTGATAACCGCACCATAGAATATTGTTGCACAGTTACACACTCAAACACAGATAATATGAACCCAAGCTCTCTATAGTCATACTCATATCCCTGGCGTTACGGTGAGGTTAAAGCTAAATGCACGAATATTGGCATGGTCAACTCATAAAAACCAGTGACAGTGCAAGTTATGGTAATTTACCGGTTTTACATGAGCTAGCAGGCACTCTAATGGGAGCAGTGGAAATGTGGTAGGTCTGTCCTCACTAATAATGCAATGTGAACATTTCAGCCATCCCTGGTGGAGATACCGCTGGTTTCAGGCGAAACACTGCTGATTAAGGCAATTTGTCATTTGGTTTATAAAAACGTTCTTGTATGTATTTCGGAGACACTATTGGATATGGCGCAACCTCCAGACCTGAGATTACTTTTAATTTGACTTTTATACCATAACCCACCACTACATATTTTTTGGGGACATTTGGTTGTAGATAATTTGTCTCTAGCAGGAAGGACTCATCTTTAGCTTTTTCACAGATGAATTTCATATTCTACTCTGCAATTCTCTGGTACAGAATGAAACTCATGGTTGACCAAATGAAGCATCCCCAAAACATCTCATCCTCACCTCAATGCTTTAATGTTGGTATAAGGTTAATCGTTGGTTAAAGGCAGTGGAGTGTTTTGACCAAATATGGCATCTGGCATCGCGTCCACAAAACTACCCATCAGACTCATCTGTCCAAAGACCTTGTTCCAGTAGTTTTGGTCTCTACCCAACTGTTGTCTTCAAATGTCAGTGGGCTGATGGTGTTTGAATTACTGGGAAACGGCTTTGTACTCCCAGACTCCATAACACTTCTGAGGGCCACTGATTATAATTCTGATCGTGACATGTCTTACACACACACACACGCCAAGATGGTTAAGACCAAAGTTAGGAAACGTGACCAAAGGCTGGACCCACACCAGTTACTCGCTAACCATGTTCTCATTCTTTGCAGGTTGGAAAGAACCCATTATAATAGGTTATGAATGATAATGTGGATGGATTGTAGTTAATTCATGTGTCCAAAAGTGTTTGGGGGAAGTGTACTCATTTTTCCCCATGACGATTTATTTTGTTTCATGTTATTGGATTGCATTAATATATTCGTAATTTGTACTTCATATTTCTTATATTAATTAAAGTAACATTATTCAATTTACTGCATTGGGTATTTGTATTGGCTCCACACCCACGGCAGCATCTGCTATAATGTTAGTGACCAATAAAACGTTGAAGTCCGATCCAGGAAAGTCTTTTAAATCATGGCTAGTTCCAAAATCTCTGACTCTATGCAATTCTATTTCTGTCAGCGCAGGGTGTTTTTGCAGTTTTTATGCCACAGAGGAAAAAAAGAAAACAGGCAAACACATGGCAGTATTTTTAAAAAAAACACAAAGGTGTCAAACGAGAGCAGGGGATTTGCCATAAATCTGTCACATTAATTCTGGAAGCCAGTCAAGATAGACCTGTTGGTCAAATGTACTGGCGTGTAGCTAGCAGAGAGCTGCACAGGCTCTGGAAATTGTGAGGTGCAAACCTGTGCTGGGAACCACCAATACAAGTAGGATTCCATGCTTAATATAGAACATCCTCGCTATTTGTTAAAGCCTCACCGGTGTTAATAATGAACTTATATATTATTAAATCCACACCGCCACAAATCACATTCATATCCCCATCATTGGTGAGCCTCCACTGGACCTTGCTTTAACGGGCACCGTTAGCGCTGTTCGCAGTATGGAAAGCCACCAGGCTGTTACAGGCCTTTGGCAGGCAGGTGCAAAAACACTGGCGAGAACAAGGGCCTTCCATCCTTGACAATGAAAAGAAAACTGCACCAGACTGCTGGTTACGAGGTCTAGTTATCCATTTTATGTAATTATAGGCAAAGATAAAATTTTAATTATTCTTGTATGGTTTTTGTTACTGGAAAAAAACATGAACTTGACTGTAGGCAAACCCTGAAACAATAAAGAAACAAAAGACAATAAACTGATGATGAGAACTACCCCTAATAAAAAGTTAAAATAAGCTTTGGGGATTATGCTTTTGCAGAACATTCCATAGATATATTTTTAAACCCTTCTGCTTTTATCCAACAGTACGTACACTCATTTTTATTCTAGTGCTAGAACACAGATGATATAGACACACTGTTAACTTTTTCCAGGACTCAGTGAAAATTAGGGAAGTAGCCTAATAGCCAGTTTAAACTGAATGCAAACAATTACTGTGTGCTTAAGAGAACAGCCTGTAACAGCCAAGTATTTTCCAGAGAAATGCTCTAATGCTAATGTGAGGCAGGTCAGTAACCAAAAGATGACAGGTTACAATCCCTGAGCCAACAAGGTGAAACGAGGTAAAACAAGCTGTTGGCACGACTTGATAAGGCCATGAAACCCTAATTGCCCCATTAAGCTGTAGAGTCTGCTAATTTGTTTAATTGGATTCCCATTGTTTGGTGCCATGGCTACAGCAAGTCCCCTGGGGCCCAGCATACTGTCAACCATTAAAACAGCTTTAAAAAAAACACTTAAGTGTAGTCACCATACGGACACATAAATGGAATAATCAAACCGCAACCGCAGATAGTAAATAGAAATAATCCAAAATATACCACTGTAAATTGATTCAATCCTTTATTTCACACAGCCATCTAAAATCTGAAAATCTAAAGCCAACATCTCAGTGAAAGAGAATCTGTTCAAATGACTTGTCAGTAAGTCATCCACCTCAAAACCAGAAATGTCAAAGCAATTCACACAGCTGGCTCGCTCGCTCAGCCCTTGCTACTTTTGATGTGATTGATTATGTGGGAGGCAGACACAATGGAGGGAAAGTTTTCGTTGCAAATCTCAACCAGGGTACAATTTGCTTCAATATCTCCTGCTGATTTTGCACTATTGACCTGCAGCAAGGTTGGGAATAAAATCTGTCCATTGCTACACGTTACATTTGGACTTAAAAATGTAACCTGCTGCTAATATTTGTGTTGAATGATATAATTTCTTAAATAATAACCTGCCTTGTTCAACCTTTAGTGAGTCTGTGTGTGGGTGTGGGTGTGTGTGTGGGTATGAACATGTGTGCGCGTGTGTGCGCGTGTGTGCGCGCGGTGATTGTAGTAACTTTGAAGTAGCTATGATTCACAGCAATTCCAGGAACAAACAATTAAGATAATTCCTGCCTAAGATATAATCATTTCAAAACATCTTGTGGTGCATAGAGGCATTTATGGAGCCAACCTCATGAAGAAAAGAAAGCCTAGATTCTGGGACTCCTCTCAAATGTGAGACGTGTGTTTAACACAATTCCAATAACATCCATTTCAGTCAAACACTTTGGTTACTAGAGTTAGTAGCAACATTGCCTGTGTTAAAATGCTTTCATAAACACTGAGCTAAACAAAAGTTTACCCTTAAAATTACAGCAATTATAGATTTTTTTTACCTAAAAAAAAAAAGTGGTACTTATTTGCAGTTAGCTAAGATACCGTATTGAAACGAAGAACACAAATGGACAGATATTTTTGCACAATCATCTTGGAATGTCAGAAAACCTGTCTGTGAATTCAACTAGGCCTATTCCAAGCCAATACTTGAAGGATTTGAACTGAAAATTACTAAAGATGCAGAAGGAGTGATATACTCCGCAGATTTTGCAATGTCAGTTATAATATTATCAAACCCTTCTAACCCAATAAAATCAATACACATTGGAAATCTTCAACATTTTTCATCATGAAAGCAAAAAATATATATAAAAAATGCAATAATGCATCTGACTAAGGACATGCAGAGGGCCGCCACTCTGGTGTGCCCCGCCACTCTGGTGTGCCCCGCCACTCTGGTGTGCCCCGCCACTCTGGTGTGCCCCGCCACTCTGGTGTGCCCCGCCACTCTGGTGTGCCCCGCCACTCTGGTGTGCCCCGCCACTCTGGTGTGCCCCGCCACTCTGGTGTGCCCCGCCACTCTGGTGTGCCCCGCCACTCTGGTGTGCCCCGCCACTCTGGTGTGCCCCGCCACTCTGGTATTTTGGTGGGCATTCAGTTGGGAGCATGATTCAATCTCAATAACATGAAACATGTCCAGCCCCATCTATTTTTTCGTTTGGCATTACAGGTCAAAAATGACCAAACAACCTTACCTCAGGTCAGCTAGTAGAGCCCAGAGTCAAAATGAAACATGGTGATGCTGCATTCAGCAGTCACTCAGCATGCAACTGGAATAAACTACCAGAAGATCTTAGACGTTCCCCAAAACAAATCTATTTTTATAGCCAGGTTAACAACATGTATTTTCTCGCATGCCTATGACTAAGTGCTTAAACTTAACCACACTGTTATGTTATAATTTTTTTATTAGGTTCTTATTCCATTTCAATTTCATGTTTATTTATTATGTTCTTATCCCATTTGCATTTCTTTTTCCATATGAAATTGCTAATTTAATGTTTTTATTCTATTACATGGGGAAAGGTTATAAAGACATTTTTAATCAAACCTGTTTTGACTCATTGGGGCCAGGGTAGAAAAGGCTGTGCAGTAAACAGTTTTGGAAAACTGTAATTTACTGAAAATGAATATAAAATGTATTTTCTAATAATATTTTATTCATTTTCTTTTTTCCTTTGTAAAGCACATTGCACTTGCTTGCTACCTCCTAAAAAAGTATAATTTTGGTTTCTGGCAGTTCAATTGTAGATGGGAGCAATACATGAGCATCTAGTTACTGCAATGTGCTGTCTTCATAGTTACATTTGGAAGCATAACAATAATTACACACAGATGACAAATGGTAGCCAGGCAAGACTAATTGGAAAATTTAAGAAGACGTTGAATCTAGTTCACAGAATGTTAGGTAACCCACAACTAATGTATAATTTACTGGCAACATAACGAGTGATTAACAAATGTGCAAATCACACAGACGGGCAATGTTTCTAAAAAGTAATTGACATTGTTAGATTTGGCTTTTTAAGTCAATAATGGCAATATTGGAAAGATAAGGCTGGCAGACATGTTTGAGATGGAACCCATGAAAACTGCATGTCTTTTTGAATTGTTTGATGAGCTATTCAGAAGTTGTCTACCGGCTACTGCCTCCATGCAATTAACATGTTGGAAGCTCCATGTCTAAAATATCTACAATATCTTCCACCAAATAAGCAAAAAAAATATTTTAAGTCAGCATAAGTCAGAGCCAATTCAAACTGGCCTAATTCTGAATACATTGGACCCCAAGTCAAATCAGTTTATGAAGCCACGGTTGGTGTAGACAGTGGATATGGCATACATTTAAACTATACTCTGAAAGGACTAGGCCCCTTAGGCATCTCAGAAATAATTCTATACAAACGTTTTACTTGCAGAAGGGCAACACAGAAAACAAACTACTTTTCCCCTAAAGATATGGGAAGAATCTGAGAAAGAAACACACCAATTGTTAATATTATTTTGTTTACTTGTCACTAAAACAATAACATCTATAAGAAGTGTGTCCACATCCCATATGTCTGTTTGAAACAACACAATGGGAAGAAACAAGAAAAATCTGTTTCAGGCTAATGGGATATTTTGTAATATCGTTGTTTTCCCGCCACAAAAAAGTAATCATCAACAGCCCAATTACTCAGGCTTAACTTGACTGGCAGTTTCATTCTCTGGCCCCATAGCTCAACTAGTAGGGCTCAGGGAGCAGGTCCAGAGGTGAGTCTAACACAAGGTTGATGATTTAACAGCAGACATTATGGGGGCAGTCCTGCCCAGTTCAGGCACTTACAGTTTCCAGCACCAGTGAGCATGGCATTGACAAAGCATTATACAGGACAGAGTGGTTCTTTTTTGTTTCTCACACAGAGAAGATGTGTTTTCACACGTAGCTAGTTTATCATATGCTCTTACCTAGAGCAACTTGAAATATTATGAGAATACATTTTCTGACTGGTCCCTTTGGGACTCAAACCCATAGCAATGGCGTAGCAATGAGAGTGAGAGTGTTGGGAAAATGATTGTGATGTAGTCAGGACCTACTGGTGCTTACATTTCAGTGTTTCTCCAGCGTAGGGGATGTGAAGTTTAAAGCGATCACAACAAGGCTCTGGTGTCAGAGACGTGCAACTAAGGAGATGGGGAAAGAGAAGTGATTAGTCTCTTGCCAGATCATTTACCCTTTTTTATTAGTTTTAGGTTGGAAATCAAGCGGGACAACATTAGAGTACAGGTTCATCGACAACTATTACTAGAGGATAAACTATTTACAGATGAACATTGGCCATAGGAACTCACCCTGTCTTGAGGTCTGTAATCCTCAGGCCATTGGTGGAGTCAAGTCCCACTCTACCATTTCGCACCACAGAGCACAGCAAGGGGCGCAACTCAGGATAAATTCTGTTTAGTGCAACTTCAGGAGACATGTTGTTCATCTTCAGCACAGAGGGCTTTGAAAACAGCCAGGCAACATAATTTAATTAAAAAACGGACATTTAGAAATGTCACCATATATTGTATTATATCTGAGTGCATATAAACTGCAAGCCATCGTTTCCAGTATGCTGACAAGACAATGACAGATATACAAGATACTTTTTCTAACATGTCACTACGTCACTACCAAATAAATGCGAAATTAATGTACAGATTTACTATGACATGCACACATATATGCAAATACGGGTCTGAAATGTTACTGTAGTTTAGTTACAGTTGTGACTTTCATTTATGTTGTTGCTGGTGTCCAAAGTTGCTAACGTCAGCTAGGTGGTTAATTCAGCATTGGAGCTAGGTTGTGAACTTTGCTCTATTTTTTTATAATTTAGTTTCTAACACGCTTGTCACAATAAGTTTTGACAAATACAGAAAATAAATAGCGTAACGTACCTAAAGGTATTAGAAATCCCCAAATCTAACGCTCAAGTCCAATGTTTACAGCAATCTTCCGGTACATGTTTTGGAGGTCCTTCATAGGACCTCAACTCAAAAGGGTGGCCTTATATTTGCCGGTCTAAAAATATTTTATTTTATTTAAAATGCAAATATAATACCTTCAAAACTTATATATGTCATTCAACAGATGTTTATACTAAAACGTTAATTGTGTAGCATATTCTTATTTGTTATTCTGATACCACATTTTAGTCCAAAAAAATAGGAATCGTATTAGACAGAACCAGCAACGAGCTGTCAGTTGTTGTATAGTTATGCCGCTCTTGTCTCTATAATAAAGTAAGCATACAGCGAGAACAGAATTGGACACTTATAATTAGGTAATGTTTTATGTATGCTATGTGCATATACATTGAAATGTCATAATAGACCAGAGTTTGAGCTAGCAAAGATAACACGGTCAAGCAAACCAGTTAACTATTTACAGAAACTGTTGCAGCGGTATTGAAATCATACATAAAAACTAAGTACTGTAGTATCCTCATGTTTTGTGACTGTATTTGGAACGGAACTACTAAAACAACGAATATGAGCATTGTCTGGGTAGTTTTTAGTTTCAGGTGAGTGGAAATTCGTTCTTGGGGAGCTGTTGGCCAGAACTAGACGCCTTGAGTATTTTTGCCGGACAACGTGTCCCAAGAAGCACGGTTCAAATGCAAAATGCCAGTGTTCTCCTCCTGCTGACAGGCAACGTTTGTTAATTATAAAGGATAATATGAAGGATAGGTGTATTTTAACGACACATCTTTTATCCACGCCGGAAATACAATTGATTGAACGGTGCATTAATGGCTCGGACACGATTTTTTTCTACCTCGTGGTGTCATAGTGCACTGGGAGCATTTCAGTGCTGTGAGCCATGATCACAAGACTGGCAACTAAATATGAACTTTGCCTGTGTATTAACTTTGT
This sequence comes from Dallia pectoralis, assembly GCA_029465975.1. NCBI lineage: Eukaryota > Metazoa > Chordata > Actinopteri > Esociformes > Umbridae > Dallia > Dallia pectoralis. The sequence goes on from CM055754.1 coordinate 5,989,512, forward strand.
AGGCTGCAATGCAACAACGTTGGACATTACAAAAATTAACACAATTAAACCATACGAAAAATGTACAATTTGGCCCTCTTGTATATGGTAGAACCCTGAAAATCAAAGAGAAAATACAAAAATCTAAAGAAGGTCAACGACTGACAGGCAAAGTCGTTTATATTGAGTTGTCGATCTCGTGATCACGCCTCACAGCAACCGACCAAATGCCCGCTTCGACAGGGACAACAAAGACCCTGCAGCCATTAAATTGGAGCTCTCCCCAGACAACCATTGTGGCAGTGGCGAAACAGCTGACTTCGTCATGCATAAATGACTTTCGACCTATTGCGCTCACCCCCACAATCATGAAGTGCTTTGAAAGACTCGTATTAGCTCACCTTATGTTCTGCCTCCCTCCAACTCTGGATCTACTGAAAATGCTATCTCCACTACTGTCCACTCTGCCATGACTCACCTTGACAAAACGTACTACACCTATGTGAGGACACTGTTCATAGATTTTAGCTGGTGTCCCACAGGGCTGTGTGCTTAGCCCACTCTTGTTCTCCCTCTTCACCCACGACTGCGGATCTGTAAACAGAATGTGTGACCAGCTACAAATCTCTCCTTGTCCACATCTCCAACGACCTATCTTGGTCTAAAAGACACAACAGCGCCTGTACTTTTTAAAAAGCTAAAGGAGGCCCACCTATCTACCAACATCCTGGTAAAAATGTACCGCTGCACGTTCAAGAGCATTCAAACCAACAGTGCGTGTGCCACAGTCTGGTACGACGAATCCTCTGTGGCCGACCGGAAGTCCCTGCAGTGGGTGGTGAAAAACATAACGTAATTGCCCCTGTGCCAACAGGCAAGCATTAGAGATCTCTACCCACCCGCACCAGCAGGCCCAGGAACAGTTTCCTCCAAACTGCTGTTAACATGCTGACCTCTGAAACACTTTGGTTACCTTGCATGCACGCTGCTACCTGATTTACAGGCATAGTCATTTATTTTGAGTTGTTGATCTCTTGACTACGCCACACAGCGCTCCGCTTCTGAAATGCTTCCAGCGGGGTATGACATCGCGTGGAGGGCGGAAAACAAAACCGTGTCTGAGCCGTAACGCACCGCAACCGGTTCTGGTGTATACGTTCAAAACTGTTTTAATACCTACCGAGAGCCGGATTCGTCCCACGGGCCTTACTTTGGCACCTCCTGATCCAGACAGTATTTGATTGGTATTCCTATTAGCTATTGTTCATGCAGTAGGCACTGTACTGTCTGTAAAATACTGTACAGTTTGATACCCTTTTTATTTCCGATGCCGGTAACGATACGAATGGATCGTATGAGATTATTTTTATTTTGGGGTAATATCCGATCCAGCTTTTTGGCCAGTATCAGACCGATTCCGATACAAAATATCGGCTTGACTCATTTCTAGTAGTTTGTGTCATCTTTTCAGCGTTGACTACTAATTTGTTGTAAATATTTGATATTTGATTTCCTATTGTCTATGTGTAATGTAGATTTCCTTTACCTATTCTTAGTCATTATTCCTCATCATGTTTATTGAATGCATGTCATGCATCACATTCTGTTTGTTCATTAAATCTAAGGTAACACGAAGGATGAATGTTGTTACTTTTATTTTGTCAAGAAAGACCAGGTTGGAGTAAGCTAAGTGAGACATTGACATTCTGCAAGTAAACACAGACTTGAGAGCGTCCTCGCTATTTTGAGTAGTCTGACAAGATGGATCAAATTTTAATCTGCAGCAATAGGGGTTGAATGAGGCTAGAACATCTAACAGCCATGGCTGATGAAGACAATATGCTCAGAAATGTGGGAGAATTTAGCTGTCCTAGAGCCAGCGGCCAGGCTTTCCATGCCTTCTACTGCCTAGGAAGAGATTTGAAGAGATTAACACACAAGAATTAACTCAGATACACACCAAGGTTTGAATTAATGAAAGATTTTTTGGTGCCCGGTTTAATCACGTGGTGTGGCATTGAAATAATCACCACGTTTAGATTGGCACCTGTCCAACATTTAGATCTGTGACGCTCTATTTTTACCTTTTTCCAGTCAGTTCATGGTAATGTGACAAATTCATAAGTTTCTATTGAGTGCAGTTTCTGTATAATACGATGTTGCCTGAAATGCCCCCAGCAATTAGCATAGGCCAAGATTAGATTCTAAAATGTGTAAATGTTTTTAACCCTCCAAAATTGCATACAAGTTATAATTTTCTTTCCTCATGTTTGCTTCAGATATTAGATATTAGAGAATATGTGAAATAGCATTATATGAACTACTGTACTGTGCCTATTTAGGAGCTAATGATAAAAAATATAAATGATCTAATCTATTTTTTCATTTTTCTTTTCAATAGACCATGACAGAGGAGGCTTTTGACGTGGTGGTGGTGGGCTCCTGTATGACTGACTTAGTCAGGTAAGTTAGGTTTTAGCGAACAATCTTACACATAAAGAGAGAGAGTATCAGAACTGTCATTAACATATCTTATGGAAAAGGTAGGAGGTATTGGGTCACACGTTTGAAATGCCACCAGTACTTTTAGTCAACAGCACCTCTCAACAATCTGGGTATTTGTTTAACGATCAACCAACAAATAACCATCAATAATATTGTTTTAGCAGAAAACTGTGAAGACAACATTACAGGATCGACTACAAAGTTACAAAATAGTGAAAATCTGGTTCATATTCAATGCTAAACTTACAGTGGATATGAAAAGTCTACACACCCCTGTGTCAAGACAATGCCTATTTCAAGTGCATACAAAAATAGATATTATTTCAGAGAAATGTACCGACACTGCATTGTTGTGTATGCTTTTATTGTTCCTTGTGTTTTCTTTAACAACTCCCAGCCACCCATCTTTGTTGTACTTATTTAAACTGTATTAGTCATTTTGGCACATACACATCACGTTGTGATGGAAACATAGAAATACCTATTTTCAGAGCTGGTGATATTCATGTGACTTGAAAACCGATGGTCAGACATGTGCATCACTTTGGCCTATATTTATCGTCGGTTGTTGTGCAAGTTTTGAGGAAAATGCCATGGGGAAACATGTGGTATGTGGGTTGAAGGCACGTCTGGAAACCGATGAGGATCTGCCCCAAGTGTCCTTTACAGACACAGATATGGAGACTGCCCTGTTTCTCACCCAAACACCTGGGTAATTAATACAATACAAATATAATGTATTCATTTTGTTGCTATATTTAATAAGGCTGTCCCCAGACCTTGGTACTTGCATATGTTGTTGATCCAACCATTTGGATGTTAGTGGGTTTGGGGTCTAACCTTAACGTGAAGGTATTTATTATCATTATATATCATACTGTTTACTAGCGTGGCCAATTGGTTTAGCTAACATGTAATTGGTTGAACTAGATTGGTGAGTTGACCAATGAGAGCCGTTCTGGACTTCAATCATGAAAAAAATAATCAAAGCAACTGAGCTAAAGCTTCTTAGACATATTGATGTTCTGCCCTACTGGCAAAATGTGGTCTATAAAGAAACAAATTGCACCATTTTACTTCAAAGTAATTTGCTGTCCAGACAGAAACTCTTTCTGATTCTGGCTTGGTGGATGTTTACACCAATTTTGTTTACTGGACATATCGAAGAAGACTCGGTGTAAGATAATTTTGTTGTGGAAACTTAAAGATAGTGACAGCTCAGGAAGCCACTTTTGTAAGGTTGCGTTCGTTACATTATTGATCACGCACGTATCGCTCGATGTGGACTTGGACATGAAAGTGTATATGATACCGCTATCAAAGTAGTTCTAGCAGAAAACAGAATAAGACATTAATCAGAAATCACATTGGCCTACGTCTGTCCACGTTGCTAGTTTGAATCTTTAAACCAGCTGGGAAAAATATGTTGTTCTGTTTCGTGCAAGGCATTTAACCCTTAATTGCTCTCAGGTTGAATGTTCTCAATCATACTTACTAAATAATATGACACTTTTTTTCAGCAACAAATATTGCAATTAAAACAGAATGATTCTTAGGAACAGTATTTTGATTAGCAATAATACATATTGGTATGTGGTTTTTTAAAATAAAAAATATCAATCAAAACTTACAGTTAAATTGTTAAAAGAAATACATACTTTTTGATACATTTTGTGATAATTATTCGAGTTTGAAAGCAAGTGATGCCACATACATGACATAGTAAACAATTTTCAGGGAACCTCAATAGTTACACAGACTCAACAGTAACACAGACTGTGTTTTACCCTCAATGTGAAGGACCACAAACACACACCTTTTTACCCTCCACGTGAATGACCACGAACACACACCTTTTTACCCTCCACGTGAATGACCACGAACACACACCTTTCTACCCCTCCTCGTGAATGACCACAAACACACACCTTTCTACCCCTCCTCGTGAATGACCACAAACACACACCTTTTTACCCTTCCTCGTGAATGACCACAAACACACACCTTTTTACCCTGCACGTGAATGACCACCAACACACACCTTTCTACCCCTCCTCGTGAATGACCACAAACAAAGACCTTTTTAAGGGTTAATGTTGTGACTCGTCTGACCCCCAGTGCAGTAATCAAAACCACATGATGTTATTTTATTACATGATTATATATATTTTTCCCTACACTCAATTTCAGTCATCAACGTTTGTGCTTTGAAGGGCAGGATGAACTGTATCAATTAGGCCCCAAAGTCCTGCCAACCGGAGAGGAAGATCTTTTTTCACAGGGGGAACTCAAACTTGAAGTACAATTTCCACCCCATCAAAGGGATATGCATGGCTTTGAAGTTGGAAATCCAGTTGTCTCAAAGTGCCAATGTTTGGGTTCTTGTGACCAACAGAGCGACACAGATCCCCCCCCCCCCCCACTCTTTCCTCTCTCTCTTACTCAGTTTATTCTCGCTGTCTTTGAATTCTGTGCCTCTCACACTAGAAACGGCACATTTTTAAAGCCAGACAGCGCCCCCTACTGCTAACTTCAGCCGCGGCTCCTTAAGGTGTGGGATGTGGAACCGCTTTGATGCGATGTCGATGTGGAGGAGTGTGACTTATTGAATGATTTCACTAGTTTTGAGGGAACTCAGCCAGCGCCAATATATTGCAGCCACCTGCGGTTGTGGCTGGGGAGAAGTTGCCCCAAAAGACAGCCGGACTTTTCACTTTTATTTAGGACATTTCAAGTTGATCTGAATTTTGAGTAGATGTGCTAGATGTAGCCTTCGGACAATATGCTTGACCTTAGTTCTTGGGCAGGATAATAAAAAACATATGCCATTAGCAGCATATTAGAAGTAACACAGACATCAATCATAACAAAACTAAGCAACCAAAATCAAGAAACTCTACAAGCAGTTGTCGCAAAGTCACAAACAACAGATCATCCTTATAGCTAATAGTTTTGCCTAGCAACTTTAATCAAAAGTTACCTACATGTAAAATGTGGCTGTTCCCATAGCCACAATATCTAACCCATGAGACCTGGTGACTATGGCCAATAGGAGCTTGTAGGTGACTTTACATGCTTTTCCTGTAAGTAAAGGAAATAAACCTATTTAGGAAACAATCAATCTGGTTTCCACCTTTAACTCATATCTTTCTGTCTCCACACACCTCACCTTAACCTTCCTATCTCCTCTTCCCTCTCTAATTCGACCTGTCTCTGACTAGAAGTGAAAAGATCTTTTAACCTACACAGCGGGTTGATGAGTCAACAGAGCGTGACCATATAAGGTGTTCCTGTTTTTGAAGAACCTTTCCTATGTCGAGCCGTTACCTTCTTTTGTATTCTAGCTTGAAAGTCGACTCAGTTCTGTGACCCTGCATGTGTGCTGCGTGAGGAACTGAAGAAACGGTAGTAAGCGATATTTGCTCAATCTTCAACCTTCTCAGCTCTACTTCTGATAGTGATACTAATGCCGTAACAGCTCTCAGGTTACTTCTGAGTCATCCAAGCGTTTCCGAGGGTTAGCTTCCATACATGAATGGAAAGGAAATATTTTTGTCTGTACAGCATCTACTGGCCTCCTTAGCAATGGAAGCTCGTCCCGTTTCTCATAACTTCTCTCTTTGTAATGTTATTTGAAATAACCAGCCGCGTGAAGGCGGACAAACGGGTTGGGGTTAAGCTTCTGCACATAGCCAGACGTTTGGGTAACGTGCTCAACAACACATACACACAATGTGCGAGTGCCTCCGGTAGGGGAGAGGCTGGGATTAATCCAACCTGTCAGTCACCTGGTTGGAGGCTGGGCAGCCAGGCAAAGCCAGCCAATAGTTGTGGTCAGATGCCAGTGAAGGCGTGACTGGGAGCTGTGTGTGTGTGTGTGTTGTATTGGTGTATGTGCGTACGGATGTGTGTGTGTGTGTGTGTGTGTGTGCACGTGCAGAGTGCTTGCAGTGCTTGGCCAACGCACTCTCACACTGTACTGTACTTTACTTCCTCCACGACGTTTGCTGCTTGTTTCACTCCGCAAATCTCCATTATGTATCCTGTGTGCATATATATGTGTGCACGGAAGTGTGTGAGAGAGAGAGAGACACAGACAGACAGAGAGAGAGAGAGAGCGAGCGGGCGAGGAAGTGTGTGTGAATAGCTCTTGAATGCCCAGGGAAGCCATTGTGGCTTAGTGGTTGTGCATGTAAATAATTACAGTATGTGGAATCACACAGACACAATTCTCATGGTTTTATGGGGCTTTTCTCAAAGGCTGCTTCTCTAGTACAGAAGAAACTTCTCTGAACTGGATCAGTTTCTTTCATTCCGATGCTACAAAAATCTATGGATCAACTGTAGATGTATTTTATTTACTTAGTAAACATGTTGTAGTGGCAGGTGTGAGACTACTGAGTCTCTCACAGAGTGTTTGTAATGTGTGGCAATAATGACATAGAGATAGTAGATAAGAAAAACAAGAGATGACGCAACAGGCTCAATGATATCAGCTGATTATTACATTACACTCGGTTTACACAAAACATTAATCATACATTGTCTTCGAGTACAGTTTTGTCAGAAATGCCAAACAAAGAGAAGCTGATTCATCAAAACAACTACACATATGGACTCGCATAATTGCCCCTATTTGGGTTTCGACCAAAAATACCTCAAATGTCCTGCATCAATATTTAAGTTACTGGAAGTTCCTGGGTTGGGAAAAACAATACCGTTTCTTATGTTAACTTACCGTAAATACCATGTTTTTTGCTCTAACTTCTACACCGGCTACAGACACACCGAAATGCATACTGCGCACACACACACACACGCACGCACGCGCACACACACACACACACACACACACACACACACACACACACGCACACACAACCACACAAACTGTCATAACGTTTGTGCAAATACACACACTCACACGTACACACTTCACTCGTACCCAATATTGTCTTAAGGTTGAAAAACATGTTTATAACCCTTTTCTTACTTACAAAAAATGCTAAAGGCTAAATAAACCGGTCTAACCCACCAACTTATTGTCGAATACAGTGAGTGCAGTGCAATGCATTTGTTCCCTTCCTGATTTTCTCAATTATTTTGTGTTCTGGTCACTGAGTATTTCGATGTATATCTCTAATTAACCAATGGCTAATATGAAATTAAGGGAACCTTAGTAAACCAATAACACAATATGTTGTATATAACACTTATATAACACAACAAAATGATGCACACGCTAATGTGCCTCGATTTGTGACGATGAGGAGGCCGGACGTACGACGAGGAAGAACAGAGGACATTTAATTAGAACAAAAGAAACACTCGACGTCAAGAAAAGACTGAACAAGCGTTTGGCGTGGGCCAACCACAGACTGACATGACACGATAGGGAAAGCGGAACTTAAATAAGGACAGTGATTAGGCAAACAGGTGAGGCAATAAGCAACGAGACTGGTGTCCATTATGCAAAGTGAGATCTCACCGGCAACGCAACGTGCCTCGCCAGGACTTGTCGCGTTTACACTTAATAACAGGATGTGAACAATTACTGGCACGAATCGCCTCTTCATCACTGTGGAGGAATGTTTTCCCACTCTTCCATTCACAACTGCATCGACTCGGTGACATTTTCTTGTCCTGCTAAAATGTCTGCATTTGATACGGTCTGGTCATTGACTGGGTCACTCTAGTATGAACCGTATTGCTTCTCAGCCATTCGAATACCATTCGTACACTTGCTTGCGTGATCTGGATTATCTTTGCTGCATGACTTGTAAGCGCTCGTGGGTCCTGCAGTGATAACAATATAATAAGGTCTTCAAACGGGTCAACCCTGTAACAAACTCGTATAAACGAAAAGTGTGTTTGACTAGCCATATGTGAAGTGCCTTTAAAAGCCAGCTACAGTTAGTCACTATATAGGCAGACAAACAGTGTGCACCATGTTCAGTGCAAGCATATTTATTGGAATGTATAGATCCAAAATGTACGTTTTATATGCGAGTCAAACTATATCCATAAAAAATTCTTTTTGTAAAGTTATTAAAAATGTCAAGTGGACAAGTGGTGATGTGTCCCTGGCAACTGTTACTTTGTGATAGTTTGAAAGCTGTATAAGAGACCATAAGGCACAAGGCAAACACATTTTTGTTGTAAATAATTTTTACTGTTAAAAAGCACTTTTGTACGTGGTTCATAAAGCAAGATGATGCATTGGAGGTTTGTGGTTGCACAGTGTGTCTAATAACAGCCTTTAGTTGGGGTATATTGGCCAAACACCATGTCCTCTTGTTCCTTATTGCTCACTGTATATTTTTAACCCACCAGCCTAGACCTCATCTCATTATGGAGATTGTCATTATACTTGCCACTCTAAACGGTGAGCCACTGTCTGTGATTGGAGGAGACAGCCGACACTCAGCACTCTCTAAGGGCACCAGCCAATAGGGTGGTAGCCTGGGAGAGAGAAGGTGGCCCCCTCCTGTTGTTAGGGTTCATTCCTAGCATTGTCGAGGCAGCTGTGGTTGTGGCCGTGACAACGTGTGCGTCACGACCACTGACTGAGCAATTTCGATCGGAATTTCTCACACAGGTGGGGGCGAACGTTAGCGCCTTAACGTTTCAATCCCCGGAAATCTGCCGCTGGCAAACGTGATATCTGAATTGTTGAAATGGCTTCTCAATAATGCACACGTGATAGCCCCCATGTCTTCAAAACTGCACGTGTCATTAGTACGCAGTAGGGTTGTATGAGTTCCGTGGTTGGTGGTTCATCTGTGCCGTCTCTCCCTTCAGCCAGGCACAGAGGTTACCCAGGGCGGGTGAGACCATCCACGGGCACAAGTTCTTCATTGGCTTCGGAGGTAAAGGGGCCAACCAGTGCATTCAGGCGGCTAGACTGGGAGCCAAGACTGCCATGGTCTGTAAGGTAGGACCCGGTGACAGTGTTTGGCAAATGCACTCACTCCTCTTCGTTCCATTTCAGCAGATATTTTATTAAAATAAACAGATCTTAGTGAAATGAAGCTTTTTGGGCATTCATACGCTACCTACAGACAAGTCGGGTAAAAATTTTTGCTAAGCAGGCACTGTTTGAACCTAGTTATTCTGACCTCCTCTCGTCACCTCTGTCACCGACCGAGCCCCCGTTCTCTCACAATCCGTACGGTTACACTCACAGAACACACACACACCACTCTGCTTTAAACAGCCCTTATTCCCGTACTGTACATCCAACCCCAGGTCTCCAATCAGCCAGGAACAGCGCGGTGTGAAAAAACCTTTATCAAAGTAGCTGAAACCCCACTGTCAAGAACAAAGGGCCCAATCGATAAGCAGTAAAACGCGGGAGCGGCTCTTCAGGCATGGGCCGAGCCCAAAAATAGACGTCCGGGCTTTCAAGAAACATCCAAGGATGGGAAGGCCACACTTCAAAGACGACGGGAGCCAAGGTGTTGACCAAAGTGCTTCCACCAGCGCGTATCGCACATCACAGGCTCTTAGGGCACCCATGCCTTTTGGCTCCTTCCTTGAAAGTTCGGCATAGAAGTGGGGAGCCTTAGGGCGAGGAGGGGACCCCTTTGACGCCCCCCGAACGAGTTTACAGTGTGGACATTCCCAGAGCGGATGGAGGGAAGGGGGAGGAGAGGTGGACATGAGGAGGCGTCGGATGGGTGGGGTCGTCGTATCTCGGAGGCTTGGCGCGATGGCCGCGTGGGTATCGATGTTCGTGCGTTGGTGCATCGGTTGTGTGCTTGTGTGTGCGCGCGCATGTGTTTGTGTGTTTGTGTGTGTGTGCGTGCGTGCGTGCGCATGTGTGTGTGTGTGATGTGACGGCACTTTGCCAGTATGCCAGCGGGGAACGAGAAAATACAACTCAGATCTGGTTGGAGTTCACTGAACTTCAAAAGTTCATGTATGGCCTGGATCAGTGTTTTTTTTTTCGGGTTTCATCGGTTGCATTTTTCTTTCAGGTTGGCAGAGACTACTTTGGAGAGAACTACATCCAGAATTTCCGGGACAACGGCGTGTCCACAGGTAAGAATACCTCAAATTAGGATCTGGAAACATCAGTTAAGCAGCAGGGAAGGGTGGGTGGATGGTTGTGGTTTCTGTGTCCATTTACCGGAAAAAAAAAATGTTTTCAATAGCTACAGGAGAAGGGCATGTATAACACGGACCAGTTGTTTCAAAATAAAACATATTGAAAAGAACACAACGACATCCTGAAAGTACAAAAGATTTGCCGTGCTGATTTGAGAACCTTGAATAGGCAGTGTCATCCCGTGCGTCATAATAGTATTTGTTTTCTTTAGATTGACTTGGTTTCCTATCTTACCTTTCCCTCCCTCGTTAGAGTTTGTGGGACAGACGGCGGATGCTGCCACTGGGGTTGCCTCCATTATTGTCAACGACGCAGGTAAACTGTTCAAATCCCCCCAGACAATTGAAATATACACACTTATCAGTTCCTCACTGGATGTGCCTCTTGTTGGTTACTTACTGACGCCAAATAATGTACACACACATGGACAAACACACACACGGACAAAAACACACACGGACAAAAACACACACAGACAAACACACACACGCGGACAAAAACACATGGACAAACACACACACGGACAAAAACACACATGGACAAACACACACACGCGAACAAACACACACACGGACAAAAACACACATGGACAAACACACACACGGACAAAAACACACACGGACAAAAACACACACGGACAAAAACACACACAGACAAACACACACACATGCAGACAAACACACATGGACAAAAACACACACGGACAAAAACACACACGGACAAAAACACACACGGACAAAAACACACACAGACAAACACACACACGCAGACAAACACACATGGACAAACACACACACGGACAAAAACACACACGGACAAAAACACACACAGACAAACACACACACGCGGACAAACACACATGGACAAACACACACACGGACAAAAACACACATGAACAAACACACACACGCGGACAAACACACACACGGACAAACACACACACGGACAAACACACACACGGACAAACACACACACGGACAAACACACACACGCGGACAAACACACACGGACAAACACACACACACACGGACAAACACACACACACACAGACAAACACACACACACGGACAAACACACACACGGACAAACACACACGGACAAACACACACGGACAAACACACACATGGACACACACACACACAGACAAACACACACATGGACACACACACACAGTCAAACACACACATGGACACACACACAAACACAGACAAACACACACACAGACAAACACACACACAGTCAAACACACACACATGGACACACACACAGACATACACACACTAAGTGCATCTGAATGGTGCTATGGACAGTAAGCACCACTCCAAACCCTCCTCTGCACAGAGTGTAAAATTAGCCCAGGCTCTCCATATATCCTCCATATATCACCGTCTGCAAGTAGAACCAGGGGATCGAATACATCTGTAGGCGGGGTAACCACTTGAGAGTGTGTGTGTGTGTGTGTGTGTGCGTGTGCTCGCGTTTGCACTGTTGTCAATATGTAAATCCTAATGAGGTACACAGGAATTTATTTTTTCATGATCCCGGGTTTCAGTAAAAAGGATTGTTTTTCTCCCCTTTTTTGGTAAATGGTGTTTTTAACTGTAGAAAGTACTTTCTCATTCGTGCAGAATTCCATGTATGATTTGGGGATCAATAAAACATATTTAAAATGCATTCTAGGAAATTATTTCATTTTGCAGATTGACAATATGCCTCGATGAACAAATGTTGAATTTCACCTTCTTCGTTGGGCAGAAGTGGAAAAGTTAGACCACAAAACCGCTTAGAATTGTATTCAACAATACCTTTTAAATAAAAATACAGTACCTAGTCATTTATGTTGCATATTAGTAAAGAACCACTTCAATGGTCGGTGAAGGTTGGACCATGCCTGAAGTCTAGACCAAGACTAAGTCCAAGATTTAGAAACTCCTCAATGTCCATCATGAATGCAGGAAGGAGTGAAAACGAATTCAACAAAATAATTGAATAATATCAGTGACAATGAAATTTCAGCCTAGTAGAATGTTTATAGATGGAAGTTACAGGTTAATGGACACAGAGTGATAGAAGTTACAGGTTAATGGACACAGAGTAATAGAAGTTACAGGTTAATGGAGACAGAGTAATAGAAGTTACAGGTTAATGGACACAGAGTGATAGAAGTTACAGGTTAATGGACACAGAGTGATAGAAGTTACAGGTTAATGGACACAGAGTGATAGAAGTTACAGGTTAATGGACACAGAGTGATAGAAGTTACAGGTTAATGGACACAGAGTGATAGAAGTTACTGGTTAATGGAGACAGAGTAATAGAAGTTACAGGTTAATGGACACAGAGTGATAGAAGTTACAGGTTAATGGAACAGAGTGATAGAAGTTACAGGTTAATGGACACAGAGTGATAGAAGTTACAGGTTAATGGAGACAGAGTAATAGAAGTTACAGGTTAATGGAGACAGAGTGATAGAAGTTACAGGTTAATGGACACAGAGTGATAGAAGTTACAGGTTAATGGACACAGAGTGATAGAAGTTACAGGTTAATGGAACAGAGTGATAGAAGTTACAGGCACTAAACGACACTAAAGGACTGTTTTTTTCTCTTGAAAGTTGCAGGCTATATACGACAGTTTCTCTTGAAAGTAGCAGGCCAAACAACTGTTTCTTTTTTAAAGTAGCTGGTTAAAGGACTGTTTCTTTTTTAAAGTAGCATGCTAAACAATGGTTTCTTGATGGGGTTTAGTCTGACACACACACACAGAAATACACACGGTAGATTACATATGAATGTCGTGTTAAGCGAGGGCAGTGAGCCTTCTCATCACGTCATCATCTTTCCATTCTGTCACTTCCGCGTGTGTCACGTCTGCAGGGGAGAATGCCATCGTGATCGTTGCCGGCGCCAACATGCTGCTGAGTGGCGAGGACCTGCAGCACGCGCTGCCTGCCCTGAGCCGGGCAAAAGTGCTGGTGTGCCAGCTGGAGGTCAGCCCGGATACCACCCTGCAAGCCCTGCGTCTGGCCCAGGAGAACAACGGTCTGTTTCTGTCTATATAATCTGTCTACATATTATGCCGGTCTATGCACTTTTACAGCGATGAGCTAAAACATTGTGACCAAATGCTTTTGGTACTACGCGTGGACTCTACATGTGTACTATGGCATCATTCAAGTCATGTAAATTGCGAGGTGGAGCCGCCATTGATTGAACTTGCTGGTCCAGCACATCAGGTTGAGATCTGGGGAATTTGGAGGCCAGGTTAACACCTTGAACTCTTCATCATGTTCCTCAGACCGTTGCCGAACAATGTGTGCAGTGTGGCAGGGCACCGTTCCCTGCTGAGAGGCTCCTGCCACCAGGGAATACCGTTAGCATGAAGGGGTGTCCCTGGTTAACAACAACGTTTATGTAAGTGGCACATGTCAAACTGATGTCCACGTGTATACCTGGACCCAAGGTTTCCCAGCAGAACCATTTACTGCAACTTAGACCTTCTGTTGGTTCAGACCAGACAAGATTGACTACTTGTCCTTTGGGCCTATACATACAGTATATTTTATGATCTTTCTTGGTTTTGATCACATCACTAGACTTTGTTTGCAGTATGCTGTATATTTGTGTTTGTAAAGTGAGGGGTTGGTTTTGGCCAACGCATTTTCCAGGCGTACTTTGCATTTTAATGATTTCACCCTTTCACAAGTCAGAAAAAAAAAACCATATACAACCTTGCCGAGACTTTGTCAGTCTTCACCTGTGTGTGTGTGTGTGTGTGTGTGTGTGTGTGTGTGTGTGTGCGTGCTTTACACGAGGCTCTGTATGTGTTTCTGTGCTCTGCAACTGCAACAGCTAACGCTTCGTTAATGAACATCCCAACCCATTGGAACTGAATCTCCCAGCAAAACAAAGCACCATTTAATAAGCAACACTTCCAGTGGGAATACGTAGGACACAGAGGCCTGTCATCATTAGCTCCCCGGTCTATACTTGGACCGCAGTGTGTCACTCAGACATCTGGGGACATCCGGACTTGGTGTCAAGGGCCAATTATTAGCAACCACCATCCACGTCCATGTACTGCACTCGCCCGTCCCATTTCCCACAGATGGGCAATATGGGCAAGCAGATGGCATCACACGCAGTCTCTGGTGCGCCACCCCGCTACCGTACACCTCGCGCGGATAATGCCAGTCATGCCAGCAGTGTCCCTCTGCCAAGGCGCTAATAGGCATCGCTGCACGACACGACGGGAGCCGTTCTGCGAGTGTGACAGGCGGGGGGCCGCGGAACGTTAGCGGTTTGGCCCGGAGGTTAATGACGCAAGTGGATTGACAGGCGATCGTGGGCCTCACTGATGGGCTTCGCGCAAATAAACACCATCAGGAGGTTTCGACGAAGATGAAAATGTTTTACCCGTTTTATTTGAATACGGTTACATTCCAGAGTTGAGGATTTTTTCCGGATTGAAATAAAACTTTGTGTTTAGTGCATTTTAGGTCACCACAGACTACATTTAACGCAATATGCAAGTAAAGAAAGCAGGGATTTTTTCTTTTTGTATTTTGGGGGACTTTTTAGTGTCAACATGTTTATTTACTGTACAACATAACCAACCTGATGGCTTCAACACTCACGCATTTCTTCATGATAGGAGGTTAATTGCTTTCGGTATTACACTTCACTTCCTATTTTGACACCATCCTTGCAGTGCAGTCCCTTAGTAATTAACACGTCGATAATGTCTGTCAGTCATAACCACAAGGAGACAATGACTCGACACAGAGCTGTATGCAAGTGCCAGATACGCTCAGCTATTAGCTCAAAGTCAGCAGTTAAATACCTACGCCTGATGTTTCCCAGGCGTTCTTCAACGCCAGCTGTACAGAACAGCTGTGTAGTAGCGAATAGAGATACAGACTAGGTTAGCCACATCTGCTGTGGCAGATGTAGTTGTAAGATGTGTAACGGAGATTGTCTCATTTTCTGAGACAAGTTTCACAGTGTACATTGTTCGCCTATGTTGGTCCGCAGTCTGATCCGCTGAATTTGTCCTACGTCTGTCGCGGCAACTTGGGTTCAACTCGGTTTTCGACTTGGTTTTTCCCTCTAACAAGCGCTAGGAAGTTTGGGGACCTTTTATAACAGTTGTGTGTCTTTTAAAAACATGTCCAGTCAATTGAATGTGCTAAAGGTGGATTCCAGATAACGTTTTATAATGATGTCTCACGGGTTACCAGAAGACACAGGATACATCCATGCTCTATTTGGTTTTGAATACTTATGTACATGATGATTTCTGATTTTCAATATGTTATCCATAAGATACATCTTTAATGTGAAGGGTCTGAAATCCTTCGTGAAGGCACTGTACATAGAGTGCAATAGACAGATAAGTGGGAGAGACGAGAAGATGGATATAGCAAGATGAAAGAGAGGTTTTAGAGGAAAAAAGACAGATGAGAGAGTGGGAGGAACGGGACAGAATTGAGAACAGGGTACAGTGTTAGAGAGTGAAAGAGAGAGAGAGAGAGAGAGATGCTGGAGTGTAAATTGAGCAGCTGTATAAAAAAAAAAGAACAGGGGAAAGATTGAGTGAGAAATAGGGAGTGTGAGAGGCAGAAAGAGAGTGACGGAGGGAGGCAGAGAGAGAGAGAGAGTGACGGAGGGAGGCAGAGAGAGAGAGAGAGAGAGGCAGAGAGAGAGTGACGGAGGGAGGCAGAGAGAGAGAGAGAGAGTGACGGAGGGAGGCAGAGAGAGAGAGAGAGAGAGAGGGGAGAGAGACAGAGAGAGGGAGAGATTTCTGTAAAATCACATGGAACATTGTCTCTTGGAAAGTGGAAGGCAGGTGTGATCTGTGTCACCCACACTGGGGTTGTGTAAGCCCTGTTTGTTGTCTCATCTGCATGTGCGTGTGTCTGACGCGCCGTTTCCATTTTTACTCCAAAGAGGCCCCAGCAATTTACCTCGAATCGCCAGGTGGTCAAAGCCCTGCACAAACTAGCGCAGCTGCTCACTTACGCACGCCCACACAAATACAAACAGGTTTTATTTGACTGACATGTGCCGCTACGCTAGGGCTTTAGCATCGAATTGTATGAAGGGATATATTACAGGCATATACGTATGTGCATCAAAACACACGTAGTTATCTCAGGGCTCATCCTATACATAATAAAACACTGTTGGATCAGGAACACATTGAGTCTCATAAATATGGACTGTGTACACAGAGGATTACACAAACAGCCAGACACACACACACACACACACACACACGCACACACAAGGCTAAAGCTAAGGCTGATGCATTTCACAAACACATAAAAAATACCACACTAAATTATAGTATTCACTGTGTAGTATTACTATATACTGTGTGCTTATGTACTACAGTATTCACTCTTATTATAATACTGTATTTTTTTTAAATCTTAAATAGTAATTTTATAACCTTAAACCTGTCTTGCATCATTTCTAATTTCTTCTTTTTCTATTTTACTCTGCTAAAAGCGCTAAACCTAATAAAAACCTTCCCACTACCTTTCCTTCTATTTTCAGTGAATTTGCCACCTCCCCTCACTCTCTAGCAATATAGTGTTCACTGTTACGGTCTCTGCCTTCCCCTGTCCCCAGGTCAGCTCATATTTCCCAGTAGTGTAATGTTAATGTGTTTGTAATATATTTATCCATTTTACCATGGTATCTCATGTGGGTTTTACAACTTCTCCTCACACCCAAAATGTTTTTTTTTCATATGATCAGAATGTGTTTACTTGTTGCGTGACCATCTTTTCAAATAGTGCAGTCTGCAGGTCCAATCATACTCTGATATTATTGTTTTATTATTGCTTGTTTTGACCCCACATATTTGCCACTGATGGCAAGAACCCGGAAATATCTACTGACGCTGTTTGTTTGTTAACGACTCTGCACAGTCCAGACTGTTCTGTGTCCAAAATGTTATTAATTGTAGCGTGTGCTAAATCTTACATTGAAATGCACAGATAAATGTGTCCATTTATCTGAGAAAAATGTATCCCAATGGCATGGTATTGGTACATTAAAGATGTAGATATGTGCACCTTTTCACATAAAAGAAAACAGAATAGAGAAGGATTTTTAAGGCCCTCTTTTTAGACATTGCTGCTATTTCTTTTTTTGAGACATGCTAATTTGATCTTTACATTTTTAAGCATTTATCAATTTGTACTTTGCCTGCCAAGCAAATCCTATGGAAGCCCTGACCCACTGAAAGTGAAATCAACTTGTATCTGATTGCCAGTAGTCGGCAGTTCTGTTTCACATACATTGTAGAAATTAGTGCTGCAAGATACAAGGTCTAATGTAATTTTAGGGTATTGACAGATGTTTCCCTCCATATGAATCCAGATATTAGCCATTATACTAATGCAGCCAAAAACGTTTTTCAATGAACAATGTCTTTTTTAACTCTCACATTTCTAGCTAGAAGTGGACGATGTTGTTTATGTGCATAATATATAATCATAATCACTCATACTTTCAAACTTGGAATTTCATTGCTTACTATTTGGCACATGCAATTTATGTGGAAACCTTTTTGCCCAAAAGCTGCCAAAAAGTCATGGAATGCATGTTTAATTGTTAAATGACAACGTTTTCCTTACTGTCCCATTAATCAGGGCATTCTCAAACAGAAAAAACAACACTTGCTAGTGTTTCAATCTATTTTTAGCAAACAAGAAGTAAATATTAACTGGTTCTATAAATAATGTTAAACACTGTTGATATGTTCACATGGTTGGGTGAACCTTATTCTGTAGCCATTCTTTTGACCAAACATTTCCATAAACATTTATTTCTCTATAGTTCCAGCATACTGAAGTGGAACGGAGTGTTTCCCATTGCCTTTTAACTAAAATGTCAGTATATGTACTGTATACATTTTAGAGACTGTTTTCTCTGCGTTACAGTGAAGACCATTTTCAACCCAGCACCGGCCATTCCGGACCTAGATCCTGATTTCTACAGAGCCTCAGATGTGTTTTGCTGTAACGAATCAGAGGTGAGACAGACAATGGAAAACTAGACACACACGTACACATACAGACACATACACGCATATATACACACAGACACTTACATGAAATTAACCACACAATGCAACATATTCAATCTACCACAGCTATTCACATTTACCTTACTGGTCATCAATACTTACGTCTTACTGGTAATGTGTTTCTCAAAAATCAAGTCAACTAACCCTTCCCCATCTTTTGGCCATATCTGTATGTATTTTGGCACTCACATTACCGTTCAAAGGTTTTCTGTTCACTTAGAAATGTCCTTGTTTTCCATAAAAAAACGTAAATAAAATTAGTTAGGATAGTAAACATTGCTAAATAAATAGTAAATATTGTAATTGACAAGGTTAGAATTTTTTATTGTAATTTAAATAATAATTGTGTTATTCAATCTTGGCTTTTGCCAAATAGTCCTCCATTTGTAAGAATTTCCGCCTTCGGCATTCTAGTTGACAATTTGTTGACTCTGAATAGATTTCACCCCATGCTCCCTGAAGCCCCATCCACAAGTTGGATTGGCTTGATGGGCACTTATTGTGCACCATACAGTCTAGCTGCTTCTACAACAGCTCAACAGATTTGAGGTCGTGACAGTGCCATTCCATTATAGACAGAATACAAGCTGCCTGCTTCTTCCCTAAATTGTTATTGGATAGTTTGGAGCTGTGCTTTGGGTTTTTGTCCTGTTGTCAAAGTATTGTAATTTGTAACCGGTGACAAAGCACTCCACCAGCATATTTTCTTTTCGGTATACATCTAACAAATGTTATTCTTTGTGATACGAACACCTCAAACTTTGTTATGTCTGTCCATAACACTACCAATCTTCCTCTGTTCTGTGTCTGTGTTCTGTTGCCTGTCTTTATCTTTTATTTTTATTGGCCAGTCTGAAATATGGCTTTTCTTTGCAACTCTGCCTAGAAGGCCAGCATACCAGAGTTTCTTTTTCACTGTTAACGTTCATGTGTTGTTTTTTCAAAATAGACTCTCAAATGTAGATTTCCTCCTGATCAATTGTGCACCGGGGCCTCCCACTCCTTTTCCAATTCTGATTAGAGCCAGTTCACGCCTTTCTGTGAATGGAGTCGTACACAGGGTTGTACGAGATCTTCATTTTCTTGGCAATTTCTCAAATGGAATAACCTTAATTTCTCAGAACAAGAATAGACGAGTTTCAGAAGAAAGTTTTCTGGTTCTGGACATGTTGAGCCTGTGGTCAAACCAACAGATACTCAACTACACTAAAGGCCAATGCTTCATTAATCAACAACAGATTTCAAATGTGCTAACATAAATGCGAGAGAGTTTTCTAATAATAAATTACAAAAATTAATATTTTTGGATTAGCAGAGACAACGTGCCATTGGAACACAGGACAAGACCGTTGTAAATGACTACTCTACAAGCTACACTGTACTTCTGATCATTTTAATGTAATTTTAATTGACAAAAAACGAGGACCCCAGACTTTTGACGGGTATCGTATGTGCCTGAGGCGCTGTAGCGAGCGCCGAACCCTGCGGTTAAAAACCCAGACCCCTCTTCCTAACCGTCATGGCCCTGCCTGAGAGGAAGTAACCCCTTCTCAAGGAAATGGAAAGATTCCTGACTTCCTTTACGGTAAATGCACGCTAAGAAGATTCACGCCCACGTCGTGTCAGAGATGACAGATAATGTTTGGAATTGATGGGAAATGTAATTAGGAAGAATAACAGGGCAGATGTGTTAAACGTGTGAGTCATGTTCACCCCTGGGGTAACACAGGGGCAAGTTCTTACCCAGAAAATCTCTCATAGAGCGACTTTGATGTGGGATTCAGGGGGGGAAAGGTGGCTTTCCAGGTGAGGACATGAAAGCAAGAGGTGAAGATGGAGCCAACCGTCCGTGTCTTTGTGTCTTGTTGGTTTGAGTGTGTGAGAGAGAGAGAGAGACACACAAACACACACAGTCTTCCTTTAATCCTCTCACCGCTGCTCATCTTAAAGTCAAGACAGTCAAGTGAAATGATTCACTCCTCTGACACATCAACGCACACACGCCACACACACACACACACACAGAGTGATCCTGTGGGCTTCTTCATTGAGTAAGAAGACTTATTTCTTATTTGGCAGCCGACCAAAACAGGATGGCACCAGGGACTACAAGCATCGATAATATGCTGTGTGTAGTTTATTATTCATCTGTCAAAGCGTTGTTAGCAATGACGCCAAATAGAGGATGATGTGAAAGCCTCAGCTTGTCCTTACCCTACTCAGAGATGAACTATCTAAGCTCAACCATCTATGCAGGTGTGGAGGTTTCACAGATAAGACGAACGCCTACTCCTTATGTTAAATTGCCACCATGTATGAGAGCGTTTGTGCGTGTGGCCTCTCACGGCCATGTAGATCCTGAAGAATGACAAAGATGAGTGCACTCTTTGATCCTGAGCCCACATTAGCATGTTGGCGTGTTCATGATGATGGGAATCTTCACTGCTGTTCACGTAAATACATCTGTGTGGCCCAATGCTTACAGATGTTTTGAAGGATTTTCTGTCGTTTTGTTTTTTGGATTCTCGTGTGTCCAGAAACACGGGACTACCCAGATTAAACTTTTGTCAACCGGAACGATAGTTTGAGCTGGCAAATATTATTCGCAATGAACTGTGTTTGCAATTTCTCACTTGGAATAGCCTTCAGCTAGATGAGTTTCGGGAGAAAGTTATTTGTTTTACGCCATGATATTTCTTCGTGACCGCAGACTTTTGATCGGTTATACACGTGGAAAAAAAATATTTTAGAAATGTTTGAGTCTGCAATGTTGGTCTTTTTTACCAGCTTGTAAAGAGAAGAAATGGGGGATTATGGGTACAACAACAGATTTACCTATTCACCTTGCTCTTTCTCTGAGGTCCCTCCAGACTTCCTTAAAATACTTTTGAATTTTTTATTTAAGCAATATATCTCATTTGCATTGTGATTTTTGGCAAGTTTGCCGGAACCTGTGGAAATAAACGGACACTAACCTAGCCCCCGGTTGTCTCCTGGTTACTCTGATGCCGCTTCTCGTTGTTTAGGGGATTCGGTTGTGTAGTTTGGCTTTAGAAAACTGTGATATTATGCTATGCTAACTAGCAGGCTTAATAGCTGATGGCTTCATGTAGTCGTGTTTCCAAAATGTTGGCCTACTTGTGGTTTCTTTGTGTTGAGATCATGAATCACTGGATGAATCATGCAATGTTACTGTAAAAGACGCCGGGTTTGGTCTTCGTGTAATGACACTACTTGAAAGACAATACAGACGGATTTTGGCAGTTATGGGTATTTGGGAAATGTCTGGAAGACACGGCATAAGATGTGCCTACATGGGAAGTTGGGAGGGATGAACACCTGGTTTTCAAAAAAATAATATTAAGACCAACGAACTCTGGAGTCAAAAGTAAAAGACGCTACAGCAATTATTTAATAAATAAAACTTCTATTGGATTTTAGTTTTTGGATGTCATGCCTTCATTTAGTATAGAAACATTCCGCTTTAACCCTTTTAAATTGAATTGCAAAGCACCTTGGAGTCCATGTAATGTAAGAAATGTGGCATATGAATTGAGACATGTGTGTTGCATTGTATAAGGACAACCAACCTTGCCTATTGTCGTTCCCCACAGGCACAGCTGCTGACGGAGATGGCCGTGGCCAGTATAGAGGATGCCGGCCACGCCGGACGGGAGTTGCTGAGACGAGGCTGCCGATCGGTCATCGTCACCCTGGGCTCCCAGGGCTGCGTGGTGCTGTCGGGACAGGAGGCCTCATCCATGTTACACCACGTGCCCACTGAGACTGTGACGGCTGTAGACACCACAGTAAGGCTGTGCTTTGGGGCTTTCCATGGTCCAGGGGCTTCGGGACTCATAAGGGCCATTTTGTTCGTTGCTTTGTCTCACCTCCTCGGCCGTTTTCTGTTTCTCAAAACCCAATTGTGCTAGAAAGCAATATGGGTCAGAAGAAGGGGAGAAAGGAGGAAAAGAGAACGAGAAAAGGCCTCATTTCTATGATTCAACTTGTCAATGAGGATTTATTGTTTTAAAGGGCAGGGCGTTAATAGGATATCAACTATTATCATAATGCAAAAATACATTATTGATGAAACTTTTTTGAGGTACATTTTATCGTGTCAACCTTGACACGTAGCTCGATTAAGGCAACAAGTATAAAATGCCACACGAACAGTACAGCACAAAGCATGAATATGTTCTAGTATTATTACTAACTATTATGATAGTACGCGTCTGTGTGAACGTTCAGGTACATCAACAATTCCTCCCAATTGGGACATTTTTTATAACAGGGTGGGCTTGGGATTCTGATCAGCTGTTTACAGCAGCAGTTCACACAATAGGAGTGTAGTACCGTTCAGCTGGAGGAGTGGAAGAAACAACCCAGAATCTTCTCAGCTTCTAACTTAATAAACAGTAGCTTGCTAGCTTTGGCGAAATGTATAAAGATTTGCACGCGCAGCAATGCTTAGCCTCATCCTTTATGTTTCACATGAAGTAGCTGACTGGAGTTGCTTGCTCAGCTAGCACGTTATCAAGCTTAACAAACTATGCAAGGTTTAGTGACATTTAAACTTCCAAAATACGGATTTTTTTATGAACCGAACACATTGTAAAATGTCAGAACCGTTACTTATGAATATGCATACCCAACTTAAAGAGGTGTTGTTTTAGATGTTCCCTGCAAAAAGTCTACAAACATGAAGGGGTAAAAAGTTACATTTCTGTATATCCCAAGTTCAAAAGCGATAAAAAAAAAATTAAATAGCATTTTGCTCCAAGTAGAACTACCGGAAGTCCCGATCACAACGATCCACATAGCCTAGCATAGCAGTGAAGATTCATACACACATTTAAAATGTGGCTAAACGTTGAACATGTTATTGTTCATTTACTGTGAAAATGTCTGAGTTGTCCGTGTTATGTCTTCAGGGTTGTAGTAAGTGTTGATGTAAAATCCTCTCCATTTGTCAGACAGGAGTTGTTTCTTTCTAAATCAAACATCCCTATTATTATTAACGTAACAAATTTCAGAGATGTATTTTCTTAGGCTAGTTTGGTGTGTACAATCCCATCTTTTAAAGGTAGCTTTTAAGCTTTTGTTTGATTTTCAAGAACACGGCTTGGCTTAGGAGGCTTATTTTGGTATGATGCACATCGTTCTAATGAGAAGGACCATCAGCTAAAAGGATTGAGAAACAGCTGAAGAAGAACAAGATGTACAACGAACTTTCAAGGTTCTTGTAGTAGGAGCTTATGGATCCAGGAAAACCAAAATAGTCGGATGGATGAGGAGAAAAAAACATGTTTGGAAAATCATTTTTAACCAGCTTTAAGTGTGACTGTATAGGTTCCAAATAAATAATTTTATTGCTGCTTTTGGCATTTTAAGGTCGGTTAAATTTAATTTGGTTCATGACATATCTGCTATTTAATTTGGTTCATGACATATCTGCTATTTCTATTTTGGAAGACAGTTGGTGCAGCAGCAACAATGTTCCAGACAAAGACAGCAGCCACGAAATGTACAGCACATCTTCCCAATTCAATATAATACATAACAATTTCACACACTTCAATTTAACTATGTTACACTGATCATGTCACAAAAGTTTCCGATCGCACAGGAAATAATAGAAGCGTGTTCAAATTATTTTTTGAAATTATACTTACTGTACATATTGGGAGTTCTTTTTTACAATTGTAATTGAATGCTCTGGGTGGAAAACTGGGTTTAGCATGTGGGAGTATGAAAGACTCACCCCAGCAGAGATTAAACTTCAAAACCTCTTTCATTGGGGATGTGAGGACTATTTGGTTTCTCTTCCTTAATCTTGAAAGAGTTTGACTAATTTCACGCCAGAGTGTAGCAGCTTTGTTATCATAGGTTTGGTGAGACGTTCACAGTTTCTGTTCCTGTGTGTTTACAGGGTCCCAGAGTTTGGGACACAACCTGATTAAAGTTGGGTACTATAGAAAAACCGTCATTGTCCTTCACAATGGAAAAAAGTTTAGGGGATTGTCATTCCTTTTTAACTTCCGGTGCAAAATCGATGTGTGTGCAAAGGACTGGAGAGAGAGTGGTCTGCTCTCTTGCAAAATAATATTGCGACCAAAAAAAACTCTGAATTTCATTAATTTCACCTGTATATATTATGACCTAAAATCTGGTATTTTTTTACATTTAAAATACATCCTATATTTTGACAAAAATCCCTGCCCCAGTACAAGCGCTGCCTTTAACCAATACAGATGTATCAAAATGATCAGATAAATAAACAAAATGATCTAATGCTTCTGTTAATTAATTACAACTCTCTTTGGGCCTTGAAAAGAAGTTGTCCACACGTATGTCTCCAACGTTAATGGCCCCATTTTTGTCAATGTTTGGGGAATGATGTGTCTTGCCATAGACATGTAGCATATACAAGTTAACACTCATGGAGTCAATGCGAGATCTATAGCGATCTGCTGAATTTGGTTGGCTGCATACAATACTCACTTGTCCCAAGGCAATTGAGATAATGCGGTGACATGTTGAAAAGTAAAGCACAAATACATTTAAAATCCATGTTTCTGTCCTTGAATATATATATATATATTTTAAAACAACCTGCAGCATCACTGTAGTGTAGTCTGCCTCACACACTGCAGTTTTATACAATAGTACAGGGGTACTAACTCAGAGCAGTGTGAGAGCCTACAAGTAGTTACAATGAAGAACCCTTTACTTTTACTGTCCATAACACACACACACACACCAACTCCCCTATTACTTGCCGGTGCATGTTAAATGAACCATAGCCCTGAGGGAGAACCTGACATAGCGTCCTTAAACCCCTTCCTATCTGCTGGTGACTCACCTCTCAGCCCCACACCAGTCAGCAG
Organism: Dallia pectoralis; assembly: GCA_029465975.1. Classification (NCBI taxonomy): domain Eukaryota; kingdom Metazoa; phylum Chordata; class Actinopteri; order Esociformes; family Umbridae; genus Dallia; species Dallia pectoralis. The sequence goes on from CM055754.1 coordinate 6,015,096, forward strand.
AACCCAGACTGTGGTTGGCTTTTTCTTTTGGCAGTGCTTCTCCCCAGCACGCTTTGATTACCCCATAAATACTGTTGTGTTTAACTCTTTTGGATGCCCTAATCCCTCTTCCAGTAAACCTTTTTTTTTTTACTGGCTACGAGAGACAAAAAACGCCAGATTGCTGTTGCCCGAATGGCTAGACAACTAGACGGATCTTTGTATTAATGTATTTACTCATCTTTTTACATACGTTTCCTTTCCATGGTATTTTAGCCTTTCACATAATTTAAGTCTACAATAAGGTTTATTTATCGAAACCTTTTGTAGAGCTTCACATGGGATTGTCTCACCAGTGGCAGGTTGGCTTGTGTGTGTGTGTGTGTGGATTTGGTGTCTTTGATGTTATGTGTGGGCTGGTGAACTGAGGAGGACGGTACTGAAACACTGATCTTGCAGTTTCCAAACAGCATTCTATTGTGCACTTCTGCACACTTAGTTGGATGTGATTTGCATTTTGTAAACATCTGTTGGCAACAACTGATTGGATTCATTGTAGCTTTGAAAAAGTAGAGAAAAGTAAAACAAAAAAATACATGCCCGTATCAGAATCTCCAATCATATTTGACGTATTTAGACCCCATCGGTTTTTCCAAATGTTTCGACGTCTCAGACTTTTTTCATCAATCATTTTTAAGAAAGCTTGTAAATATATAAAACGAAGTATCACATTTATGTAAGTCATCAGAATGTTCTATTACATTGCAAATGTAGCTCAGGTGTACCCTGTTTCCTTTGATCATCCTTGAGATATTTATACACTTTAGTGGTATATAAAAATGTGCAAAAGCAAACACCTGTGTATATTTAAAGTGTGTGCCTTTGTGCCTTATACAAAGTAGACACAGTTATATAAAACATGTGGGGATCATGTAACATAGAAATATGAGCATTGACAATATACAGAGTGTGTATAAAAAGTCTACACACCCCTAAAATGCCAGGTTTTTGTGATGTGAAAAAAATTTGATAAAGATAAATCATTTCAGAACTTTTTACACCTTTAATGTGACCTATAAAGTGAACAATTCAATTGAAAAACAAACTGAAATCTTGGAGGTAAAAGAGAAAAAACTTTACAATAATCAACTGGTTATTGTAATAACCAGGTTAACACATTGACAGTATATCTAGATGTCTTAGATTTCACACTTTGTGTGCATCAAATGCAGCCATTGTGTTTAAAGTGTCTTCTCATTCAGGGCTGAGATGAACGCAGTCTAGTGTTAACGAGCTTCCCCCAGTTCTTTCATCATCCACTCAAACAGAACACCCTGTTCCGTGAGAAACACATTCGACACGGCGAGGCATCCGAAGCTGAGTCAGGGTTTGTCTGCGAAACTGGGCAACAAAAAGTAAACACCACTGATCATCCACCTCTGAAGTGGGCCTTTGTCTTACATTGTGACCAGGCGTTCATTCTTTAACTTCTGAGGCTACACTGTTAGTGTAGACAATTAGATGATCCTTGCACACACACACACAAGTCTTCAGGTTCTGTATCGCTCACACACACACACACACACTCCTTGGATGTAGTGTTAGGGGGGGAGATGGTATATATCACCTCGAGGCCAGACAGGCTAGCTCAGAGTGGGTCTGGACAAGCCACATGTTCCTTGTCTCCTTCCTATAACAGGAGACAGATGAGGAACTCTCAAAGGCTGGTTCCTGGAAGCGGCTGGTAGGGGAGGAAATACCCCAAAACCATGTTGTTCACCTCTTGATCTTTGACCACCTAGATAGTCGGACTGCGTGACATGCTAGTAATTAGCGACCGCAGCTATCCTCTTCCAATTCCATCTACATCGTGAGTGTGCCTTCAAAGTATAGACCCCTTTTTAGCAAAACCACATTTTGTTGTGTTATGGACTTAAATGATAATTGATTCAATATATGCTTCAATAGACAAGTTATAACGACGTAGCAAAAATAAAAAATGGTGTGCCAATTTATAGGAATTGAAAAACTTACAGTATTCAGAACCTCCTCATAAGAATACAATTTTCAGAGCTTTCTGTGCACTTTGTTAATTCAGAAAATGGCTCTAGGACATTCATGATTTATTGCATAAGGTTACATGTTTAAATGCAATTGAGAGCAAAATCAAGCATTTGACATGTGGCCTTAAGGACTCGGAGAGCATGATCAAAAATAATCGTCTAAGTCGTCTAAATGACAAGTAGCACAACTGGTTGAAACAAGCATCTCTATGGTGAAGCATGGAGGTGGAAGCATCTCTATGGTGAAGCATGGAGGTGGAAGCATCTCTATGGTGAAGCATGGAGGTGGAAGCATCTCTATGGTGAAGCATGGAGGTGGAAGCATCTCTATGGTGAAGCATGAAGGTGGTAGCATCTCTATGGTGAAGCATGGAGGTGGAAGCATCTCTATGGTGAAGCATGGAGGTGGTAGCATCTCTATGGTGAAGCATGGAGGTGGTAGCATCTCTATGGTGAAGCATGGAGGTGGTAGCATCTCTATGGTGAAGCATGGAGGTGGAAGCATCATGCTGTTGGAATAATTATCAGGGACTGGGATACTGGGAATGTGGCTGTATTGATCTCCAAGTGGTATCTGACGAAGAAGTTTAAAAAAATGTAAGAGGAGCAATGACATAAAAACTAGTTGAGTATGGTTGGCTTTCTTCAAACTTTTACCAGTACGGTCTCTAGCAATGCAGAGAACCGTCAGAAGGATGCGAAGTCGAGGCGTAGCGGACAAAGCTTACCGCGAGAGAGCATCAGTCAGTGGCTACCACATCTGTCGTTTGACTGACAGGCGCCCAAATCTAACCTTTGCCAAAGTGTGTCGAGGACGGCGTTAGCGGAGCTCGCAGGGGGCACTGGTTGTCAGCTCCGGTGAGCATCATTCAGGGAACCCACATTGTCACATACCGGTCTCCGGGAGGGGGGGCGACTGTTTAACCCAAGAGGAGAGGACAGTGACTTGGCATCGTTGGTGCGTGGTTGGATAAAGGATCATATTGGAAGACTTGAGTTGACTGGTCGCGGCCTACAGACAGCGCCTATGGGAGGACGGCTACAGAAAATTGTCTCAACACCCACGGGAGCGGACAGGTAGAATTCGCACAAAGCTGCCATGTCTCGTTGCCCTCTAGGGACTCGTTGTAGAAGGTCTGGCGGCTTTGAGCTCAAAAGTGGTGTTGAGCGGGGAAGCGTGGTCAGGTTTCCTGGTTGAGTGAGCAGTGGGAAACGAGCAGAACAGCTTGGCAAGATCCACATCGGAGGATGTGGAGTAACAACTGAATTTAAAAGGTTCCTGCATATATTGTTGATGAACGTTTCGTTGCACAGAATTTTCATAGAACAAATTCAGGTTGGCCCTGTTTTATGAAACAGAACAAAAAATGGAGGACCAAAAAAATTAAAAGATTTAAGGATGACCGCAAATGTTCTGTCAGCTTGTCTGATAATCTGGGACCGTCTTTAACTCACTATTCTGAGGTATATAATTAGTCTTCAAGTGCGGGTGGACAGGGTCTAACAGTGTCTAGTAATTGTCTCACCGTGCTGTGAAATGGAAAGTTTCCAGAACTAAAGTGGGAGCACATTTCCACAGGGTTTGCAGACCAACCCGATGTCCAGACAGGAGACAAACAAAATGGTAGAAAAAAAAGGAAGTTTACCAGCGTTGTCTGACCCTGTACTCACATTTTCCAGCCTCTAACCAATCCCTGACAGTCACCTCCAGTAACTCTGGACTCTATACTTGCCTATTGGCTGAAAACTTCTGAACAGGGGGATGATGGGAGGCCACATGGGGGAGAAGGGGTGGAGGTGTTTGGGGAAGAGAGCAATGAACTCTTTGAGAGCCAGAACGGTGAGTAATCGGCCAGACTTGTGAGAACCAGTGGCCTAGGCAGTCTGTGGTTAAGTCTCACCGAGTCGCCACATTCCTCTATGCACTTTCCCATCAGTGATCTAATACCCTCATCACTCCCAATCCCTCCCCTATAAAAAAGCCTACCCTCCTGGGTGCCTGTGTCAACGTCCATCATCACTGTCAATAGCAGAGAGAGAATTAACAGATGAGAAACCCATAAACCCCACCCAGTGTTCGCCTAGAACTGACAGATCGCTTTTTCAGAAAACCTAGGAAATGCCCAAATAACGCAAGATGTATATTTGTAATTGATGGCTGAATATCATGGGATCAACGGAACAACTAAGCATTGACGTTAGACTGGTCCACTTACACACCGGTTACTACACAAAGTATGTTCTCGTCAATCTTTTTGATCATTTTGGAAACTCGATACGTTCATCAAAGCATCCAAATATAGCGTTCAAAGCATCAAAATGTCTTTATTTTATGCCAAAGGGATTAGGATGTTGTTTTATACTGTAAATGGTTGTTTGTAAGAATTTTTTTAGAAAATACAGCACTGACCTGGGAGCAATTAGGGTAAACCGCCTTGCTCATGGACAGAATGACAGATCCCTCTTTGAACTGAGCGTTGTCTGACAAACGACAATTGACAAGTGTCTTAGCACCCCCTACTGTTACCAGCAGTTGATCAAATGAATAACACGTAGCCTTCGTTCCTTAGGAATTTCTTTACATTCAAATTTCAATGAAAGATTTGCTCCATCAAACTTGTCAAAGAGGTTGGTCAATTCCTAAAGCAATGTCACGGGGTGCCTGAGAAGGGCTTTTGTATTTACAGTCTAGATCTCGATTTAATCGTTAGTAGTGTCACTGTTCGTTTGTACTAATGGCTTGTCTTTCCACAGGGAGCCGGAGACAGCTTCATTGGTGCCCTGGCATTCTACATGACTACGTTTCCCGAAATGCCCCTACAAGAGATGGCCAGCAGGGCTAATCAGGTGGCAGGAGTGAGTGTACTAAAGATTGGGACACAGGCATCATATCCCTCTAAAAAAGACTTACCCAGCAAACTTTTCTAGAGATAACAACTTGCAGAATAAATGGAAACTATGGTCCTGAACAATCGCGCACTATTTTTTTTTTACTATAACATTACAGTAAGAATATTAAAATGTGTAAATCAGACTAACAGATATATTTATTTCACCCATTGATTTCAGAGAACATGAACAAATGAAACAACGTTCAAGCATTTAATATTAATTCTGACCAATTACAAGTAATTTACTTGATATTGAAAAACAAAAAGGTAACACCAAACCCAGAAAGGTTTGTCCTATTGGTGGTTATAGTTCATAGATGTTCCTATTACAATAAATGTGTAGAACAAATACTATCAATGGGATGAAGCATCAGGTGGAGAAATAGATTAGCAGTGGACCAAAACAAGAAACCAGCTATTTATTAGTTGAGGAATATTTTTTTCATAAGGTGTGTTACACTGGCAGCCCAATTATAACATTTAGCAAAATGATTATCTGGAAGCTGTTATTAGAATGAGGCTTCCAATTTAAACAACAGACGACAATGTGAATGGAAACTGATACAGTTTTGCCGCCACTTGGTTCAACACAAATGTTTAACAAAGAGCCGATCTGTTCCCAGAATACTTCCAACAGGAACTCTTCGGCTCTCCTCACGAATGATGGTCAATCCCATTTTGGACAATGAAAATATCAGTAAAATCTGCCTCGATGTTGCAGATTAAAAAGTCTTTGCATTTCTTGCTGATACTTGTTAAATTGACCGAATCTTCTTCTTTTCAAAAAAGAGCACGTGCTGGTTTACTGCGAAGATAGAATACAATCCTGAAGTGAGTGGAGACATTATTATCATTGAAAGACAAACTATGGTAGGGAGTGAATTTTGAAGCAGGGAAAATAACTAGGCTTACACAGTACTGCAAATTAATTGTAGTATCAGCTGATTTAAGGCGGAATTCTAAATCACTGATTTGACAGCAGGAGGAAACATTAAACATCTTTGTGTACATCATATTGCTGGAGGAGGAAATCATGTGTCTTATTAAAAGCCAAAGAAAGCATGAAAGCGAAAAATCCACACCCCTTCAAAGGCGTTTTTAAAAACGTTATCAACAATGTTCTTGTCTTTTTACATGAGGTTTAAAAGGGCGATCTGAAATTACAACAACAACAAACCAGCTCTTGTTCAGGACAACTGCTATAATAGGCATCATTTGAATAAATGTAAACGAATAGACAGAGCAACAAACTCAATGATCAGACAACCGTAAGATCAAAATGTGATCATGCTTGTTTCAATCCCAGATTGGCCCTTCAAATTGCTGAGGGCAGTCTTCGAAAGATATACCGAAGTCAACCACCCACATGCTCCAGTGCCTTCATGAGGCGTTCAACCCCCTTGACATTTCCCAGATTTTATTATGCAAGAGTCTAAATTTTAAAACGCTTTACATTGATATTTTGTATCGCTAATCCACTAACAGTAGCCTATGATGTCAAAGGATGCAGGCGAATATTAATAAAAAAATGTATAGCCATCTTAAATTACATGTTAACATCAGCTTAACAAATCACATACATTTAATAGACATGCCAAAATAATGAATAACATGATTTCTAATGGACTCTGTACATGCAACTAAAGTTAAGATCCCCAGTCGAGTCGTTAATTTCAAACCTATTTAAGAACAAATAACAGATGACCTATTCAAGGACAAATAACAGATGACCTATTCAAGGACAAAAACAGATGACCTATTCAAGGACAAATAACTGATAGATATTCCAGTTCTTTACCAAAGGAAATATTTGGTTGATAAATTTTTTTTTTTTTTTAAACAAACAGGCTATCAATTTACCCAATCATAACAAAGAAACAGTACATGTGGTTTATGTGTACCTGAGAAAGGATAACACTCAGTCACTATCAGGTCAAAAGTAATAGTATATATATATTTATTTTTTGGAAACAGCGCTATTATAAGGTCAACAACATAGGTACTCCAAAATACTAACAAAAATAACAGACTGAATAGAAGGAAGCAAAAGATTCCAGAGCATGCATCCTGTTTGCAGCAAGGAACTAAAGTAATACTGCAAAGAATGTGTCAAGGACTTTTTTCTGATCGCAAAACATTCGCTAAGGATGCGCATATTTCCCTTTACTCATCTCTCATCTCATCTTCAACCGCTTATCCGGGGTCGGGTCGCGGGGGTAGCAGCTCTAGCAGGGGACCCCAAACTTCCCTTTCCCGGGCAACATTAGCCAGCTCTGACTGGGGAATCCCGAGGCGTTCCCAGGCCAGTGTGGAGATATAATCTCTCCACCTAGTCCTGGGTCTTCCCCGAGGTCTCCTCCCAGCTGGACGTGCCTGGAACACCTCTCTAGGGAGGCGCCCAGGTGGCATTCGTACAAGATGCCCGAACCACCTCAACTGGCTCCTTTCTACGCAAAGGAGCAGCGGCTCTACTCCGAGTTCCTCTCGGATGACTGAGCTTCTCACCCTATCCCTAAGGGAGAGGCCAGCCACCTTTCTGAGAAAACCCATTTCGGCCGCTTGTACCCTTTACTATGAACAGTTAATGTACACAGCAAATGTGTTTTAAGCTAGTGGTCTTTGACTATATATTTAAAAATGACAAAGCCATTCGATATATACCAACTTTGTTTTGTAACCTCAGAACACCTGCGGTACTTAGTGCTCTGTCACTGTTGTGTCCCCTCTTCTTGTCTACCTGGTTATGCAAATGAGATGAGCTCATCAGTATAGTGACTAAATACAAGATCTACTGACCCAGGAGTGACTTTCAATTCTACTTCAAATGGCTGTCATGAGGGATTTCTTTAATTACCAGTGTGTCGGATCAATGTCAGAGATGAACATTGGTTCGATGTCATGAGAGATCTCGATTATGCCCGGATTATGTCAATGTTATTTGGGAAGGCCGCTAGCATACATATCTGACGTACTTGGGAGAGTACGTCAGAGAAGTACTCTCCCAATCAGAGAAGTGCTGGCTAGGCTGTCAAAAAGCACATGATGTGCTTTTGAAACATGTTTGGACAAATTGCTAGTGTTTCCGCACTTACACGCAAATATCTTGTTGCACTTGTGGCAACGAGCATCAATCCTTGTCAAGTGTAACCATACTTTTGAACATTTAGTTGTTAATCTGTAGCTTGTAATCAGAAGCTTTCGTGTTGTGTGTGTGTGCGCGCGCGTGTTCATTGTTGCGTGTTACGGAAATGCAGACAGATGTCTAAATATTATCGCAAATTTGAAATGGTTGGTTGGTGAGATAAAATGTGCAAGATTACATTTCTTTAGCAATAATAACTAAGAATTATAGCGCCACCTATGGGCAGATTTGGCCCATATTCGAGGTTTGAGGTCCTGGTGTCCTGTTGTATCATGTGCACGTTTTGAAAGAGTTCCGCAAATTAGGGAGATAAGTATAATAATAAGAAAAATACTAACAACAAGAATAGGTTTCCTCCTGACGGTAAGAAAATATATGTTCTTAATTTATCCAGTACCGACAGCTGAACCGATAGCGTCAGAGCTTATCGTAGTTTTTATCGTAGGTATTTCATGAGTTAATAGTTTAATACTGGGTTTCTTTAACCATCCCATGTCATAGCTATTGTGATCAGTAAATACTCCATGACCGGGCTGTCAAACTATGACCGGGCCACATAAAATAACTCGGCGGGCCTGACTCGGCCTGTGGGCCTTGAGTTTGACACATGTGCTCTAAGAGAAAAGGTTAGAGTTTGCTTCCATACAACGGTAATCAGATGGAGGACGTGGCTTACCGAAAGGGTCATTTTTCCTCAGCACCAGTTTCTCTCGTAGCCGGTTCTTCTTTGTGTTAAAGCAGTAACCTGTCCCGGCAGCACTAACCATTTGCACCAGGACCGACCTGTAACACGGGGGCAATAGTTGTTATGTGCCAACAGACATAGTTACATGTATATATAACAGTTATATTTCTCTGGTTGCTTTTCCTTTGCAGTTGAAATGTTCATGGACATGGCAAAGTATGTAAAATTACATAATACATTAATACACTGCTTCAGAGCACTGCAGTGTTTAATTATAATAAATGTCCCAGGAATATATCATGGGACCTAGGAGGTACATAAACAAATAAGTGGGGGGAAAAACTCACTTACTTTGACTTGGCCTTGGCCACTGAAGTGCATTGGAAAAAAGACAATGAGATCAGGTGAATAGAATAACACGTTATCGTTGATGCACATGTATTTTGTGATCAGAATAACCCGTTATTGTTCATGCACATGCATGTTGTGAACAGAATAACCTGTTATCGTTACATGTATGTTGTGAACAGAATAACCCGTTATTGTTCATGTACACGTATGTTGTGAACAGAATAACCCGTTTTCGTTCATGTATGATGTGAACATAATAACCCGTTATCGTTCATGTACATGTATGTTGTGAACAGAATAACCCGTTATCGTTCATGCACATGTATGTTGTGAACATAATAACCCGTTATCGTTCATGTGCATGTATGTTGCGAACAGAATAACCCGTTATCGTTCATGCACATGTATGTTGTGAACAGAATAACCCGTTATCGTTCATGCACATGTATGTTGTGAACAGAATAACCCGTTATCGTTCATGCACATGTATGTTGTGAACAGAATAACCCGTTATCGTTCATGCACATGTATGTTGTGAACAGAATAACCCGTTATCGTTCATGCACATGTATGTTGTTAGTTTTGGTAAAACTAAATGTAGCATCTGACGTCACTTCACTTAGCAAACGTGCTTAGTTTAAGATTGACCAAGCTAATGTTAGCCACCCTTACAATCCATTCATGATTGATTTGGTAGCGAGTTAACTATTTACAGTAATGTATCTATACTAACAAATAAAATAACAATTTAATCTATACTAACAAATAAACTAATAATGTTATCAATGTTGCTAGCACTAGCTAGCGGATCACGGCTAACCAGCTACTTTACCAACAATAGCTAACTATCGACCAACCAAACACATGAATACAGTCGAACTATCCTGAAATCAATCGTAATTGAAAACGTTTGCAAAAGTGTTAACAGTACATATCCAAACACTTACGATTTACAGCCGTAAGGAACATTTTGAATGGATTTACAGAACCACTATAACCGGGCTAACGTAGGTAAGTCACATTGAAAAGCCCAAGCACTTCCGGGTTGCTCTTGGTGTCATTCACATCCAGGGAAATAACCTTTTCAATCAACTTTTTCATTGCATTTCTGCTGTCATTCCATGATCAGAATTACTACACATCAGTACCCCAATTTGCAAAGATCCAAGAGAAACGTCCAGTCATCAGAAAATCATATACTCATAAATGAATAATTGACATCATCAAAATCTGTCAATTGTCAACCAAAAATGGACATGTTGTACATCACAAATCATAAAAAATACAGGCCGGAAGAGTCTGACTTATTACATTAGACTGACATCCCTGTGCTTTTTTGCAAAACACAAAAACAAGTAAAACAGACAAAGAAATAGAAACATGGACTGAGACTAGACATTAATGTGTCTTAACATAATATTTTGCATATTTAACAGCCAAGGGTTTTCCAGTGGTCTAAAAGTATGCTTCTAATGCACGTACTGCTGCTGCATGTATTTAAATCCCACCAACTACACTTTTAGCAAAAACTCTTTCCGCTATATGTATTTTACTTTCTCTCTCTCTTGAAGCATTAAAATGCCTGAATATATTATGAACATTCTAATACAAAATTAATTTGCTGTGTTGTATTCAGTTTGAATAAAATGTTTATCTTTGTTATGTTGTATCATGTTTTTACTTAACAGCCTTTTTGCCATCAGAATGGTGTACCTTTTGCTTTTCCATACATTCCGGTATAATGTACAGGTAATGTAATATTGTGATTCTCTTTCTATTTTAAGTACTGTAGTGGCAGCGTCACAGTCTGGGTCATCGGTTGGAACAAAATCCAACCCTGGGATATTTCTATTATTCTCTGGGTTAATTTCAGAAATTGTAATACCGAAGATGAACCAGAATAGCCTTCCAAAATGTGTTGGGTTGTCTCAAAAGTACAGTCTAAGAGAAAAAAATACAGTGGTGTCCATTAAAGACTGTGAAACATTTGTACTATTTTTTTGTGATTTTTTTTAACAAATGGATTCAGTTTTTTGAGCCCTATAGAGTAATTCATGGTTGGTTGAATCTTATTCCAAAGTACCTTTCTGTTGTGAGAAAAGATAGACATGGTAACAATAGGAGCTTGAGGGCAAGAGCGATACCACACCGACAAGCAGAAACCATCTCTAACTCTAGCTGCTCAGGAAAATGGGGGCATAATATTGTTAGAGTCGATTGTCGTAAGCAAGCCGGCAGGCAGGGAGCAGCTGTCAGGAACTGCTTGGAGTATAGAAACCTGCGTCACCAGAAGGGTAATTCCACCACCACCAGTCTCACAAACACCAGCCTCACCACCACCACCACCACCAGTCTCAGCTCCACCACCACCAGTCTCAGCTCCACCACCACCAGTCTCAGCTCCACCACCAGTCTCAGCTCCACCTTCACCAGTCTCACCACCAGCTTCAGCACCACCACCAGTCACACCACCAACACCAGTCACACCACCACCACCAGTCACAGCACCACCACCACCAGTCTCAGCACCATCAACAGTCACACCACCACCACCAGTCTCACCACCACCACCACCACCACCAGTCACACCACCACCACCAGTCTCAGCACCACCACCAGTCACACCACCAACACCAGTCACAGCACCACCACCAGTCACACCACCACCACCAGTCACAGCACCACCACCACCAGTCTCAGCACCACCACCAGTCACACCACCACCACCAGTCTCAGCACCACCACCAGCCTGAACCATATTGGGTTTTAGACCAGATTTTTTTGACTGCTCTAGATTGTCTACTTGTGAAACTAATTGTGTTTCAAACACAACGACGCCCGTTTTTATATTACAAGCCGTGTCATACAAAAGCTTCACCATTGACTGGGTCAGAACTACATGTGTGAACCGTGAAGCCTGACCCTCAGCTCTCTTTTTATCTTCTCCCTGTATCACAACAGCTCTGCTGTTTCTGTCACCTAACGACTGTATCTGAGGAAGTATTAAAGTGACTCAAATGCGCCTTAGACACCAGACGCTATGTGGCTGTCACTCTCTGGTTTGCGTCAGCAATTTCCTTGTCTCCGTTACATAAAGAAAGGGCTACCAAAAGGTTAGACCCCGGAACATAGATATGCACAGCCAGCCCCTGTAGAGTCTTAATCTATTTTACCCATGTTAACCAATTGCTGTTATCCTCCTTTTTTCAGTGCCTACCAACAGGCATCACATCTGGTTATAAGGGTTCCATGGAAACCGAAAAAATGCAAGAATAAAGGGATCGCGTTTTATGGGTGAAGAGCTTGCGTCACCTCCTGAACAAAGTGGCTGTCACTGTAAAGTGTCATTCTAGAATGAGCTCCAAAGCGCAGCACTAACGGATCATTCGACTGTTGGATAATCTGCGCTAGTTGGAAAAAAGGATTGGGAACCCTGTGGTCAGGAATTATGAATAGGAATAGCAGCAGCAACAGATGGCAGTAAAATGAAGACATTATGACCAGAGCCATGTCTCTGGGTAGATGCATATTGATTAAATGGCCTGTGACGTCACACGTGGGTTTGCATCTGGTGGTCGCCATGGTTACCCCAACTGGAGTGAGCCCTGAGATGTCATGTAATTGAATCCTCTAAGGTTAGTGGATTTGAGCTCAGAGGGTTATTTAAGGACCTGTAACAATCAATATATCTCATAATGTCTTCAAGAAAGCTTCGACGGTCGAGCAACAAGACATATTCGAAACATCCATTGTTAATTGCAGTTATTGGTGCGCACAGCTGAATCGAGTTAGCATTAGTTGGAAAAATGTACCTAAAGCAATCAGCGATGTATATGCATACTAGAATGCGTTTTCACATCTTCAATTCTGGTTTAAGTGAAAACCTCTGAAGATGCGATAATCAATTAATTATGTGATGTACGGCCCTAGTATGTAATTTCATATTATTTACACTTTTGCATTGTGCTTTTAGACGCAAACGGGCTCCATTCGTATTAGTGCACAAAATAAGGAAGTAGGTACCGTTTTGGACACATCCGTAATTAAAACAATGGAGGGGGTGCTCTTCCTTCTCCATCTGTTCTGTGTCGTCTCTGAGGGCTCTCTGTTCCATGACGCAGAGACCGAGTGGGAGAGGACGGCCTCCTGCTCCCTGAGAGGGCTGAGTGGGTTGCCGCAATCCACTGCTGTGTACAACCCATCAACCAGATAGTGAGAGAGAGAGAGAGAGAGAGAGAGAAGGGAGGGAGGTGAAGGGAGGTGAAGGGAGGTGAAGGGAAAAGAAAGAGTGATGAATAAGAACATGGGGAAAGAGCCACAGACAGACAGATATATATGATAAGAGATTTAATGAAAGATGTTAATGTTAAAAAGCTGAATAATCGACCACATGCTGTGTTGACCGTACACTGTTGTGTTACATGAATACCAACACAATGGCCCGGTCTCTATATTAAACGCAGCCACCAGCATCCGTCCACCATGTCACTCAGCATCCCCTGCTCTACCCTTCATCCGCTTCTATCTTTAATAACTTAGACCTCACCCTGACACAATGAGAGCTATTTTTTACTGTTTGCTAAATTCAGCACTGATGTAACGAGTGACACCGTCTGTTTCCATGTGGCCCGGTCGCCTAGCAACCGGACGGAAATGCCAATGGCAAGGTTACGCAGGAAGTAGCGCCCTGAGCCCCCTGTCGCCGTTCGGTTTGGCAGGTATTAGTTAGCCGGGCTGTGGGGCTTGTCGACGCGAGCCAGTCTTCCTTCCGCCCAGTCAACGACGCTCCACATGATCATCTCCTCTTAAAATGAGCCGGTCTGTTTGTTCTCTCTCTCTCTCTGTCTTAGTCTCTCCAATCTTCTTCCTCGGCTTGATCCCTCTTGCTTAAGATTTATCTCCATTGTTCAACTTAATTTTTTATTATATTTATTTATCAGGTTTTAGGGAACCAAAATGCGCGGATGGCTGCCTAGGTTGTTTGGTGCACAATTCTTTGTCAGTAATTTGTTTGTAATTTAGGGTAATTTATTGTAGTCTATTGTTCTTATTAATTTTTATTGTTCATATTTTGTTTTATTGTATACATTATAAATTATGTAAACTTACTTTGCAATAAAGGTCTTTCTGATTCGGATCAACAAGGTGACTGAGAACACATATTTTTTTTGGAAGCTGGGGATTATATAGTGGTTACCATCTACTGAATGCAATCTCACTGCCTGTCTGTGCTTCTGTCTCACTCCATCCTGTCTGTGCTTCTGTCTCACTCCATCCTGTCTGTGCTTCTGTCTCACTCCATCCTGTCTGTGCTTCTGTCTCACTCCATCCTGTCTGTGCTTCTGTCTCACTCCATCCTGTCTGTGCTTCTGTCTCACTCATCCTGTCTGTGCTTCTGTCTCACTCCATCCTGTCTGTGCTTCTGTCTCACTCCATCCTGTCTGTGCTTCTGTCTCACTCCATCCTCTGTGCTTCTGTCTCACTCCATCCTGTCTGTGCTTCTGTCTCACACCATCCTGTCTGTGCTTCTGTCTCACTCCATCTTCTGTGCTTCTGTCTCACTCCATCCTGCCTGTGCTTTTGTCTCACTCCATCCTGTCTGTGCTTCTGTCTCACTCCATCCTGTCTGTGCTTCTGTCTCACTCCACCCTGTCTGTGCTTCTGTCTCACTCCATCCTATCTGTGCTTCTGTCTCACTCCATCCTGTCTGTGCTTCTGTCTCACTCCATCCTGTCTGTGCTTCTGTCTCACTCCATCCTGTCTGTGCTCCTGTCTCACTCCATCCTGTCTGTGCTTCTGTCTCACTCCATCCTGTTTGTGCTTCTGTCTCACTCCATCCTGTCTGTGCTTCTGTCTCACTCCATCCTGTCTGTGCTTCCGTCTCACTCCATCCTGTCTGTGCTTCCGTCTCACTCCATCCTGTCTGTGCTTCCGTCTCACTCCATCCTGTCTGTGCTTCTGTCTCACTCCATCCTGTCTGTGCTTCCGTCTCACTCCATCCTGTTTGTGCTTCGGTCTCACTTCATCCTGTCTTTGCTTCTGTCTCACTCCATCCTGTCTTTGCTTCTGTCTCACTCCATCCTGTCTGTGCTTCCGTCTCACTCCATCCTGTCTGTGCTTCCGTCTCACTCCATCACTAAAGAAACTATAATCAGGAGAATAACAGAGGGAAAATAAGACTATAATATGAAGGATAATATCATTAAATCACAATGGCTTGTGGCCGGCTGCAACATAATGTGATGCTAATACAGAACAGTTAGTGTCCTGTCCCTTCTGTTTTGTATCCATGTATTGATGTTCTAGTTACAGAACGTGTTGTAGAACTTGACATACATAGTCAAGGGCATTTGTCAAAACCTGAGATATAGAAAAAGCAGAATATGCATTTCAAAACAAAAACGACATAATTTTGAATAAAAAATTAGCAAATGACCTAGAAAGGCAGGAAATGGTTTGACCCAGTATTACGTATTAAATAACAAAGCTTGAACACCTTTCCATAATATGATGAATAACAACATAGAGAGAAACACTATAGGGTTTTGAGTTGTTGTATAAGCAATTGTGATGTTAAACATTTGTTGTTAAAGAATGCACTAAAATGATTTGTCTTTAATCACCTTATGTGTTTTATGCCCACCAGTGCGATACTTTGCTGCCACCTACTGGTTGTTAAACAAAATGTCCAATATTGAGTGTTAATTTGTTTATGTGTGTGTGGACGTGTACAATTATACTAGTGTGAACTAAAATCTCACTTGAAATTTAGATTTAGTGTTATAATTGGGATTAAGGTTTTCTGGTTGGCTTTAGGTTTAAGAGTTTGGTTGAGGGTTAAATTCAGGGTTGGGATTTGGGGTTAAAGTTTGTGTAAGGGTTAAGTTTTGGGGTAGGGAGTCCTCACAAGTAAAATAAAACTAGCATGAGTATAAGCAAATCTATAATCGATTGCAAGTCTAACTCACCTCAGTTCACAAACACATTGTTATGGATCAAACACTCAATCATTTGTTGGTGTGTGGAAAGGGGTGTGGAAAGGGGTGTGGAAAGCTCATGGTTTCCTTCCCAGAATATAATTACAGAGTTAATTACTTAAATAAAAAAATAAATAAAAAAAATCTACATACAATAAGCATGAACTCAAAGTTCAGAAAAAATAAAATTTGCTACAGCTGAACCTGGAAATTGCTCTTTTTCTTTTTATGCTATCTGCTCTTTTTATGCTATCTGCTACACATAAAGCCATAGCTCCTTTGCGCTATCTAGATACATATTAATACATTCTATATATTTACCCACTATATACGCCAAATAGGCATGTTCGTGTTGTGTGTTTTGCTTTGCACTGTTTGGTCTGCGTCATAAAATGTGTGTAACTTTTATATTATTAGTAGCCACTTATTTAAGCGTACTTTGATTTCAGTTACTGTTTATATATTTCGCCGTTTGTTGTATGTTTTCTTTCATTATAAGAACCACAAACACTGATTTACGCTCTGTTTATGGCCTTCCCTGCACTGCACCTGTGAATTCATGACAATATTCTATGATTACTTCACTATCTTTGGAAAAACATGATAGTGTTATTCCTTTTTTTAGTTTGTCTCGCTGTGATTTTGTGGGGTTAGGATTATCGTCATCATCGGCCAACCAGCTTTTTCTTCGGTCATACATTTTATTTCTGTCTTTTTAAGGAAGGACCAACAGCCGCCCACTCTCTTAGACTATAATTACTTCTGTGATTTCAGAAACCATCATTACATACAGTCTTATCAACGATGACAGCTCTGACGCCCCAGCACGTCTCAGCAGAAAAAAACACTGCCTCACAGTAAGTTGTGAGACCTGCCTTGCTATCATCCCGGGGGTTCTAGAGAGGATTTGGGGTCCACACAGGTTTGATGGTAATGAGTTCATATGGCCAGATATTGCCAGTGCGTTCTGTCCAATATGTAAGGACTTCCTGGTAGAGGATGCAGTGTGATAAGATCCAAAACATGCTTTTAGATGACATATCTCGACATCGACTGTTTAGTGTGAGGTAAATATCTCTTCGTCTGTGTCACTTTTAACTGTCCTGGTATATCAATAAAAAAGGGAATTTGAACATTACTACATATAAGCACTGTTGTGTTACAGCTTAAGCTGCTGACTCAAATGTGCGTACTGCTGCAGTATGGGTTTGATTCTGGCCTCAGCTATTATACACACTGATGAGCCAAAACATTTTGACCACTCAAGGCTGAAGTTAATAATGTTGAACATCTCCTAACAAGGGCACATGTCAAGGTCTGGGTAGATTAGATGCTATGCAAACAATCAGTGCATGTAGTCAACCAGTTGGATGCAGGAGAAATGGCCGGGAGAAACGACCTGGGTTACTTTGACACGGGCCAAATTGTTATGGCCAGACAACTGGGTCAGAGCATCTCTGAAACGGCAAGACTTGTGGGGTGCATCCGTTCAGTGGTCCGAGGATGGACAAACCACAAACGGGTGACATGGTCTTGGGTTCCCAGGAACAGACAGAAGATCTACTGTGGCTGAAGTCACAGAAAAATGTTAATGATGGTTATGGGAGAAATGTGTCAGAACAAACAGCGCCTCACAACCTGCTGTGAATGGGGCTGTGTAGCCCCAGAATGGTCAGAGTGCTCATGATGACCTCATGATGACCCCATAATGACCCCATGATGACCCCTGCCACCACCAAAACTGCCTACAATGGACACGTGAGTGTCAGAACTTGACCTTGGAGCAGTGGAAGAATGTTGCACAGTCCGATGAGTCCCGTTCTTTTTTTATATATCACGTGCAAGGCCGTGTGTGTCATTGACCTGGGGAAGTGATGGCACCAGGGTGCACTGTGGGAAATGATGGCACCAAGGTGCACTGTGGGAAGTGATGGCACCAAGGTGCACTGTGGGAAGTGATGGCACCAAGGTGCACTGTGGGAAGTGATGGCACCAGGGTGCACTGTGGGAAGGGATGGCACCAGGGTGCACTGTGGGAAGTGATGGCACCAGGATGCACTGTGGGAAGTGATGGCACCAGGGTGCACTGTGGGAAGTGATGGCACCAGGGTGCACTGTGGGAAGTGATGGCACCAGGGTGCACTGTGGGAAGTGATGGCACCAGGGTGCACTGTGGGAAGTGATGGCACCAGGGTGCACTGCAGGAAGAAGACAAGCCAGCAGAGAGAGTGTGATGATCAACACCTCTTAATGGCAGTGCTATTCCAGGGAGTGGCAGTGGCTCTGTTCAGCAGGATAAATCACAACGCCCCACACGGAGGACCAACAGCATATTCGGCACATGTTCAGACACACTTACCCATTCATGTGGACTGTGGTGGACCAGTGGTCTGGCCTGCTGCAGCATGAGATTAACCTGGCGCAGTGTTTCCATCTTTCCCCACTTTCCTGTGTAATACAGCAGAGGAATGTCTGGCAATATATCAAGGCGTCCGAGTTAGGAAAACTAGATATCCCAGGACATTTCACTTTAATAAGTTATATTCATCCATCACAAGGAAATTCCTTTGTTCAATAGTTCACTTTAGGATAAAAATTAATCTCGATATGAAAAGTACGACTTGCCAAAGCCTGATGTGGAGGGGCCTTGTCACAATCTATATTTATTTATCTTACTTCCTGTAAGTCCATATAATCCACACAATGCCTTTAGCCCAGTCCGCTATTGTGTAAACAAGCTACACTTCACTGTGAATAGGCAGAGAGAGAGAGAGAGAGTGCTATTGCGTAAGCCTGCCGGTTGTTGAAGAGTGAGTGAGAAAATAGCACCCTGGTGTTCTAAAAGCAGGATCCGACGCAGATGGCCCACGCTTTCCGCCAGTGGGTCAGTGGGATAGAGAAGCGGGGAGTTGAGAGTGACGGCGTGATCGGGGAAGTGGGGAGCATCACGGATCTGATAAACCCAGAGAGGGTGTGGGAGGACTGGGCCGCCGGGCATGTGGAAAGTCAGGAGGCTTCCAGGCCGAGTGGGCCGGGGTTTACATTTAGAAATAGCAAAAAAGAGAAATGACGACAAGCCAGGTCAGGCCGGCACTTTGTCATCGGCTATTTCAACACCGTCAAACGGACTGTTGCAGGCGAAGGCGTAAACGAGTGTTGACATCATCATTCCATTGTAACCCTGACATTTTCTACAATAACCAGTGAATCTCGCTCAACCTGGAACGGAGGTGTTTGTTGTATTTATATATGTTTTATTTATTGACACGACGGTCAAGAAGCCAACATATTATGGGAGAGAATTGGCTGATGTGGTGACATGGGGGAAAGCTTGCTATCTAAGGGTCCGCGTTCTGGCAGTCAATGGTTCATTTGTGTTGTCGATCCAACTCTTTGCTGGTGCATTGATCCAGGGCCCAGAAAACAGATCTAGAACTTAGCTACCTTTTTTCTATCCTCTCAATACAGTATATCTCACAAATATAACTAGCATGTACATGTAAGTAAAGTAAAATGCAAGAAATAAAGAATGTTTTTAAATAATAACTAGGCTTACATTTTGTTACCTGGTCTTACATATTGTTTGACCGAGTTGTGAATTTTAAGAAGCATGATATCTGCAATGAATGCTGTGAATCTGTAAGGATGCCATCTAGACTCTAGTCAGGAAATCTACGTGCAATACATAATAATTTACATATTGATACCTCAGGTATACTTTTCTTCTTTATTATTCTACTCTATCCATGGATTGATTTAAACATGGGACACAATGTAGGTGCAAGCTGCAAAATGTTTTTAATGGAGAACATGACCCAGATTTGCCCTAGATCATTGATCTTTCCTGGTTTACAGGAATAAGTCCCGCAGTATCAAACTGTCACCAACATAGAGCAGATAAGATACTCCAATCTGTCTCAGTATAAGTTACAACAACTTACACTGCAATGATCTGTACACTTTCTGGACACATTAATAAATACATTAATCAGTACAGAAAATTATGGATAACACATATCGAATGATATCAGAAAATATCTACTTACTAATAGTAATTGTATAGGTGTGTCAATTGATGGCATTTCACAAGTGGTTTTCACTGATTCCGATGTATTTATTGACTTATACTGTAACTCACATTTGAGATTTTCCGTTATTTATTCTTAAAAGTAGGTTTTTAATTTGTTGACCTCACATATTTTAACCGAGAGTAGGAATATGGTGCCCTCTAGTGGCAAGATTCAAATAAACTTTTGAGAGAACCAAACAATTTATACAGAAAATGCTTAAAATAAAACACAACACAATACTTAAAACAACTAAATAGTGGTAGGAACATTTTTAAAGTACCTTTTAGTAAGTATACAGCAGACCAAGAACAAACAGATCTCGGTATCTTGTCTTCGACCATTATGTTGATGGATTCACACAGCTGAGGCACAAATCAGATTCACAACAACTTGCACAGACCAAAGCCAAATTCCTTGGAAGTTAAGCAGGTCAACAACCGGAGGTGTTACTAGCTTGTAGGATACACACACACAATTCTGCTGCCAAAAGGACTGCTGTACTGGAAAATGTTAACTGGTCTTAGCGGCAAAAACAAATACATATGATCTAACACAACCTTTGACTTTTTAGAAAGTGTTTGGCTAATCGGAAAGAAAGAATTACAGTAAACCCTAAAAAGGTGCCCTGCACTATTCTGGTGCTATGCCGTATTTCACCATTAGGCTTTAAACTGGGTTTGGGGCAGACACTTCCTCCCTCTCTGTACACAGAATCCCCCCCCCCCACACACACACACACACACACACATCTAAAGATTCACCCACCCTTCCAGGCCCAATATAATAAGGCTATGACTATTAAAAAAATCAGAAAGGGAATCGAAAACAGAAGAGGAAGATATAAATAAAATTCTCCTTGGTCCAGCTGGACATTGAATGGTGTCATCATTGCAGGACAAGAAATCACTGATGAAGGCAAGCTAGAACTAAATTATGATTTTTGAGAAATGCTGAGAGATTTTTTAAAAATGTGGTTCAGATGCCAAACGTTTCTGGATAAAATCCATGGAAAACAAAAACATTTCCTTCAATCTGCCGAAAGGTCATATTGTTTGAAGCTTCAACACTATTGTTGGGCTAATTCACATTACAATAACTTATCCTACCTTAAAAATACCTTTAAAATACCTTTAAAATAAAGTGAATGTTGTTAGAGATTCTTGCAAGCAGTGCAGCACAAAAAACTAAAGGCGGTTTGTTGATAGTTTTATGAATCAAGCAAAGCAATCGGTTTGTCGTAACATATATTGCTTAGCTGGCCCAACAACATTCTAAACTGACATGCTACCTCTTATGATTCACAAAGATATGATATATGCTACCTCGTATGATTCTTAAAGATATGATATATGCTACCTCGTATGATTCTTAAAGATATGATATATGCTACCTTGTATGATTCTTAAAGATATGATATATGCTACCTTGTATGATTCTCAAAGATATGATATATGCTACCTTGTATGATTCTTAAAGATATGATATATGCTACCTTGTATGATTCTCAAAGATATGATATATGCTACCTTGTATGATTCTTAAAGATATGATATATGCTACCTTGTATGATTCTCGAATATATGATATATGCTACCTTGTATGATTCTCAAAGATATGATATATGCTACCTTGTATGATTCTTAAAGATATGATATATGCTACCTTGTATGATTCTCAAAGATATGATATATGCTACCTTGTATGATTCTTAAAGATATGATATATGCTACCTTGTATGATTCTCGAATATATGATATATGCTACCTTGTATGATTCTTAAAGATATGATTTTGCTACCTTGTATGATTCTCGAATATATGATATATGCTACCTTGTATGATTCTTAAAGATATGATATATGCTACCTTGTATGATTCTCGAATATATGATATATGCTACCTTGTATGATTCTTAAAGATATGATATATGCTACCTCGTATGATTCTTAAAGATATGATATATGCTACCTTGTATGATTCTTAAAGATATGATATATGCTACCTTGTATGATTCTCAAAGATATGATATATGCTACCTTGTATGATTCTTAAAGATATGATATATGCTACCTTGTATGATTCTCAAAGATATGATATATGCTACCTTGATATGATTCTCAAATTCTCAATATGATATATGCTACCTTGTATGATTCTTAAAGATATGATTCTCAAAGATATGATATATGCTACCTCGTATGATTCTTAAAGATATGATATATGCTACCTTGTATGATTCTCAAAGATATGATATATGCTACCTTGTATGATTCTTAAAGATATGATATATGCTACCTTGTATGATTCTTAAAGATATGATATATGCTACCTTGTATGATTCTCGAATATATGATATATGCTACCTTGTATGATTCTTAAAGATATGATATATGCTACCTTGTATGATTCTCGAATATATGATATATGCTACCTTGTATGATTCTTAAAGATATGATATATGCTACCTTGTATGATTAAAAAATATAAAAATTGCATTCTTCACCTGCTCTGCCAACTCCACCCATCCATCCCACTAATCATTGAATATGGCAATGTAGTTTACCGGCTTTTCTATGAATTAAATGCATTTGGTCATATTGTCATCAGTTGTGTTAACAGAGACCATTCTACACTCATTACTGTGACCGTCACAGTCAGTCCATCTACCTCAGTTCACTCCTCAACCTCGGCTTCCCAGAAGTAATCTGTGTTCAGGTGTTCCTCATGATGGTCACGCAAAATGTCATTGACTGAAACAAATCACAAGACATTAAAACATATATGTCTCTTTAAGGGGTCTACAGGTCTGTACACAGTATATCTCACTTTACATGGTAAAAAATGGCATGGTAGAGTTCATGTTACGGTGGTGGGAGAGCAGTGATTTTAATTTGATTTTATAAGCCCTTTAGACTGAAGCAGCAGACACAGAGGATGCATGCAGACTCAGTGGTAAACAGGTATAGAGTTTCAAACTGAAGAGTGCATTCCAACTGCAAACAAATGGTCTCCCTTTGGTGGCTGCCACTGCCCAAAACAGTGATCCAAAAAGCAGTTCCGATGAACAAAAATGGATTGATAAAACTGATGGAATCTGGGAATAATTTTTTGAGAGATTAACACATTTCCCAACTTTTACACAGCTGTCCACCCACTGATTCTGTGTGATTTTTTGTCAAACTCTAAAGCATTGTTGTCTTGGATAAATTTACTCATTAGAGCTGAGTCAATGTAATTATCCCCTGTTTCTTTTCGGATATCTGGAATGATATGGTACAGCCCCTCAGATAAGCCTTGTGTATTTTTCACAGTAAGGATGGAGAAGTAACTTGCATTAACATTGATTTCAAGGAAAATATTCATTTTGAGATTAGTAAAACGCTGGAAGTGCTATTCAGACAACAAGAGCAGACTGTCATTCTTTATAAGCCTGCAACTTTGAAAGTGTAGAGCATATCTTGATTTACACAGGTTCTTTCCCCTAATATGGCCTCCAGTAACTGGACATCTGCCCCAGAAAAGACTAACGGAACTATACTAGCCACATTAAGACACTCTCCGTTAAGTTTTAAGCTAAAAGTTAAGCAAAGCTGTTAAATATTAAGCAAATGTTGTATACCCACAGACACCACGTTCAGCACTGCTAGCTTGCACCTATATTCAAGGCAGTCAAAGTTTGCTATCATCAGGGGGCTGGAAATACATGCTCTAGGTAACAATTGTATGCAGCCTACTATCAACATTAGATCCTCCCTTGGGCATGACCCTGGCTTGAGCGTGCTAAAAACATTAGCGTAAGAGGCATCTCTGAATAACATAAGTAGTGACCGTGCCATCGATGTCCTGTCTGGGGAATAAACAAATCTATAAATGGCTGGCAACAATTAGCCGTTGCAACATACACAACACATTTCAGTATGTCTGATTACAGAACGCATTATGGTCAGAGAGGAACTAGATGAACTTATACTTTGTCAGTTTAACCTGTGACATTGCCTTAACGGTAAATATAAATGTGTCCTTGGCAATATATCAACACCAGAATGGCAGACAGAGTGGTCAGTATGGTCTACAGCAGCACGTTTCCCATGAAGCCTGAGGCCAGTCCAGTGCAGCTACACACACATGGCTAAACACACACACACACACACACACACACACGGCAGACATTTTCATATGCTAGATAGCTGACGTCCTTGTAATCCGATCACTCCACTCTCACCAGTTCTACCTGATTCTCGATCCATCTGTCTTTCACCCCCCCCCCCGTCTCTGTCTTTCTTATCCACATCTCCCTCTTGCTCCATTTCTCACGTTTCAGCTCAGTTGTCTTCATTGGTACTTGGGTATTACAACAAACACATCTATTACTGCCAAAGCTAACAGATCCCCAGAAACATCTCAAAGTAACAGTCAGAACATTAATAACAATGTATTGACAGTTATACATGACATATACGCATGCACATCCTTCCCTTTTCAATGCACTCACTCTCTTACAGTTAAGACTCACTGAAATATGTTCTTCTGTTCAATGTCCATTTTAATTCACAATATACCAAGAGATTCCAGAAGAAAATACTGTGTGCTTCATGGGCTGTTAGGACAAAATGTAAAGGTTTAAGGACAATTTGCGCACAAAATGTGAACAATTTGGTCATCTTTAGATAACCCCCCACCCCAATTCATTATAGAAATATATGCAGTGAGGAGTTAAAACAATAGCACAACATATCTTATCTACTCATTTTTGCTAAAGTTTCAGTGATGGGTCATGAGAAATCCAAACCAAGGTTGCATGTTGGAGCTGATGTTGACGAATAACTTAATCAGGCATTTAGAATATATTCTCTTAAAAAAATCTATGGATGCATTTAATAATGTACTGTATTAGTAAACATTGAACACTTACTTCAGGCTGTCTATTTCATCTTACTTTAGAAGTTGGAATCGTAAACAAAATGTGTTCATCACCAATGCAATGGAAAAGCCTCTATGTCCTTCTGTATTTGTTTTAATCTGTTCCAATTTGTATATGTTCTATTGTAATGTCATATTTTATTTGTAGTCAAACACAACGGAGTGCATTATACTTAAAAATTAGAACATCAACCCAATGCCAATAGAATTGGGCTGAAAAATCTATCCTCCAAACTAAACAATATGGCTTTAAGAAATGGCCAGTCACCCCTTTCCTCTTAAAATGACATCACTTGCTGAAGAAGCCAATGATAAAGCCGAATCCATAAGCAAGAAACCATAAGCAAGAAACCGTGCAAGAAACCGTGCGTGTGTTCCTGAGAACGAGCATGCATTCGCCTGACTGTGTGTGTGTGTGCATGTGTGTGTGTGCATGTGTGTGCGTGTGTGAGAGTGAGTGCTGCTGTGTGCGTGTCTGAATGGGAACAAGTTGAGCAAACAGCCTAGGCACATAGCTCTCGGGATTTTTTGGCACAATTATTTTGTACGCCGCGGAGGAACCGTCTTTGGGACCGGGGTTGCGGGCTACCAGGACCGGCTCGGTCTCTAGCAGCCAGACGCACGCACACTAACACACATAGAGTCAATTAGATTTACAGTCCGACCTGTCGCAAATAACGGGTTTGGGCGGCTATTATGTCAGGACGTTGACCTGGACAGAGTTGGTCTCCAGTCGGATGCTGCGGGCTGATTTGCGTCTCGGACAGAAGTTTAGTGTTTCTCCTGCATGTGTGTGCGCGTGTGTGTGGGGGGGGCGCGTGCACGTGTGAATCTGTGTGACTGTTTTCTTTAGAAAGTTATAGTGCCTTTTTGATTGTACCAATAGCTATATGTTTTAATTCATATAGCTTGTTGTTGTTGTCGCATATGGCTTTAAATCAGAGGGAATTCTGCGACAGACAGACATTGGTGAATGTAGATCAGCCATATTTGTCAGGATGATGTTGAAGACTTTGACCAAGGAACTGAGAAGACATTCGCTAAACGAGATGCATCCCTTTCAGTTCAAGGTGAGTGGCTCACTATCGAACCTATAACCGTGCCCCCAGAATCCTCACAATACGTCATCATCATGATACATTGTAACAGTGCTATAACAGTATTATCTGACTGTATCATGTTTCACTATAGATGAATGCAACTACCAGGTTATGAGTTACTCATGCAGGGACTGTTTGATTTGTCTCGGTTATTAACTCTTATATCGCCCATGTGTTCACGTTGGTTGTTTTAGGTGAATGACCTGTATACGAGTTGCATTCCAAATTCCAACCAGGCATGTCAACTTTCACAAATGTTTAATGCCAAACTATGAATGACAGACACACACTCGGTGAGGGTGACCACACAACAACTGATATCTGTTGCACATATCATAACTTTGCAGAAACATTCTAACACACTTTTTTGATGATGTCTGTATAACATCAGTATTATAGAAACCAATTACATTTATATATATATATATATACACACACACACACACACACACACACACACACACACACACACACACACACACACACACACACACACACACACACACACACACACACACAAAACAACCCTGTTTAATTTATTACACATCTGGTTCTCCTCTTAAATGGGGAACCTGGCTTTGAGTAACATGTGTGTGTGTGTGTGTGTGAGTGCTTATTTCAGCCGTGTTTCCACACTAGACGTCCCAGAATTATTTAATATATAAATATATTATATAATAATATAATATAAAAAAACACACAAATCCTGGCCTGCTAAAACCATATGATGTCCCCATCCAACCGCTGTTGAACTATGCTGTGTTAGAGGCCAGAGAGCCACAGAGGTTTGTCTCAGGCAGAGCCCAGCAATTTACCCTTCTGCCTTAACCGCAGTCTTTGCTAAAACACTGAGCATTTATTAAGCTTTATTACTTTTCATACGATAAAGGGGAATGAA
Organism: Dallia pectoralis; assembly: GCA_029465975.1. Taxonomy (NCBI): domain Eukaryota; kingdom Metazoa; phylum Chordata; class Actinopteri; order Esociformes; family Umbridae; genus Dallia; species Dallia pectoralis. The sequence continues at coordinate 6,042,171 of CM055754.1, forward strand.
AGTTGCGCCCACTGTAATATAACATGGCAGCCATTTTGTGCCACAATGCTACATGTTATTGTTGATTGTGGAGACATTTCATATTGTGAATGGGACACTCACTTTCACCACTTAATATTACATAGCAAGCAATTCAAAACGTCACGGTTGCATGGCAGACATCTTGTGCAACAATTACACATTTAAAAAGAAATGACACGGTGAAAAGCAATCATCAACCTTGGTTAGGAAAAGCGTTTGTACTGTATGACCATCAGTACATGAGCTGCTTCTCAGCACAGGAACTAATTCATACAATTGTGTGCAGGGCTCCCTACTTGTGCCATCAACCCTTGTCTCAAATCCAAAATGTTGTCTCTCAGAACACAGATCCCAGTCAGTCCAGTCAAAGCTCTTCTCTGCTCTCCAATGGTCGAACCAGCTTTCCCTAGGAGCTAGAATAGCAGAGACCCAGCTACATTTTTGAATGTCAGAAACAACCTTTTTCAAGGAGTATTCAAGGAGTATTTATTTATAATCCCTTCACAGCTGCATCCCAAATCAACTATTTATGAATAATATACATGTAACAGGCACCACTGTTATATCAACGAGGATGCTGGGGCAGAGATTTGAAAACAAAACAAGAAACTGGCGAACTGCACCACTCACCATCTGACAGCAACAACAACACACAAACCCTGCTCCTAAACTGTACATTTAAATAGTCGAAAGCCTCCAAAATCAAACATTTAAAACCCAAGACCCCATATCTCACTATAAAGGTGTCTAGAGGTCTCCTGTCCCTTTTGTTACAAAACATTACAGATCAAAAGTTTGTGGTAAAGTTCGTTAGCAATTTCCTTGTTTTTGTCTTCTTAAGTCTAGTTGAATATCTGGAGCATCAGCAATTGTGGATTCTATAAAAGGCTCAAAATGTACAGAAAGAAATAACTTTCTTCCGACAATGTCAGTTTATTTCTGTTCTGAGAAATGAAGGCCATTTTGCAGCCCCATGCCCTGTGGACGGCACTTGATTGGAGCCAATTTACTCCTACAGCAGGACAATGACCCAAAGCACATCTCCAAACTATGCAAGAACTATTTTGGGAAAAAGCTGGTATTCCGCCTATAATGGAGTAGTCATCATTGTCTCCGGAGCTCAACCCTGCTTAGCTGTGTGGGAGCAGCTTGACCGTCCGTATGGCAAGTAAGAAGTGCCCATCAATCCAAATTGTGGGAGGTGTTTCAGGAAGCATGGGGTTAAATCTTCTTAGACAAGTTGACAACTCAAATTGCCAAAGGTTCTGCAAGGCTGTAATTGCTGCAAATTTCATTTTATAAGTACACTTTTCACGTTTTTTATGGAGAACAAGGACATTTCTATTTGACCACAAACTTTTAGTCGGTAGTGTTAATTTTTGTAACATCATAGAAACGTTTGCCTTTTGCTAAACTCATTGTTATACTTGTGGAAAATATATTTGAAAGGGGTTTCAAAGAGTTTTCAGATCATTATTATATATTTTTATTTAATATTAACTACGTATTTGCCTTTGCCTGTGTATTTAAAAATATTTTATCTATAGCAGTTATCTCAAATACATATGTACATCTGTCTGTCCATTCTACCACCATACTACGTAGGGAATTTACTACATTGGAGGCTTTGAAAGCGATTGTTCTACAGGCTGGTAGTTTACAATGCCCAAAGATAGTAGTTGTTTGTGTGGATAGACGTCGTTCTACTCGCGACTCTATGAGCTTAGCCTAATGAAGACCATTACTGGGCCAGTTAAATGGTCCTGATCTCATGTGAGCATGACAGGAAAGGAACGACAAATCTGACCTGGCTTAGTGCACGAGTGAGTGAGCAAGTGTGTGTGTGTGTGTGTGTGTGTGTGTGTCTGTGTGTAGTATAGGTCAGCCATTATACTATTCTGAGAAGCAGCTGGACTATGCGTTCACCTGGCTCTCCTTTTGTATTGATTTGTCTAAATTGCTTGCAGACATGTGGTTGGCCACGGAACCTTCTGGGCCCTAGTCAGTGGAGTCACAAAGGATCTGGCACCTGGAGCTCAGGTAGACAAGAGTATTTGTCCACTGTGAGTTCGTTTGCGTCTGTATAAATCCAAAGCGTGTGAACCAGCCTGTGTGTGTGTGACTTTGTGTGTTCGAAGATAACGATTGATCCAGCTTAGAAAGCTTCTCGATGACACCGAGTGAGTGGCGGGGATTTGCTTTACCCATACTTGAGATAGTCACAACAAGTATGGGTACAAATGCTACGGTGCATCTCCTGCTTGCACATGGTTGTGTCTTACTTGTCTTGCTAGTGTGTATAAGGTTAGGGGTTAGGGTTAAGGTTAGGGAAAGGGCAAGGATCTGACTTAATAGGAATGCATTTGTCCTTTCGTTTGATTAAGACGAATCGTATCACTGTTCTCACTAGCACAGATGCTTTTCCGGGTTAATCAGTTTGTTGTGAATTGATTCCTCAAACGAACAAGCAGGCAGCTGGATGTAATTGTAGCTACGCTATTATTCCTAACTTCAAGCAGAAACCTTGTCATTGGAATGACGCAAACAACTGCTACATTTTTGTATAAAGACAGTACATAATCAGTCACCACATACCACTAAAAGTATCTAGGCGATTAGAGAAAGGCTATGAATTGCTAGTGTTATGGATGTCATGCTTTTGCCGCAACATTCTCTGCTAACTGTGGGGTGAGTTTACCATACGATCCTAAAGTCTCTACCCTCAACCTTTCTAAACTCACGTACGACTGTGCTTCTATGTCCCACCTTGACAACATTCCAACCATCTCGAAAACCTCTTAAAAGCGACCTATTTGTTGGCTCTATCTACAACATTTTGGACTGTGGATAGAGTTTTACCTGACACTCCTAATTATGTTACACTAGCAATTTCGCTGTCATTAGAAAAAAGTGATTAATGTGTCTAATGGCATATAGAATATTAAATGTTTGATAAGGTCACAGACAATGTCAAGACTTGACTAGGAGGCTAAGAGACATGCTGTATGCTATTGAATTACTTTATACATCTTCAAGCAAAAAGCATAAACTCTTTGCTAGGTAGCCATTGTCTTTTGTTGAAGTTTTGGAGTGGCCGTGTGGCGTTCAATGTGAAATGCGTTTCATGTCACTAAACAGGCGTGTTCAGTGACTTAGCATGCCATTGTTTGCCTGTCGGGTCCGTGGTTAAGTGCTTAGCTAAGTGTTAGGCCATCCCTCATGGGATTAATCGTGAGGTCACACGCGGTCCTCACACACTTATGATTGCACTCTAACTCTCACTGCACCCGTGGTCAAATGCAGAACATGAACACAGGACATATCAAAGATGACACAGCCAGGTGGGCACCATCCATGCCAAGCCGGTGACAGATGGGACGGCCATGCTGTCTTAGGGATTTTAAATAGGCTTCTAGCAGCTGAACATGTTGATCAGATGTGAATGAACTATTGAGGAACTGTATGAAGGCTCACTGCACATTTCCACCTGTTTTAAGGGCTATTTTATCCGGCCTCGTATGTCAAATGCCTGTTTTTGTTTTCACAATTGGACGCAGACTCGACCCGCTAATCCACCAGGCTTATCCGGGACATTTCCACCTTTCCTCTCAATCACTTGGGCAAAGCAGGTGTTCTTTTAACAACCCACTCATTCGGTCATTTTTCTTGCTACCAGCTGCTTTAAGTTAGGGTGATAGCGCCATGGCGTTAACTGTCCCTACCTGACAGGTGTGGACTGACAATTAGGAAGACATAGCTTATTAGCTTTTCGGCTGATGGTTAAAGTGATAATGCAAGTTAGAAAAAACACTGCTCCATACATTTCTGTGCAATGGAAAAAGATTTAACAGAGTGAATCAAATCTCGTTTCATGTGATAAACAACAACATTCACATATGTACAGTCCTGTGAAAAAGTAAGTACACTCCCTGGAAAGTTGTATTTTCAGTTTCCTTATTTAGACATGGATTTGTAAACTTCACTTACGCCATTGACAGATGAAGGTAAACATATTCAACCAATGACACTGAAGGATTACACTTTGCAATAATTTATTTGTGGAAAATCAACCTAAGTGCATTTTTATAGTGATTTATTTTTCTTGTACATGTCTATCAGTCTCTTACATCAACCGGCAGGAAATGTTGTCTAATGAGGGCCAGTTTCCAGGCCTCGTAGAGCATTTAGAGGTGACTGAGATCTGGGCTGACTCCATAGTTTCCATTTCGTCTTTGCTTGTGTGTTTTGAATCATTGTCCTGTTCAGCTTAAGCCTTTTGATATACTCCTCCATTTTTTTGGTGCAATCTGTAAGTCATGGTCAGGCCATAAAGCAACAAAGCAGCCCCAAACCATTATGCTGCCGCCTATGCTTTACTGTTGGTAGGAAGTTATTTTGTCTTTTGCTTTTACCAAACATGCTATCTTGCATTGCGACCAAACAGCACCACATTTGACACATCTGTCTGTATTAACAATGATGGATGACGACAGGAGGAGGTCATATTCATTTAGAGTTGTGTCCCCTTTTGTAAAAAAATAATTACAAAAAAAGTGACCGGAAAAACTTTTTTAAATTCATGACATGGACCAACCCCAATAAAAGAAAGTAATGAGGAACTGAGTATATTGGCTGTGCTCTCAATGGCATTATGGAAAATATAACACTATTACAACACGGACTCATATTTTAAGATCTCGTCAACTGGCCCATTTGACAATTCCTAACGTTTATATCCAATAATGGACTGGATACCATTGTTTTGCAATATCAGATGCACCCGTCCAATTTCCATCAACTGCGTAAAGCACTGGGAATTGCTCATGCTTAATTTGGGATTGGGCGTTAGTGTAAGTCAGGACGTATAAACACATAATGATGCGATTGTTTAGTGTTAACAGTAACCCCTAGGGTAAGGGTGTTCCTCAAAAATCCAGATTGTTGGTGCATTTCTTATGCTCAGTAAGCATTATGCTCAACAAGCAATCGGGAGCCATTTGCGTGGCCATACATGTTTAAACGCATCGAAGGATTAAGGTTCAATTGAGAGAATGTGTTAGACAAAGGACGAGTTTGCCAGGTAAAGCTATATTCCTAGTTAAAGCTAGCAGCGTAATGGTGACTGATGGTACCCGGGTAAAATTGTAAGCAAATCAGTTATGCTTTTCTGCGCTGCACATGCAAATCTAGTAATCTAGTAAATTGAGCCGAATCTCATCAGAAACACACACAAACACACACACACAAACAGTACCTCAACTGCTCCACACTACTTGTCCATGCTTAACACAAAGAGCATGTCTCATGGTCTGAGAGAACAAATATTACTTTAATCCCACCCACCCACTCATTAGTCATTGGGACTGCGGAGACTGAAAGTAGCCGGGCATTTGAGGATGCTCTGTGTGATAACTGGCCTTGCTCTGGTCAAGTCATACGCTCGTACATTATTGCTTGCATGTATGCCTTTTTAAGTGAAAAAAAACTGAGTTGTATTCCACAATTGTGTGTTGTATTGTGCAATGTAATATTGTATGTGCCCGTTCTTTCAACTGACCTCCTGAACTGTTAACATCAGCTTTCCAAACAACCCTTATGAAATATAGATCGACACGCAATGTCCCTGTTATGTTGGCTCATTCTGTTGCTACAAACAATGGCGTCTGAGTCTGAGAGTGACACAGCGTTCACCATTAACCTAGAATGTAGCCTCTAAACGGTTGTGAGTTTCATATTAATCTTTCCAATCCTAGCTCAGATCAGTATCCTACTTCAGAGACGTATATTAAGACTGTATAAAGACAAGAGCGGGGAGAGGGCTATGCTACGCTTTCCTAAATGGAAGTCTATCTACCTATTCCATCTTGATAAGATCCCATCTCGTTTGGTGCTTCGGTTATTTAGAATGTGAGTTTGGAGGTGCCCGCCTACATCCATACGCAAGCACGCACACACACACAAACAGTCCCAGTTGAAGATACTATCCGCCTCCAACAAAAGCCCATGTGGTGCTGTTGGGTGATGTCATAAAGGTGTCAGGTGCAATGCTAGTAAAATGTGAATGCTGTATTTAGCTACTTTGTCTGTCGCTGTAAAACACTGAGGCATTCAATGCTTATAATTGTAACAGAATATACTAGGCTAATTATTCTAGCAATATTATAATTTGACGTCCTAGCTAAGATTGTAGCGGAAATGTTTTGATGGTGTGTTTTGCAAAATATACATATTTGATTATTATTATTTGCTTCAAATGTATTACATTAAGTAGCTAGATGTGAAACATGCAGACTGACACTAGTTGGAAAGTGAGAATACCACGTGATCCAAACCATTGTGGCCAACAGTGAACTCTGAATGCCCCCGTGTTGTATTCAGTAGACGTTATAGGAGTGAACCATGCTTGTTGTATTCACCAGACTTTACAGAAGTGTACCCTGTTTTCTTGAGAGAGACTTGAGGCCCTGGTTCCTTTTCTTTCTTTCTCCTTCTCACTGTTTGAAGTGCTTCGGTACGAAGGGGAGGCATTCGTGCTTGTGCGAGCACAGATGGCAGCTGCTTGGCCTGGCCCCAGTTTGGTAATTACTGTGTGTGGCGCGTTACTTAACTCCTAGCGCTGCAGTCTGCTAGGTTTTTTTCCTGTTGTTGTAGACTTCTCAGACGAAGACTGCTCTTAAAGGGGACTTGGTAATGGTAGCAAAACAAATGTGTTTTCTTAATTTTTAGAGGATAGGTCAGCTTAAATATTACGGATAGTTTTTACTTTCTACCATACTTTACTCATCGTTCCGTTCACTGGCATACCGACGGTCATACAACTGATATTGCTTCTCACAGCCTATTGTTTAATGGTGCTGTGCTGTAGTCAACCAGTTACAGTAGAAGTCGGACATTTGCATACACTTATGTTGAATATGATATTGTAAATGCTCTGGATGCTAAATTGAAGAAGTTGTCATCAATAGGCCTTAGTCCTGCTGAATGTTCCTGGTTTTATAACTATTTTATCGACCGAATACAATCTATTGTGCTGATGGAGTCAGGTCTGATAGTCTGGATGTACACAGAGGTGTGCCTCAGGGATACATCCTAGGACCCGTTCTTTTTACTATATACATAATGGTATTGGTCAATCTGTAAACACTTGCAAATGAGACCTCGGTCTCAATGTGTCTCCTTGGATAAATAAAAGTTAAATAAATATCACATTTACAGTAATTTAGAAGTGGTGGTGATAAACAGTTTGAGAATTTCAAGAAAATTATGTCATGGCTTTAGAAGCTTCTGATATGCTAATTTACATCTTTTGATTAAATGGAAGTGTAACTGTGGAAATATATTTCAAGACCTTCAAACCTATTTGCTTGACATTGAGGGAAAATCGAAAGATACCAACCAAGACCTGAGAAAAATAATTTTAGACCTCATCAAGTGTGGTTCATACTTGAAAGCAATTTACAAATGCCTGAAGGAACCACGCTCATCTGTACAAACAATAGTACGCAGATATAAACACCCTGTGACCACGCAGCCATTATACCGCTCAGGAAGGAGACGTGTTCTATCTCTTAGAGATTACTTTGGTGCAAAAAGTGCAAATCAATCCCAGAACAACAGCAAAGAACCGTGTGAAGTTGCTTTGAGGGAAACATGTACAAAACGCTTCATAACTGCCAAAAAAAGCCAGACTACGATTTGCATCTGCACATCAGGACAAATATCATAGTTTTTCTGAGAAATTTCAACTGGACTGATAAAACAAAAATGTAACTGTTCGGCCATAATGACTATTGTTATGTTTGGAGGAAAGGGTAGGCTGCTTGCAAGCTGAAGAACAACCGTGAAGCACAGGGGTGGCAGGATCATGTTGTGAGGGTGCTTTGCTGCAAGAGTGACTGGTGCACTTCTTAAAATGGATGGCAACATGAGGAACGAAAATAATGTGAATATATTGAAGCAACTTCTCAATACATCAGTCAGGGGGTTAATTTGGACAAAAATGTGTCTTCCAAATGGACAATGGCCACAAGCATAATTCCAAAGTTGTGGCAAAATGGCTTTAGGACAACAAAGTGAAGTGGCCACCACAAAGCCGTGACCTCCAGCCTACAGAACATGTGTGGGTAGAACTGAAAAAGTGTGTGCCCAGGAGGCTTACAAAACTTAATCGGTTACACCAGTTCTGTTGGAAAATGGACCAGAATTCACCAAACTTGTTGTGGAAAACTTGTGTGCTTAGTGAGGCTGTTGTACTAGCTGCACAGATGTGAGGCATATTCCGTAAAATAATAGTGTCAATTTAATGAATACTTTGAAGTTCATAGATGCAATATAAAACAGGGTAATTCCCGAAAGTGTGGATTTTATGATGCTAAATGCATGCTAACTCATGTCATGAGTAATTGGTGGAATATGCCTATTTCTACCATTGTCAGAGTTAACTTTGAACTCGATTTCTTCTAGATTTCTTACCATGGCTGCGGGGAGGGAGCAGAAAGCGACGATTCTGAGGGGGAGAACCAGGAGCTTGCACAGATTGACCGAGGTACCGTCCCCGCTAACCTTACCCGCATATTCAATGCTCTATGTTGTTAAATGGGTGTGTACAAGATGCTCATTTAACAAATTAAGCAACTTCCACTTAACCCACTTCAGAAGTAGACACTATGCTTGCCGCCTCCTCCTCACTATGATCTATGTTCTTGGTCAACTCCCTCAGAGAGACGGCGGAACTGCGGCCTGACACCTTTGGCCACCAGCCAACAGCACAACCAGGGTCCCCCCTCACCGGCACGCCTCCGTCGCCTACGCCTACTTTTAGATCCAAATCTGGACCGCCATTCATCTGAAGAAGAGCTGGAGCGAATCAGCAGCCGTGGCGTTGGAGATAGCAGGAAGTGGACGCTGTGCCATGGTGACTACCACAGCAGTGCTTCCAGCGATGAGGAAGTGCGGGAATTGTGCGGTTGTGGTCCTGTCGTAACAGCTTTGGAGCCTGGGACTTGCCTAGCGGCATCCCCCAGCCCAGTGCTCTTTAGCTCCAGCCCGCCTTGCAGCCTCAAGCCCCCACCCTCCATTCGGCTTCAGTTTCAGGTGGTGCCGCCGGCTGCCAGGCCCATAATCTTGACAAACTTTGACCCGTCAGCGTCTCTCTATAGAAAACACAGGCACCGCTACGGTGGGGAGCCGGGCAGGCCAAGTCTGGACCTGGAGAAAATGCAACAGGTTAGCGTCACTATGTAACATCTAGTATTTTTAAATAGCTATACTTAGCATAATCAGTGTTAGTTGTTTATCCTGCAATCAGCTTAGCATTCGGTCAATTGTAAAGCATCTTACGCTCATGCTAGGTCAAGTTAGGTTAACAATATATTGCTGCAAATTTTTACATTCAATGTTAATGAGTTGTCATGAACGACGCCTGTAACAAACATGTTTGCCATCTCCAGAAAATAACAAATAGTTACTTGAATGCCCATAGTTTACTCTCAATCTCAGGAAGTGACGGTCTTGACTGGATTTCTTCAATGGGCAGTGCTACTTGGTATTGTCATTGATATCAATGGGTAACTAACTAGTTTAAAATGTTATGCTTGACATGCTTAAATTTCCACCACAAAACACCAGGAAATTAACAAAAAGAGGGAGACTAACTCACGTAGGCTGTTACAAAAATTGGGAATTGGAAACTTTGAAATCTTCTCAGAAGTTTGACCAACATCATCACATGATAGGAATTCAAAATGTCAACAAAGAATGCTTTTCTTTCACTGTTATCTGAAACTTTGCAAACCACTTAGTCTAGATGTCTGTGAACTGAAGTGGGTAATGGGTGTAAAGGCAATTCAGGAATTATCTAGTTTCATTGGGGTAATGATCTTTGGTTTATTTGGATGTGCTTATTTTCACTGGCAATTGCCCAGAAGTTTCTAGGAATTAGCAATGCTAGTTAAAGCTCATGTTTGACTATCAGAAAGTGAAGAATGTATTTTGCTGTCTGTTCACTGTACCTGCATTGTTATTAGGCAAACAGAACAGGATATCTGGATAGACAAAAACATTTTTACAAAGGGAAGTATTTCTCTCTTGGCATTTAATGCAATAATCCACCTTTTGTTTGGGCATGGAGCATCTTCTTCTAAGATGACTCACCACACTTTAAGAAAACTTTTGATTCAAGTGCATATTTTCACCCCACAATATTAAAAAAACTATAGGCTTATTTTGTGAACCCAGAGGAAGCCTAGTTTAGGAATGGACCCTAGTACAGTATATTTAGTGCCTATTCAAAGTTTTCATGTGTCATCTCGACACAAACTCATCTTCCATTGCCCGCCTTTGATCAGCAACTTGCTTTTTTTTCAAAATGCCAGATAGTTGCTGTTATATTGGATGGAGGAGACGAGACTGGGTTGTCTTTCTACAGAATCCCCTTCAAAAAGGAAAATCCAGAGGAGGAGGTTATGGATTTGTGCGAATAGACGTGCGTCTGTTCCTGGCATGATCGCCATAGAATGGCAGCTGTCAAATATTTAGTACACTCGTCTTTGTTCATTACATCTGACATTTGACATCGGGTAAAACATTGATATTACCAGCACATTTATGTCACAAGATCCGTGTTATTTTGGCTGCACAAAGCTCCACTGACCACCAACAGTAATTCTGATGAATTAGCACTCACCTACGCTTTGACAATGAATAATTTCTTGTTTTCCACCTTTCAAACGACTGGGTTATTGACCCACCCTGATCCAAAGTATGTATGTCTGTACTTTTATATGCATTCATTTTTGGTAGCAGTGCAAGGGGATGGATTCTCCACAAAGTATATATATTCACATCCCGTTCCGCTTCGGCCAGGATGTCATCGTTTTTAAAGGTGTAAATTACCCAGTGGGTGCTGTATTTGGGTCAGAAGTGCCTTAGATTTGCAGGTTGTTAACATACCTTTGTTAATCGTTTTTTGGTGAGGTCATCCAAACAATTATGGTCTTGAAAAGTAGAAAATATTACTGGCTTGGGCACAAGCTCCATTGAATTGACAGTGCTAGCCGCCAGTCTGTCAGAGTAACCACCTGACTGTAAACTATAAATAGAAAATCATCATACCCCTTTAAAATAATCTCATTCCAGCCTCATTTAGACTTTCTGTGGACCACAGGTTTTCCTCAAGAACTTGGGTGTACTTGGCAGGATCCATTTCCCCTTCAATTCTGACCAATTGCCCTGCTGAAGAGAAACACCCCCACAACATAATGTTGCCACCACCATGCTTCTTTTGGCTGGTGTGCTGTGTTTGGTTTTCGCTTGCAGTCAGTCCAAAAAGGTCAATATTGGTCTCATCTGACCATAAAGGTTTTTGCCACATAGCATTAGAAAGTGTTTTTTGCAAAGCGCAAACAAGACTCCATGTGGCCAGCTTTGAGAGTAATTTCTTGCCACCTTGCCATGCAGGCCAGCTTTGTGTAAAGCTGGTAAGATTGTTGTCACATGCACAGACCGATCTCAGCCATAAGGACGTCTAAGTCCTTCAAAGTAACGATTGGCCTCTTGGTAGCTTCCCGGATCAATATCCTTCTGGCTTGGTCATCCAGTTTGGAGGGATGGCCTGATCTAGGCAAGGTGTTGGTTGTGTCATACACTTCTAACTCTTCTTCTTAATAATGCTCTGAACAGTATATTTGAAGCCTTTCAAATCTTTTTGTATCCTACTCCTAACTTGTGCCTTTTAACAACTTTGTCCCATAGTCCTTTTGAAAGCACATTTCCAACCATGGTGTTTTCTTTGCGTATTGGAATCGTCATGGAACAGCCGATTTTCTTATGAAGTAACTACATCAAAAGCACTACAGCTAATGTCAGGTGTGGGGCAATTAGCATGGTGTGTGATCTGGGAAGTGACTGGTTGTACCTGAGCAAGTTTATAATGTTTAAAATAAGGGTTTGATCACTTATCCAAACCAGGTGTTTCACTAACTATATTTTTATTATCTTTGTTATGTATTGTTATTTTCACTTTAATTTGGAGGGTATTAACGTGTACATACAGCCGGAACATTTTTTTATGTCATTTATTTTAATTTCCAGCGGGTTATTATCTGAGAAACATGCTCAAGTTGTACAGTGTGGAACTAGGCAAAACTAGTAGGTCGTTTTGTGCCACTACCCAGAATGTAGACTGTTTTAATACATTGAGCTTGAGATTAGGTAAAAAAGTGTACAATAGCGTGCCCTACACACACACACACACTCTACCGGGTGCTTGCTACCTCGGTGGTCCGGGGACAGAAGAGGGAGGCACGGGCAGCAGATGTCTGCCCCCGTTTCTCACAATAGCCAGCGAGGGAGGGAAAGACGGAGGGGTCGAGACCGAAGTAGAGGATTAAGTGAATAACAGAAAACAATAACACAAATATAATGAGTCGCGAAGAAGCTGGACTGGTGTTCGTTAAAATCCGGTGGGCCCACGCCGGCCTGTGTGTGATGGTTGGGCGAACGTTTGTCAGTCAGCGCGCGTACAGGAGGGCGTGAGACTGAGGGGTCCATATGTCTACGGGTGTTCAGGGAAAAGGGGGGACAGATGAGGGACAGCGGGCCGTGGTGTGAGGATCTGGCGGGTGTGTGTGTGTTTCTTGTCTAATCTGCATCTATGTGTGTGTGTTTTTGTGTGTGTGTGTGTGTGTGTGTGTATTTCTGTGTGTGCATTGGTTCCTGTGTGTATTAGAGAGAGCTTGGTCAAGTGGAATGAGAGGTTCTGGTGGGAATACAATAATGGGGCCTTCTAAGGTAGCTTCTAGACAATGCTTTCCTATGAACCCTTCTGGTCAAAAGATGAGTGGTGTTGGGTAAAGACAAACCTGTTTCAACTGGATTTCAGAGGTTCCCCTCCTACCTTTTAAACTTCTCCAACGTCTGTTTCTGTCCGTCATGTCTCAAATGTCCGAGAACTCATTGTGTATCTCAACCTTCTCCCTGGTATTTATTTTAGCACAATCAAATGTATTTACAGTAGACCACACTTAGTTTTTCTCACGACTGGAGGTGCCGTAAATTAGCCACCAGAGCTCTAATTTGCCTCACAAAATTTTGCACCTAGTCAGTAGCCTGAAGGCTGGCAGATTTACAAACTCTGAACTGTACAAAGTTATGGTAGTGACACATTCAGGTTTGATAAAGTTGATAAGAAAATAAATAATTACAGTAGCTCAGGAATCTAGAGACATGATCGATTCTAAAACCAGGATTGCGCATAATGGTGTGACATAATTTACATTGTGATATTCTCAAACAGCTGCAGCTTTTGTTGTTTTCCCTGCAACTAATCCAACGCGTTCACGCTAATCTTATCCCAATTGCTCTGATGTGGCATGGTCCATTGTCAGTGGGAAACAATTATTCTGTGCGGCAGATGTCTTTTTTGCCAAGACCGGCCCGGAAAAAAACGTACACACTTTCTGAACATCCTTCGGTGACCGTCCTGGAAATTAAAAAATGCACTTACAGTATTAAGGATGACCCGTTGAGTTCTGAGTTGTTTATTTAATCATATTCACCAAATCTTCAACGACTAAACTAGCTTTCCTAGCTATGTGCGCTTGTCTGAAAATATGGGAACAGGAGCAAAAACAGCAAAAAAGGATTTATAATTGTGCTTTATAGAACCCTTCTCCTATGCTGCCATTCCAGCGCCTTGAAACTTGTGGAACCTGATGACAATATAAATGTAAAACGTATTTGCTGGAAACTGTGTAAATGGTGGGCTTGTTAAACTGTTGTTTGAAAGGGTTAACCAGTGTTTGGGAGTTCTGGTCCACACTAGCTGTACCTCCCTCCACAAAAGAAGGAATTTTTTTCATTTCCATTCGTAGTAAAAAATAAATAAACATCACCAAGCCCTCGTTCGTCCCTTTCCTCCCACGAGACAAATTCAAGATTGTAAAGTAACCTTGTCAATTGTTTTGCTGGGTGGACTGGAAAAGATTATTTCACAGGATATTACGCAAGCTGGCTTGTTTGACCTAGCAACTGCTGGACTCTGGGCATTTTCTTAATTATATTTACTAATAGACTCCTGCTGGTCACTTGCTTTTGTTTTGACATCATCCATTTTGAATGGATTCATTCTCAATGGCGGCCATTTAAGAAATAATCTGCCTTCTAATTGACTTGTTTTCTGGTAAGCTGCATTCATGATATGCAATAAGATATACATTTTATGCCCGTTATTGAGATGTAAATGATGCCAAAGGATAAAGTTGGTCCACAAAGGAGGTGCGCTGATCAGTCTTTCTTCTTTGCTTCCCTCAGAAAATGCTCCTGAAAAAGAATAGTGGTGGAAAAACCAGGACCATAAAGATACGGGTGAGTTTTTATTACACACCTCAATATGCCCAAATACACACTCAAACATTCTTAAGCTGTGTCATAAAAAATCTAAAGCTTTAGCTGTATCAAAAAATTATTTTTTTGGAAACAACATAAAAATCGTGAACTTTTCTGATTATTTTTTGTCGAGAGACAGATAATGCAAAGTACAGTGTAGTACAACGACAGAACATTTGCACTGGATACACTTTTGTGTTGTTCTTTTTCACAACGAGCCAGCCTGATGGAAACCCAGCAGTTTTTCTTACATGTTACTATTTGGTATTTTGCTTGAACATCATCCTCTCAAGCTGAGCCACGACGTCCAGTCAGTACGTCCAGACGTCCAGTCAGTCCATTACATCGGCGATAAGGTTTAAAGGTCATATACAGCATTGTTGACAACCCATTCGGTCCGGCCGCCAACACTGTGATGCCTCTCCAAATGCATGCTGGGATAGCATCTGACACCCGCTCTGGTTTCCATGACCCTATGCCAAAGCACCAATGCCTACTCCGACAATGCAGCCAGACGTCTGTATTAAACAAAATGTTCTAATTTTATACTCAACCCTTACTTTAAAATGTCTGGAGCGTAATGGTTTTATGTTCTCATCATTACATTACAATATCTTACAAAAGTGAGTACACCCCTAAGTGCAACTGTCCAAATGAAACATGAAAATGTCACATGAAAAGATCTATTTAGAAAAATATGAGGTGTGTACACACTTGTGAGATACTGTGTGTATATATATATACATATACATACAAGTACTACTTCTAGTCATGCTGGATCTTGTTTTTATTTCTGTACCAAGGAAAGCAAGAATTTCTTAAACACAGGTGACGTTAGTCTAGGGTTTTTTTCTATAAATGCCATATACCTAAATATGGTTTAAATACATAAAATAATTGAAACATATTCCATATTAAGAAGAAACTTAATTTATATCCGATTAGTATTTAATTATACAAAAGTAATATCAATTGTGATGGTACAACAGTTGTTTTCTGCTACAGTACGCTTCCTCAGGGGGAGGTCCGATGGAGGGCTTGAGCCGAGTCGAAGGCTCGAAGGTGTTTGGCACAAACGTAGACTGTCCATAAGGATGCACAGTGTGGCGGGAAAGTGACGTGATTGGCTGTGTGGGTTTCTGTAAACATGGGCCTGTACACTTATGTGTGGGTTTCTGTAAACATGGGCCTGTACACTTATGTGTGGGTTGCTGTAAACATGGGCCAGTACACTTATGTGTGGGTTGCTGTAAACATGGGCCTGTACACTTATGTGTGGGTTGCTGTAAACATGGGCCTGTACACATATGTGTGGGTTGCTGTAAACATTGGCCTGTACACTTATGTGTGGGTTGCTGTAAACATGGGCCTGTACACATGTGTGGGTTGCTGTAAACATGGGCCTGTACACTTATGTGTGGGTTGCTGTAAACATGGGCCTGTACACATATGTGTGGGTTGCTGTAAACATGGGCCTGTACACTTATGTGTGGGTTGCTGTAAACATGGGCCTGTACACATATGTGTGGGTTGCTGTAAACATGGGCCTGTACACTTATGTGTGGGTTGCTATAAACATGGGCCTGTACACTTATGTGTGGGTTGCTGTAAACATGGGCCTGTACACTTATGTGTGGGTTGCTATAAACATGGGCCTGTACACTTATGTGTGGGTTGCTGTAAACATGGGCCTGTACACTTATGTGTGGGTTTCTGTAAACATGGGCCTGTACACATATGTGTGGGTTGCTGTAAACATGGGCCTGTACACTTATGTGTGGGTTGCTGTAAACATGGGCCTGTACACATATGTGTGGGTTGCTTTAAACATGGGCCTGTACACTTACGTGTGGGTTGCTGTAAACATGGGCCTGTACACATATGTGGGGGGGGTCATTGAAACTCCACGAGGTGAGATCTTGCATTACACAACTTTCGCCCGGTCTACTGACTTTACCATCACTTCAATTGTTAGTCCAAACTAGTAAACTAATATTGGTTAACCTTAAAGAGAGCGCTCCTTATCTCAGCTCGTTACCAGTATAAGACACCTGGGAGCCACAAATGTTGCTGATTGACAGGGGATCAAATACATATTTCACTGTTCATGAAATGCAAATCAATGTATAACTTATTTTAAATGCCTTATCCAGTGCCTCATGCCTCTCACTGTTCAAATAAACCTACCATTGAAGTTAAAGACTGATCATGTCTTTCCCAGTGGGTGAACATGCAAAATCAGCAGGGTTCTAATACTTTCTTCCTTCACTGTCTGTGCACACAGAAACAACACTGACATCCACAACACACACCCGCGCCAACCATACACACAAGGGGTTATACTATAACTGCAAATGCATTGAGATAAAGGAATTGAATTCTCCCTAACCACAAAACCCAGAATTCCTTAACCCCATCATTGCCTCGCTGATTTACCTTCGGACAATATGCTTGGGCCTTGTAATATATTAATTCATGTACACACACTCTCACTTTCTCCTTATATTTTCCAAATACAATGCTTTCGATGGTCAGTCTGCCGGTTGATGCAGCCACGGCATGGAACGGCCAATCGTTTTCAGTGAGCGAACACAACCACCGCTGTGTCTAGACGCCGACCGTGACTACGTCATTGAGACTCGTCTTTCAAAGTGGTGGAAGAAGAGGAGGAGAGATGGAGGACGGTGTGTGTGTGTGTGTGTGTGTGTGTGGAGGGGTTGCCCTGTGGTGTATCACTAGGGATGAAGTCACTTTCCATTTTTAGACGACCGGCTGCTCTCCAGAGTGCCTCGCTGATGCAGAGATTGTGTTCGTGTTCTCCTCGCTGTTGGTTTTGTTGTTATTTATGATGACTCATTTCTGGACGCCGAGTTTTCTTGTACAGTAGATTTTCGGGGGAGGCCTCAAGCGTACATTTTTCCTGTAACACCAACTTTCATCCCTACGGTTCATCGATACTCTCTTCATGTTTTCATCTTCTCCCTGCCCGTCTCCCATCTCGTCTGCCATCCTGTCTGTCTTTCTCTCTCTCCCCGTTTTCTTTCTCAACTTAATCTCCCTCTTTTCCTGGCATGGGTCCAGAAGAGACGCTAAATTGAGGGATGGGCGTAGGTGGTGAACGAGCAAGGGATGACAGAGGGATGACAGAGGGCCTCCTGAGGGTTTATGGGGCCCTGTTTGGGAAGAAGGGATGGTGGAAGGAAGGGTGGAGGTGGTTAGAGGGAAATGATCTATGGATGGAGGTATAGCTGGGTGGAGGTGGTTAAGGGGAAATGATCTATGGATGGAGGTATAGCTGGGTGGAGGTGGTTAAGGGGAAATGATCTATGGATGGATGGATAGCTGGGTGGAGGTGGTTAAGGGGAAATGATCTATGGATGGATGGAGGTATAGCTGGGTGGAGGTGGTTAAGGGGAAATGATCTATGGATGGATGGAGGTATAGCTGGGTGGAGGTGGTTAAGGGGAAATGATCTATGGATGGATGGATAGCTGGGTGGAGGTGGTTAAGGGAAATGATCTATGGATGGATGGAGGTATAGCTGGGTGGAGGTGGTTAAGGGGAAATGATCTATGGATGGAGGTATAGCTGGGTGGAGGTGGTTAAGGGGAAATGATCTATGGATGGATGGATAGCTGGGTGGAGGTGGTTAAGGGAAATGATCTATGGATGGATGGATAGCTGGGTGGAGGTGGTTAAGGGGAAATGATCTATGGATGGATGGATAGCTGGGTGGAGGTGGTTAAGGGGAAATGATCTATGGATGGAGGTATAGCTGGGTGGAGGTGGTTAAGGGGAAATGATCTATGGATGGATGGATATAGCTGGGTGGAGGTGGTTAAGGGGAAATGATCTATGGATGGATGGAGGTATAGCTGGGTGGAGGTGGTTAAGGGGAAATGATCTATGGATGGAGGTATAGCTGGGTGGAGGTGGTTAAGGGGAAATGATCTATGGATGGATGGATAGCTGGGTGGAGGTGGTTAAGGGGAAATGATCTATGGATGGAGGTATAGCTGGGTGGAGGTGGTTAAGGGGAAATGATCTATGGATGGATGGAGGTATAGCTGGGTGGAGGTGGTTAAGGGGAAATGATCTATGGATGGAGGTATAGCTGGGTGGAGGTGGTTAAGGGGAAATGATCTATGGATGGAGGTATAGCTGGGTGGAGGTGGTTAAGGGAAATGATCTATGGATGGATGGAGGTATAGCTGGGTGGAGGTGGTTAAGGGGAAATGATCTATGGATGGATGGAGGTATAGCTGGGTGGAGGTGGTTAAGGGGAAATGATCTATGGATGGATGGAGGTATAGCTGGGTGGAGGTGGTTAAGGGGAAATGATCTATGGATGGATGGAGGTATAGCTGGGTGGAGGTGGTTAAGGGGAAATGATCTATGGATGGAGGTATAGCTGGGTGGAGGTGGTTAAGGGGAAATGATCTATGGATGGATGGATAGCTGGGTGGAGGTGGTTAAGGGGAAATGATCTATGGATGGATGGAGGTGATTCTGGTGTTTGGAGTTTGTATGTAGGTCGCTGTATTTTGATGTAATTTGTAAGTCGCTTGTTATGGCCAGTTTTACTGGCATCCACAGTGTTAGTGTTTTACGTTTGTTGTTTTAGTGTTTGTTTTCATGTAGATATGGATTAAACGACACAAACAGGTTTGCTTAGCTCTGCCTCCGGTTCCTCACCACACTACACCACCCTGGTTCGTGACAATGGTATGGGAAATTGTCAATGGATGGATGGAGGTGATTAGAGGGAAATGATCTATGGATGGACAACGTTGGAAAAAAATGAAAAATACCTGCTGCTGTTTACTCGTGAAAGTTCCCTACCGGTTTGAAAGAGGGGGAAGTGGTAGAGAGGTGGAGGGGAGAGAGCTCTTTCCCACGAACTGAGCCGAGAAGCGTCTGGTTTCAGCCCCCAAAGAGGAGGTGATTTAGGGAGGAGGGACTTTTGAGTAGAATAGTTGCAAGACTAAAGAGATGAAGAGATGGAAAAAGACTGGTGTTAAGAGGTTTGAAACTTGCAGCACTTTATGACTCTATTCTATGTGGCCATTTACAGTTATTTTTGATCAGGTCAGAATATGGGATTGAAGGGGAGATAATTCATTGACAGATATATTTAAAGATGCCCAGCGCCGAAAGGATCCTCTTTGCCTCGCTAAATCAGTCTGTCCTTTAGCAAGCAAAGCTTAGCCCTGCGCTCCATCTGGCCAATAATAAGTTAAACAATTCGCACTTACCTCAAAATCTCTTAAAACACAAAAACCAACCACTTAAGGGTCTCAGAATGAAAAGCCCCAATTGAACATATGTAAAACAACAAACTGTTGGAAACATACTGTTGTCTGAGTTTGGTAGCTATATTTGCCTTACAGTGGTTGTAGAACAGGGTTTCCCAGCCATCAGGCCATGGACTGGTTCCAGGCCACAGACATTTTACTGCTGGGTTGCGGCATTGCCATAAAAATCTAATGTATATATATATATATATATATATTTCCATTTACCATTCAGGTTGGGATATCAATTACCAGAAACGCAAGCGTCTGATCTAGCAAAATGGCAAACACACGGCCATCATGTGTCTGGCATTCTGAAAGTACCGGTAGTAATTTTATCTTTTAAATTCCGGTGCGATAAGAGAGCTGTTAGCAGCTGTTAGCAGTTAGCAATATTAATTGCCATTTTTGCACATTCATATAATTCCATGAGTTGTTTATACAGAAGTGAGGTGAGAGAACTCCCCTGAATAAAGCGGTATAGAGCAGTACGGTGACCAGGTATTTGAATCCTGGTCGTTGCATAATGACAGTGCTCTGGGGACCAGCAGAGGTTGGCACAAATTGGCTCTGTCGGGTTGGGTGGGTGAATTCCAGACAGGATTGCTTTGTCTCGGCTCGTTCCAGCAATTCTTGTTTCAAGTCGGACGTCTATTAAGCTCCGTCGTAGTTGTTGGCCAGGGAATGCTTTCGCCTTCAACTTGCTAAAATGTGCACCTGGAGAGGACAATCTTTCACTACCGTGTACATGCTGTGATGATATTTGATGAAGCAAGACCAACACGTATTGGACATTATGAAATTGCTAGGGGAGAAAATGCTTTTGGCAAATACCTTTTGATTGACAATATGTCTTGGAAATAAATATTCAAAGAAATAAAGCAAGTGCAGATAGCAAAGATCAGGAACACCTAAGGTCCTGATCTTCTGTGTCTACCTCACTGTAGAGCATGTTACCACGAGGTTCTGATCTTCTGTGTCTACCTCACTGTAGAGCATGTTACCACGAGGTCCTGATCTTCTGTGTCTACCTCACTGTAGAGCATGTTACCACGAGGTCCTGATCTTCTGTGTCTACCTCACCTTAGAGCATGTTACTACGAGGTCCTGATCTTCTGTGTCTACCTCACCTTAGTGCATGTTACCACGAGGTCCTGATCTTCTGTGTCTACCTCACCTTAGAGCATGTTACCACGAGGTCCTGATATTTTGATGTGGAACCTCTTCTATCTCTTAAGTAGGGCTGGAAAAATTGTAGCCTTACTGCCAAATCACAGAAAGCCATTTCCTGACTTTTCCTGTCACGGGGAACATGACTGGGGCTAATTTTAGACATACCCTGTAGTCCTTCACAACAGAGAAAATCCTGGCAAGGTCTCAGAACTGCAGTGGTACAATTCCTCTAGCCTTGTTTTACATGGAAATTATTGTCTAAATTGAAAGCATGTAATTTTCCCCAGTCCTCTGGTTTGGATACATTTATCATTCGCGGAAGGAATAAAAGGACTATCTTATGGACTACGCGAAATGTTTCACTTCTGGGTCTGAAATCAAAGTAACCATGGAAAGCTCATGTACAAGAGAATTTACAAAGTCATTGTTTAAGAGTCCATATTAGCAGTTGTAATCTCCAGAGTAACTCCACATGGCATAGGGACATCTTGGTGTAAAGGGTCGCCACGCTTGAATGTGAAAAGGAAATGGTTGCATTGTGGGACGGCAGGAGGACGTCGCAGTCCTAATGTGGTTACTGTTGAGCAGATTGTGTTTAGTGTCTTGTCGGTCTCTGTTTTTATGCTTGCTGTGAAAACATTCTTCGACGGTATATAGTGTTATGTCTAACTTATCGCTTCTCAATAAACATCTCATCATCATCTCCCTTCTCCCTTCGCTTCTCAATAAACATTTGAACGTGAATAACTAGCACTATGTTGAGGTTTGCTTTTTGAACGACAATTCCAGATATGTTAATAATACACTAATCTAAATGGCTTTTCAAGAGTCTAGCTTCCATCCCGACTCAGGAAACCCCCATTAGTAAATGAGTGAAGGAACATAGAGGCAGATGCGTCCATACTGGTGTACTGCATGATATCATTTAACAATTGTTGTTATGTCCATGGTAAAAGGAAAGGATTTGAATTACTTTGAAAGAAGCCTCATTGTTGGGGCACAGATGGCAGGAGCTTCAGACACAGACTGCTCAACTGGCTGGTGTTGCCATAGGAACGGTGACTAAAGTTGCATCTGAGTGTAGGTATATGGTAAAGACATAAGTTAATAGGATCGGAAATTGTGAGCAAAGAACCGCACGATTCGATCGCCATGATATAATATGTTGTGCTAATGCTCTGTCAGCAAGAACAGTCCGTAGAGAACGAAACAGAGGTATATTATTGGAGGGTTGCAGTGCATAATCTTCTCATTACAAAAGCGCAAGCTCATTTGAGTTTATTGGTGTAGAAAAACTAGGAACTGGTCAACAGAGATGTGGAAATAAGTGATATGTTCACCTGTTTGTAATACTGCAAGATATAGAAGGGAACGCTTTTTCATACCTCCAGTTGAGTTCCGGAAACTCGTAGAATCTATGCCAAGGCACGATGAAGCTGGCAGTTCGTGGTGGCCCAACACCTTACTGAGACACTTTATGTTGCTTTTTGCTTCGAATTCGTCACCCGTCTGTATTTGGTTTCAAATTGCATTGCACCAACGATTCCCGACCAGACAGAGATTTTGGTAGGTATTCAGGCCCCCTCACTTCTCCTACATTTTGTGGAATGTTTGCGTTGATGAGCAGGATCCTGTCCAATCAGATGAGCAGGGTCCTGGTGAGGGTGGGACCAATCAGATGAGCAGGGTCCTGGTGAGGGTGGGTCCAATCAGATGAGCAGGGTCCTGGTGAGGGTGGGACCAATCAGATGAGCAGGGTCCTGGTGAGGGTGGGACCAATCAGATGAGCAGGGTCCTGGTGAGGGTGGGACCAATCAGATGAGCAGGGTCCTGGTGAGGGTGGGACCAATCAGATGAGTTGGGTCCTGGTCAGGGCGGTGACCAATCAGATGAGTTGGGTCCTGGTGAGGGTGGGACCAATCAGATGAGCAGGGTCCTGGTGAGGGGGACCAATCAGATGAGCAGGGTCCTGGTGAGGGTGGGACCAATCAGATGAGCAGGGTCCTGGTGAGGGTGGGACCAATCAGATGAGTTGGGTCCTGGTCAGGGCGGTGACCAATCAGATGAGCAGGGTCCTGGTGAGTGTGGGACCAATCAGATGAGCAGGGTCCTGGTCACAGGGATTGACCAATCAGATGAGCAGGGTCCTGGTGAGGGCGGTGACCAATCAGATGAGCAGGGTCCTGGTGAGGGCGGTGACCAATCAGATGAGCAGGGTCCTGGTGAGGGTGGGACCAATCAGATGAGCAGGGTCCTGGTGAGGGTGGTGACCAATCAGATGAGCAGGGTCCTGGTGAGGGTGGGACCAATCAGATGAGCAGGGTCCTGGTGAGGGTGGGACCAATCAGATGAGCAGGGTCCTGGTGAGGGTCATGTCCAATCAGATGAGCAGGGTCCTGGTGAGGGTGGGACCAATCAGATGAGCAGGGTTCTGGTGAGGGTGGTGACCAATCAGATGAGCAGGGTCCTGGTGAGGGTCATGTCCAATCAGATGAGCAGGGTCCTGGTGAGGGTCATGTCCAATCAGATGAGCAGTGTCCTGTAGGAAATACTCAGTCGAATCTCTTAATTTTACTGTGCTTGGAACTGCCTAGGTACTGTAATAGAGACCTACCTACAGCGGTACTTGTAGATGTCCCAGTAGCTTCTGCCTGCCTTCTCCGCTTGCCCTGTGTCATACTGTTCCTCTCCTGTTATCCCTCTCCTGTTTTGTCATACTGTTCCTCTCCTGTTTTGTCATACTGTTCCTCTCCTGTTATCCCTCTCCTGTTTTGTCATACTGTTCCTCTCCTGTTTTGTCATACTGTTCCTCTCCTGTTTTGTCCTACTGTTCCTCTCCTGTTTTGTCATACTGTTCCTCTCCTGTTTTGTCATACTGTTCCTCTCCTGTTATCCCCCTCCTGTTGTGTCATACTGTTCTTCTCCTGTTATCCCTCTCCTGGTGTGTCATACTGTTCCTCTCCTGTTTTGTCATACTGTTCCTCTCCTGTTATCCCTCTCCTGTTTTGTCATACTGTTCCTCTCCTGTTTTGTCATGCTGTTCCTCTCCTGTTTTGTCATACTGTTCCTTTCCTGTTTTGTCATACTGTTCCTCTCCTGTTTTGTCATGCTGTTCCTCTCCTGTTTTGTCATACTGTTCCTTTCCTGTTTTGTCATACTGTTCCTCTCCTGTTTTGTCATACTGTTCCTCTCCTGTTTTGACATACTGTTCTTCTCCTGTTATCCCTCTCCTGTTTTGTAATACTGTTCCTCTCCTGTTATCCCCCTCCTGTTAACTAGGTACTCTCTCTTTCTGTTCACAGAACCTGACTGGTACTCGACCTCCACCCAGATACGCCTACGATCCCTCCATTTTTGCCTTCCGGCCCCTCAGCACATTCCCTCCTTGCAGTCCGCTGACTCCCTCTGAGGACCCCCCATGTGTGTGAGGGGATGACCCCGTGGACACACACACAAACCACACAAACACACACACACACCCACACATGTATTTACTTGATAGAACTACAACTTGTCTCAGCATCATAGTGTGAAGAAGAGAGTGAGTAATACAATTATAGTAATGACTGCTTAAGACTACTTGACAAAGCCATGTTTAAAGGTTCATATAGTACTCTCAGGTAATCCTGCTTTGTCAAGGAATGCTGTTGCTTAGACCACACATAGAACTGTTGAAGACACCAAGTATGGGTAGATCTTTACCCTGATATTGTACGATAATGTCAATGACACAGGCAGATTGTATGCCCTGGTATGCCCGGGCTAAAACGAAAGTTGCTTAGAAAACACTGCTGGACATTTCAGGAATTTCATACATGAGCAGTTCCCTTTAGACCTGTTTCCAATGTATTGCTATTCTTAAAGTGGACTACAAGAACATTTATAAAGATTAAGGGAAGCATTCGAACACCAACAAAGGCGACAATCAAAGATCAATTAAACTCCAAACCGAGGGCATCTAGACTGGACGACGAGTCATTGTGACATTTGTGATAGAGGATTCTTTGTCCCATTGCAGTGGTACACCAGCACAATAAGTAGAGTGTATACTTCTAATGTATAAACCAACATTATCAACCTAACAACGTCCTAATACATATGAACATGCTGCGCTAACCAAGGACGACGCTGGGACGCGGAGTCCTTTGAAAGTGAAGTAGATCCTGTCTGTAGTTTTTTTTTTTTTTTTTTTTTGCTGTGTTCTTTGAACTGTCAAGGTCTTGAGATACTTCAAAATGTATAACTGTAGTTTTGGGGTAACTTACGCGGCAATCCTGATGTTGATTTTGCGCATTTACCTCAGAGGAAAGAGGTTAATATCAAATACGGTTGTTCTCTTTCCTTGCATGAGTTTCACTGTTGCTGTGGTGCAGAAAAGACAAGTATGTGAGCATGTAAGAAGGAAGTGTAAGAGATGTCGTAGAATGTGACGTTATACTCTCATTTCGGTGGCGTGTTATGAGTTTGTGTAATATGAACCAGTATGCTACGCACTTCTAAACCTGTACCCCCTCAAAACAACCGTTATCTTAAATCATCAAACCTGTACCCCCAAAAACCAACCGTTATCTTAAATCATCAAACCTGCACCCCCCCAAAACAACCGTTATCTTAAATCATCAAACCTGCACCCCCCCATAACAACCGTTATCTTAAATCATCAAACCTGCACCCCCCCAAAACAACCGTTATCTTAAATCATCAAACCTGTACCCCCACAAACCAACCGTTATCTTAAATCATCTTTATGCCTCTGAATGACATTCCTATTGTATTGAATATACTACAAACGAGGCTTGTCCTGACTGTAGGGTCCAGTTTTGACAAACTATTTATGCATACGAATGTATTCGATGGACATGTTGAGGTGAAACAAGTGTTGTCGCCGTATTGATGCTCCGTTAGAATGTAGTGCGGCGCTGTGTCGTTTGTGTCTCATGCATAACTTCTGAACAAATAAACTCCCGGTGGCCTCGATTATTATGAGCTAACATTTTCTTCTACACAAGCCTGAATTTACATAATAATAAATATACGATGTCAACAAATCATTGTCGAAATTAACCAGATTGCCAGAATTTGTGTAAAATGGGATGTGTGCATGTATTAGTACAGAACATAGCTGCAAAGAGCAACCGGTATCTTTGTTGATACAAGTGTGTCTATGTTGTGCACCTGGCATGTGTAGATAGGGCATCTGCAAATGTACTGTATTAACAACCATATTGGGATGTGTGTGGGACAACACACACTGAGGTAGGGACAGTGTGCGGTGGTCACAACTCCAACTGATGTAGTGACAGTGTGCGGTGGTCACAACTCCAACTGATGTAGTGACAGTGTGCGGTGGTCACAACTGAGGTAGTGAGAGTGTGCGGTGGTCACAACTGAGGTAGTGAGAGTGTGTGGTGGTCAACTGAGGTTGTGAGAGTGTGTGGTGGTCAACTGAGGTTGTGAGAGTGTGTGGTGGTCAACTGAGGTTGTGAGAGTGTGTGGTGGTCAACTGAGGTTGTGAGAGTGTGTGGTGGTCAACTGAGGTTGTGAGAGTGTGTGGTGGTCAACTGAGGTTGTGAGAGTGTGTGGTGGTCAACTGAGGTTGTGAGAGTGTGTGGTGGTCAACTGAGGTTGTGAGTGTGTGGTGGTCAACTGAGGTTGTGAGAGTGTGTGGTGGTCAACTGAGGTTGTGAGAGTGTGTGGTGGTCAACTGAGGTTGTGAGAGTGTGTGGTGGTCACCTGAGGTAGTGACAGTGTGTGGTGGTCAAACTTCCACTGAGGTAGTGCCTGTGTGTGGTCCCTACCTTTCTCCTCTGGTGTGGGGGAAATGCTGCAGTTGAGGAAACTTGAGCACTAAAAACTTCCTGTACACCTCAACACTGTGAGATTGAAGGCGGGGCTTACGTATGTATCACATCAATGTCTGCCAACACTGCAGGGTTCCCACTCCTTACTGGGTCATAGCAGAACATTTCACCAAATGGTGGCAGTCGATCCTGTGTGTGTGTGTGTGTCAAACGGAGTGAGAGATATCCACTGACGTCAGCACCACCACTGGGTTGGCTGTTGGATAACAGGCCTGCAGCGAGGCAGATGGGGAGGGTGGAGGCTTTATAAAAGGGTAAAAATGGACTGATTGTAAAGCAAAAACAAACTGCCACAGACAAAGCAATTTGTTATCCAAGTGGAAAGAAGTCCCTTATACATAACCTTTTAGAAATAGTACCTGAACACAACACATGGCCCAAGTTCTGCATGAACGACTTTATTACAAATAAAAAGTTACAAAATATACATGACTGTGGGAAAGGCATCCCTTTCTGCTGAATGGGGATCTAGTGATTAGATAGAGGAAGGACATAGAGAGAGGGAGAGAGAGAGAGAGAGAGAGGGAGAGGGAGAGGGGGAGGGGGAGAGAGGGACGGAATGAAGAGAATCAAGAGCATTGGAACAGAAATATTCAACGTGGGATATCTGAGGCGGTGTAATCCTGCTCTAGACAGCTTGCCACACACACACACACACACACACAAAAAACCCCATTTCACATACACCCGCCTTCCAAAAGCTGACTCACTCATAATGAAGTTCTGGTTAAAAAGAGACTTTGGAGGGGGAGGACACACACACACACACTACCGTTGACTTCACTCATTATCAGCTAGCATTTTATTCATTAATGCCACACACAAGAGTCCAGATGGCCCACAAAGCTGCTTCAACGCTCTCTCCCCGCGCTCACCCTCCTTTAAAATGGGGCTGCGGCAGAAATCGACAGAGTGAAACCCAGCCGGAGAGCCGTATTGTTCGGACGTCAGGTGGGCCTACGCTGCAAGAGAGCAGTCAACGTAACAAAGCTGACCTCGGACCAGTGAATGTCAGCGCTACTGATGAATGCGCCACGTACCCCATCCACATTGGACACACGATAGGGCCAATTCCGATTCCCATTAGGGATGGGGTATAAGGGCATGTGGCGAGCCAGCAAGGAAAAAGAATGCAACGGGGCCCCACTAAGCAATTACAAACCCAGAACCGCCCAAATATCCAGACATTCACCTGGAGAAATAAAAGTCTGCCTGTGTCGTTAGTCTCCACAATGTCAGTGTTCTCTTTCTATCTTGATTCATCAGTGAATTCAAATCCGGTAAAAGATGTGTAGAATGAGTGCGAGCCGGATCTGCAGGTGAGTGAAGCGGACGGACGGGCAAATATAAAGTGCCGTCCGTTTAGTAGCCATATTTGTCATTGAGGTGTGTGCGGCCGTCCCCAGACTGACCTGTAGACATGAAAGACAAGGTTTTAGGCATACTAGTTCAAATCCAAACACGAGCAGTCGGAACGAGTGACAAAACAGTTATTGCCTGCTTTAAAAACCTAACACGCCTCAAAAGATCACATTCAGTGTGTTGCCATGACCCAAATGCATTATGGGGGAAATACATTATCCCATCCAACAATCCCAACCAGTGTCTGCTAACTACAAATTTCCCTTTAGGTACGTATTTACTTAGAAACGTATTCACCAGATCATCCAATAAGCAAATATATAGTTGCTACATACAGTGAGTTTTGGCAATGACTTTAAACAGCACCCACTTATCAGCCAATTCACATAGAATCCCCCTCCGCCAAATGTTAAACTTTATCTTATCTCAACAAAGTGGCTTTGATCTACATTCCTTGGCCAACGATGAAAAACTGTCCTAAAATCTGCCTTTTCAGAAATAAGTGGTTTGCTTTGTTTTTATCAATCCGCCTTACTCCCGTCGAGAGGTCAAGGGAAGCAGCAGTTCTCCAACTCCAGATTACAGGGAACACAAACAGTCCTTCTGGTGGGGGAACGAGGTGCAGTGTGTTCAAGTTAGCTAAACAAGCTCTGTACAGCACATTTCCTCAGTCCTTTATTGTGAGAGAAAACTAAAGTCTTGCTGTTGGTATCGATGTCGCCTAATACAAGCCTGAGATAAAAACCAAAAGCAACTGTGACAGAAAGACATGCCTGGTAACTGGATAAACAACAGTTGAGGAGGTTAAGGGCCTAGCGTATAAGACAAAGCTGAGCCAAAATGAGTTGTCCTTGACCTCTGTTTATTTCTTTAATTGGATCTCCAGCAGCTTTTGCTGAGGCAGCGACCATTCTTCACGGGGTGTACAAGAACAACTTAAAACAATGGTTAAGTCTGAAGATTTACATAAGGGCCCCCCCCCAAAAAAAATAAAATCCTGATCACTTCTGTAAGCGACGTCATGGAAAACGTTTGATCGCTGCCATTGTTCCAGAAGTCATCGTTTTAGTAGCGCCACACTGAACTGAACATAAGGCCATCCTCTGACATTCATTCATCATTAACAGGTGGTACACGTCCGCTTTTCATATTACATAGTTGTAGTACTGACAGTTTCCTAGTTTTGCATATCGAGGACATTTCCTTCACCTCTTTCATTTCCCACCGATACCCCCTCGACCTCGTCTGGTCCGATTCGCAAGCACTGTCGGATGTCTCTGATTAATGGCCCCGCTGGGTTGAAAACCTCTATGCCGCGGACATTCACGTTAAAACACCGTCACGATGCCAGGTGGTCTGTGGTTGATCTGAACGCTCATAGAAAAATAAACATGTACCTGATGGAGGAAGCCAGACACAGTAGTCGGGGTCATCCTCAGGGTACTGACCCGACAGCGCGGATGGAGGCTGGAGACAAAAGAACACGAAA
This sequence comes from Dallia pectoralis, assembly GCA_029465975.1. Taxonomy (NCBI): domain Eukaryota; kingdom Metazoa; phylum Chordata; class Actinopteri; order Esociformes; family Umbridae; genus Dallia; species Dallia pectoralis. The sequence goes on from CM055754.1 coordinate 6,071,756, forward strand.
CAACGTCACATTTCAGCATTTCTTTAACAGGGGCGAAGAAAGAAACACTACAAAGGAACCCTTCCCTCATCATCACATGAAATGGACTGTATAGATGGTGTGATGGTGCAGACGGGTGAAGGTTGGCTTGCTGCAATCCGACTTGGAGTAGCCTTATCTGTGTACTGCACTTTCAGCATAGTTGCTTTGTATAGCTCAGCAGTGGACGGAATTTACATTTTAGGTGGACCGAGAAAAGAAACGGCTGACTGAAGTAACGGTTATGTTTCTCCAAAAAGGGAAGTTGTACAGTTGTGATGGATATGAATAATGTAAATGGCCAACAGCGATAGAAATATGATCCTGAAGTCCGAATTAGATTCATGCAAAGATTTTACACGGTGGTTCTCACACTATGATTAGGGGATGCGCGCAAAATATTTGCTTTCAGATTAAAATGATAAAGCTACATGGGTGGTGACAGTCCACAAGGCTGTGTTGAATGCCGCTTTCAATTATTATTACGGCTACGTGATGCTTTTATGCATCACTGTTAACATGTTGAAAATGCAACTTCAAATGTGTATTTGTTACATAAAACGTATGTGAAAAAGTAACTGGAAGCGTCACCACGTCGTCACGCTCAGATTCTTATGACAGCATTTGCATATGGTAGGAACAGTCATGTTTGAACAGTCAAGCGAAGAGTCGTGTTTGGGCTTGTTACTGGCTGGTGTGAGTGGATGAGTGTGTGTTTGGGCTTGTTACTGGCTGGTGTGAGTGGATGAGTGTGTGTTTTGGCTTGTTATTGGCCAGTGTGCATGAATGAGTGTGTTTGGGCTTGTTATTGGCTATTCTGAATGTATGAGTGTGTGTTTTGGCTTGTTATTGGCTAGTCTGAATGGATGAGTGTGTGTTTTGGCTTGTTATTGGCTAGTGTGAATGGATGAGTGTGTGTTTTGGCTTGTTATTGGCTAGTGTGAATGGATGAGTGTGTGTTTTGGCTTGTTATTGGCAGGTCTGCAGCATTAGTGTGTGTTTTGGCTTGTTATTGGCTAGTCACAGTGCTTACTCTGATGGGGCCAATGGTTTTCTTTTTGAAGAACTTCTTGGGAGTAGGCTTGGCCACTATCTCTTCCTCGCTTCCTTCTTTAGACACTAAAGAAAGACACAGAGAAAATAAAACACCTTCAGACCCAAGAACCAACAGCATTAATAAAAATAGGCTTAGTGTACATAGAAAGACAGTGTACAGACAAACAAGCAAACAGAAAAGGCTGTACCTGTATCTGGCAGGGGCTTTAGAAGGCCAAGGGGTGCATCATCCATGGGTCCATCAGGTTCCTCTACATCTCTGCTTTTATGGGAACACTTTTGCCCTACGTAAACCAAAGAGTGGGTGGGAACACTGTTGATGACAAGTGATACCTGGTTGGACCACGTCATGCCACAATAGCAAAGCTAAACGTGGAAGGTAGAGTATAACATACGTATTGGTCTGTCTTAAACAACACGCTGCCATCTAGAGGCATTTGGAAGAATAACAGCACACAAGGATAAAAGTGTACACCTACACCTTCTCATGGATCCTCTACATGCATGAGGGGAAGTAAACAAGGACATTTCAGGGCAAAGGTCGGCAATAGGAATGCAGTCCCTGTGAGAGAGCGAAAAGGAAAACTCCTACATCATACCTCGGGGGGGTTTGGGTAGAGGTGGATGCTCCAGCCTTCGTCCTGGACTGCTGCCTTCTGGGTAATCTGCACCCTCATTAGACTGCTGGGGCTCCTCAGCCTGTATGTCAACCATAGTCCCATCATCACTCTTCTTGTCGTCGTCATCCTCTTCTTCCTCCTCCTCCTCTCCTTTCATGTTGAAGAGTTCCGCCGGCAGGTTTGCTCGCTTCTCAGGCAACTTCTAAGAGGTAAAGACAGAGATCACATGAATGAGACTGAGAAAGACGACGTAATAAAAATAATAATGATGGAACAAGATAAACAATGTTTGTACAAATGTCTAGAAAAATAACTCAAACAAAAGCATTATGAATGGGATTCAAATATGTGTTGATATACGCGTGGATATGAACATGTGAGACAACCTGGTGGGCAATCTTATTGGAATTCATAAACACCCTCACATGTGCGCACGCTGTTCTAACAGGATAATGTGACCTCTGCCTTAAAATTACCTATGGTCAAAGTGAAGTCACCCAGGAAACGCTTTAAAAACCACATTCCAGTTGGGGACGGTTACTAAGCTGCTCTATGCTTTTCTATGTAGAAACATTTCGGCCATGACTCCATGTTCTTCTAGGTTTATATGGAAACTTGGCGCAGAGGAGTGATTGTATAATGTCCTACGATTGCCAAATATGCAAATGCCTATTGATGATCCATATACTGTTATTGTCACAATGTGAATCGCAGTTCAATATTAAAATGAAATGACGAGAGCAAAGGAAAAGTTCAAAAGCACAAACATCAGTAAGACACCTCCATGCCATAATAAAACAGTAACAAGAAGCCTGGAAAGTAACAAAGAGAACTAGCATCAACCTTAAAACGTTCACATAATTTGCAAAAACATTTCTAAATCTAGAACAGATATTCTCCTCAGTTGCTAATTGAACATACCCCTATTGTCCCAGTTTTGAGTTTGAACTTGGTGCCTCCCTTCATTGCACCAAACAGTGGCAGGGACCGCTTCTTAGGCTTGTCTGCTTCCGACGACCCACTTCCAGACCTGTGGAGAGGAAATGGTCAGGGTGCAATAAGGACCAATCAGGAGTAGCTAGAATGCAAAGACAAAGGAACGAATAGACAGTCATCATTAAGAGCACACACGGGTCAACTAATCCCATAGAGCGTTACCGGGTTTTATAGATCGTAACTACACACACACGCACAAACAAAGGAAATCAAAACGAAACCCAGCAGACACAGGGTCCTTAGTGGAATAAGTCTGACAACCCCGATCTAGGGGAAAGATAGAATAACAGCTCTATACGGACGAACGGACACATTGACACTCTCACCCTGTCTGCAGCGATGGCATCTGGGCCGGCTTCGTCAGCTCCACCAGCCGTCTCAGTCTCTGGGCCTCCTTGCGAAGATCGGAGGCGTGCACGTGCATCCTGCGACGCTCCACCGCGTCCATGGCCGCCTCACTGCGCACCGCCACCATGAAGTCATCCAAGGGGTCGTCGGAGGACGAGTGTGAACCATCTTAAAGAGGAAAACATGCCGACGGAAACGCTAAGAGAATAATGCCTGTTCACCGTCAAACAAACCCGACGTCGGGACAAATTGGTCTTGGGGGCGAAAATACTTCTGGCTGCAATTAGGAACAAAATGTTTTTTGCGCTCAAGCAGCAGAGTGAGAAAGTAACATAAAAGACCAGATGTGTTGATCTTAAGCCATCGTTAAATACAAATATTGACAAGTCACATTTGATTGATGCTAAATTGGGACATATTGCTGTAGTCTCCACTTGGCATACTACACAGCCTTGTTGTGCGCCACTCACCTCTTCCTGCCACATTGAGCTTCTTCTCTGTCTCTGCCAGGTCCTTCTCAACACCCGATAGTTTAGCCACCTGGAAAAATAAAGTTGAAATAAACCAACTCAAGCACAGTATGTCACTATTCAACCTTGCTCCCCAATGCCATCTTCTCCTGACATGAAACTATGCCCCATAGAGCGTTTTAATAAACAGAAAAACAAAAACGACATTGCTTTAGAGATTGCATTCATATATAGAGACCGCACCAGTGACTCGTATGTTTCCGGCCGCTGCTGGATCTTCCCCGCCCTCTTCATCCGCTCCTGCCTCTTCTTCTCCACGACGCCGGTGCGGTCCAGGAAGTTGTCATCGTCGCTGTCGTAGAAATCTTCGTCCTCCCAGTTCTTCTTCTTGCGTTTGCGGGAAACTGTGGGATTGAATCGTGTAAAGATTACTGGTAGAAACATACAAAGACCTTGATTATCGGATGGAATCTAACGGACGATCATAAACATTTACATTTTGCGCATTTAGCAGACGCTCTTATCCAGAGCGACTTACAATAAGTGCAGGCGTTTCACATAACATCCATTGATAATAAAGAAAACCCCCATATGAGAATTCCCAATGTCTACTAGAGTCAAAGAGCCATATATGCAAATGTAACCAGTACATTGACTACAGTAGATAGTATCAGTTATGTTGTACCCTAATGTAGGCTACACCAGGAGCCCTACCTGCCTCCTGCCTCAGCAGCCCCCGGGCCTCTAGAATGCGACACGCCTCTAGGCAACACTGGACGGCTGCATCTTTCTTCTTTCCGACGTGGGTCACCTCAGCGATCAGCTGTTTTCCCAAAGCATCATCTACGGGAAGCCTGTGAGTGAAGAGGTATGTTTGTTTACGTGGGCTGCGTGTGTGGGAAGCAGGCCTCGAAGAAAAAGAAAACCGAAATGAACTACGGAAAACAAACGTTATAAACAGGCTGAGAAAATGGTGTCAGCGTTGTCATATTGCAGTTATGAACTGGTGTCTAAATTAAAATTAAACTATGGTTTTGCATTAGACACTTGCTATATTTAAGCAGTAAGGCATGGGTGCCGTCCGGGCGGGGCGGGGTGTGTCCTCAGTTGTAGAATATTGTACCACCTACTTCTTTGCTATAACAAACAGAATACAAAAAAAAAATGAGTCCACAATTGCGCAACTACAATCTCAGAAGACATGAAAGCATACTTGATTCTGCAGAGCCACGTCCCATGACTTTTGTCTTCATACTCAAACTCAAGCTCCTCCCCTGAAATGCAAGAGATAACGAGAAACCATGATATACACCGGCACATACACTGGCACATACACCGGCAGGACAACCAGTTGAATATCCACCATAATTTAGCCGTCCAACACTTGAGCTCTTACCTTCTCGATCGTAGAAGCCCTGCAGGGCCTTCTTGGGGTCCTTCAGGTAAGCCGCCTCCTGGTCCTCCTGGAATTCTGTGGAGAAGGGGTTCTCCTCGTTCTCATCCTCCTCCGGGGCGGCCTCGTCAGCTATGTGTGCATAGGAGTGAAGACGAGTACGAAGACGAAGAGGGAGAGAAGCAGAAGTATTTAGGTCAATATATTTGTGCACACCAAACACTTAAGTAGTCCAGTTTCAGCAGGTCTGCGGCCACTAGATGAACCCACTTTCCTAACAGCGATTGGTTTTGAAGCTTGTCTTAAGGAAAGGGAACAACATTTGTGCGCGACTGTAGTCACTTCACTTTAAACCATGGAATGCTCACCAATTCCCCAGGAACAGCCTGAATCGTCATTGGAACTCTTTCCCTTAACGCCGCTCTCCTCGTTTCCCTCATCCTTGTCCTCCTCATCCGAGCCCTCTCCCATCATCCTCCTCTCCAACTCCTCCCGCTGCTTCCTGGCTCGCTCCCTCAGCTCAGTGACTGTAAGCTCTGACTCCGCCTCCTCGTCCGACTCTGGACCCTGCAGATATACGTACATACATGTACGGTAGGACTCATAACGACTGCAATGGCAGAGGAATTGTTCCTAATCCTGGGAGCCCAAAAAAAACATGTGTCTTGTGTGTGTAGTCCTTTATTACAGTGGTTCTAAGCCCTGGTAAATGGTGCACATTTCACGTTTTTTTTTCCATAGCACTACAAACCTGTTTCAATTACTGAAAAAATAATACGAAAATAATCAATGTCCGGTGCTAGGGCAAAAAAAAAATTGTGCACCATTTACTAGGACTGAGAACCACTGTAATAAAGGACTACATACACAAGACACGTAACACAAGTAATGTTCAAGCATGAGATGTTTATTCTTGTGTGTTTTCACCTGCAAGATGAAAAGTCTAGTGCTTCCCCCAAATTTGAGTACGTGCCCAACCCGCACTCTGATATAAGTCTTCGGTGGGATCTTGTTCTTGTTGACGAAGGTACCGTGTGTGCTGCCCAGGTCATGGATGTAGAAACCTCTGGCTTCTCCTATGGCTTCGTCGTCGCCTGCAAGACCACGGTACTGAAGGACAGCGTGATACCTGGAGATTGAGGGGTGTTCCAGGGACACGTCGCACACAGGCAAACGACCCACTACAAAATAACTCTGCTGGGTGAGTGGGACTGTATCAACTATGGTGCCGTTTTTAAGAATTTCTAAGGAATAGGTGATATCTGACACTCCTGCCCACGGGGGTTCCGAATATGGCACAGGAGGTTGGGGTTTAAATTTGCCAAGAGGCGGTCCTTTGACGAAGAATTTTGGTGGTGGTTTGACGTCTTGAAGCTTGGTCGTGGCGGGTGCACCACCACCACTATTCTCGGACTGTTCATCCTCATCTGGAGGGTTCCCATGAGTGGTGTTGACGTAATCCGATGTTGTTGAAGGGATTGGTTCTTTGGGTTGTGCCGTATGTTCATTTGCAGACGTCTCGTTTGTATCCAAAGCAGATGGTTTTGGTAGTACTTCGTCTCCATTTGCGTCCTGTGTAGGCTTTCTGGTAGCGTTGCTCGCAACAGGACCTCGTTTATTAACGAACGATGGCGCAGCAAAGAGAGTTGGTTTTTTGAAAGTGTCCTCCAATTCTTGAATATTGTCAGTGGTGTCATTTTTTGCAGCACATTTAGAAGCATTTTCAGTATCCATAATCTCGTCCGTCTTCGTTGCGGTGTCGATTTCTTTCTCAATATCTTGTTCACACCCATGCGAGCTTGACGCGTCCGCCATGTTTATTTGGTGTTGCTTTCGAATCGGACGTACTGCAACACAATTCTATATTACTTAGTTCCGGGCGGAAGTTCGGATGGATATGCGATCTGTGATATTATGCAAACGTGATTAAAAATCCGAAAATAATGTGTCACTTAGACGGGACCATGTTTAACGAATTTTATATATATATTTTCATCTACTGTGTCCGGTTAAATTAAATGTAGGAACTATAATGTACCCTAGTATGTACACGACACGGTGCTTAATTACAGGGACCCATATGCGCCCGTTTGAACTATTGATATAAACGAGCAGTTACTTACTACAATATACTGAAAGTAAACGGCTAAGTGATTGGTCTGAAAGTGGCATATCTGTTTGTAAGATTTACTTCCGGGTTGTGTAACTACGAGTACGGTAAGAAATGTGTTGATATATTGACCATCAAGCTATAGGCTATAATAGTATAGCTAGAAATTTACCCCAATACGCTTTGGGTTGCCAGGTTAGCTTTAATGTTAGCCAGCTATCGAGTTAGTTCATTTGTTGCCAGAGTTACTGAGATTTAATTGAAGCAAAATGGACTGTTTTCTAGTTAATTCATATAACTTTAATGTAATAACTGGTCAAATACTGGCTAAAGTACTGTAACACACGGGATACATTCATTAGCTTTTACAGGAGATGTTTTCCAACTTATTTTTGCCAAGTCTGTTCAGTTATTTGAAGTGTTTCAATGCAAGCACACACCCTTAATCAACTAGTGATTAAGCTCAAATTCAGGTGAACTAGTAAACTATTAAACATCCGTGTGAGCGGGCTGGAGGTCCGAGGAGAGGTTTAAGACGTAACGTCTTGTGGAAGTGATTGAGTGCAGTACTGAACCTAGTAGATAGCTAACCAAGCTTAAGTATTATCCTTGTATTTATATTAACTGCAGTTGTCTAAATATCTGTTTTCCAGATCCGCTAGCAACTATTGAATTTGTCTTGTTCATGTTCTGTAGGAAGCAATGTACTAAACATCAGAGCCTTGCACATTTGGTGTTTGCAGGATGTCATTTACTGTTCTTTGTCACCAGAATCAACATCTCATGAGAGGCTGAAGCAGCTTTATAGGGAACTATGATGCGTTACTGGGGGGAGATCCCTGGTCCGGCGGGCGCCCCACCGAGTCGCAGCTCCTTTGACCTTCTCCAGCGTGAGTTCCGCTCGGTGGAGATGCAGGAGCCACCTCTGCATCAGCCTTCTGCCCAGCGGCCCAGACCCACCACCATGCTGGACATCCCCTCAGAGCCCTGCAGCCTCACCATCCACACGGTGCAGCTGTGCCAGCACACCCGGCGCCTCCGCAGCCTTCTGGCTGCCACCCAGGGCCATGTCCCCGGGGCCTCCGAGGGCGCTAGTGCTGCAGGTGGCAGCAGACTGGAGGAAGGGGAGGGTCTGCCGCCACGGCCACCCACACCGCCGGCTGCCCCAGATGACCTGCTACCCCTGGACAGCAAGGCACCCAGGCTGCCCTTTCATCTCCGACACAGCGACCCCGAGAGCGACTTCTACAAGTAAGAGAGATAATATGTCTAACCTGGTCTGAATGTGTCAGGTGTTGCTCAATGGGCTCAATGCCAATGTCTTTCCCCAAGTGATTAGACTGCTCCACCACTTCTTCTGGTCTGGAGGATGTGCCCACAAGCCCAGACGGACACTTCCAGAACTGCAGAACCGCTGCTTCCCATTTATTTATTGCTAATGCTCAGACTCTTTTCACAAATGATACAAACTATACAAGACACTTTGCCTCCTAATTTTAATTTGAACTACTGTAATTGTCAGTTGTGTGTCCTTTATATCAATTTTTTTTATTGATGCCATGTTGGGTCAGAATCGGCGTGTGAGCACATTATTTAACAGGCAGTTTGTGTGCTTCCGGTTCGTCTGACATTTCACCCTAATTAGAGGCAAAGGGGAGCCGGTCACAGAGCTGAGCTGGCCTTCGTGCCGACAGCTCCTCTACCAGTCGGTTGCCACAGTGCTGGCCCACGCTGGCTTCGAGTCGGCCCAGGAGAGCGTGCTGGAGACCCTGACCGATCTGGCCCACGAGCACTACCTGCGTCTAAGCAGGCTGCTCCGCACAGCCGTGGACCGCGAGGCCCGCCTGGGATCCACACCGTTCCCGGACGTCGTCGAGCAGGTGTTCCACGAGGTGGGCATTGGCAGTGTGCTGGCCCTGCAGCGCTTCTGGCAAGTGCGCATTAAAGATTACCACAGCCATATGCTCCAGGTGAGATCTGTTGATGTTTTCACCTGTGCTTGGTTGTTTCAGTACTTTGCTCCCTGCTGGACTTGAACTTGACAGATGTTTTGTTCAACTTCAGAAAATGTAATGGGAAAGGACCTCCTGGAATTTGTCTAATAGAACATATTTGTTAGTTGTAAAATTTTGTAGTTGGGAAACATTTTGCTACCAAACCTATTTATATGTCGTAATAAGTTCCACCCAGGTGTATGTAGTACAAAGCAGGTTCAATGAGTTTGCCAGATTACTACACAAAAATAAAAAGGGGGCTTGAAATAGGCAGAAAATACGGTCCATCTGGATTTTTACATGGTGTTCTTGAAGGGGGTTTCCTGCATTGAGAACAGACCCCTTAACAATTGTCCCATCTCCTGTGGCTGTTGCCAGGTCAGTAAAGATCTGTCAGAAGAGTATGAGCGTCTGGTGAACCCTGAGAAGGCCCTGGAGGACTCCAAGCCCCCACGTATCAAAGAAGAACCCATGAATGATATCGCCTTCCCTTTGAACGAGGAGGCCGAATTGGACTTGTCCTCAGGGGATCAGGCCCTCCCCATGGGGGTGCTGGGGGCCCCTAATGAGAGGCTGGCTGCGGGCCTAGTAGGGGACCATTCACCGCACACTTCTGGTACTGTTAATATACCTCCTATTCACCTTCTATATAACAATATTTCTGTGGACTGTGAACAGGTGATTTATGTAAGGTGACAGTACTGCATTGATTAGGGTAGTGAAATGTTTAGCATCACGGTCCACATACAAATGTGACGGCCCAAATTAAGGCTGTCAGGATATCAGAATATATCGTATCATATATCATAATCCAAAAATGCTTAAATTCTATTACAAAAGCCTCAGTTACTTCCAACACAAATTCTAATACTAGTTAGCAAATATGCAATCAAACGCGGCCGTTACATATATTCATTATAAAGTACCAACGCAGCTAATTCCTTGGAAACGCTCGTCTTCCGGGATTGACTTGGGTACGGTGACATTGCTTCAGTATAAAAAGTCTGTAACATTGTCATGTTTGCATTCTTTATTTGATATGTAAGAATTGTGCTTTCATGATTGAGATTTGGTTGTAAAGAGACAGTTCATACCTTTTCATACAGTGGAACAAACCGTGTTCTGTTATTTATCGTGGTCTGTGACAGGTGGTGGAGGATCCAACAGCTCCCCCTTGTGGCACCTGACACAGGTGAAAATGGAACCCCAAGACAGCGAGGAGGGCCAGGTGTCCGGCCACGGGGTCCTGGGTGGAGACGTGTTTGAGGAGGGAGGCCCCATGTCTACAATGAGCGAGGCAGACACCATGGCACCCTCGCCCGTAGGGGTGGCATCAGATGCCAGCTACGCCTCGCACTCACCCGACTCACTCATGGGCACGTCGCCAGTGTTTAACCAGAGACCCAGGAAGCGCATGAAGAAGATCTGAAAAAGAGGTATAAAGACCTCTTGTGCATCTGTGCTATTGGGGTCTCTGACTGTATGCCATTTTAAAGTACTTCAATTTCTCCTTTTGTGCAGATAACAACCACCTGGTGGTTTTCATACATTTATTGTGGCCACTAGGTGGCAGTTTATAACCACATTACAATCTATGGACAATATCCAGAAGACTTTGAAGATGTGCTCTGTTCTTTTCCAATTCATAAGAATCTGCCCTTTGGCATTATCAAGGAAATTACATTGATAGGTGTGCATCCAAAAGTTGTTCATTTTATATAGAGAAAAATGTACATCAAAGGGTTTTGGATGAGCCTTTGAAGAATGAGAAAACACCAGTGTCCATGCAAAAAACAGTTATGGCCAGGTTTAGCTGTGTTTATATTTTTTCCACTAGTTGGTCTCTTTTAAGACTGGATGTGTTTAATTAAAAAAACAATTGCCAAATTGTCCAAAGTATAATTTTTTTTACTTCTTTTTTTTACTCTTCTAATGCTTTTATCAGGCGTGTCAAAACAATTCCACAGACGGCCTAGTGTATGAAGGTTTTTGGTTTATCCTTATAGCTAGTTCCCAGTTCAGAACAAACAAACAGGTGGGTGTAGAACCCAATCAATTAGTGACCTAATTAATTAATTAAGCCCAAGGTGAGAGCAAAAACCTGCAGACACTCAGCCCTCCATGGAACCGGTTTGAAACCTGCGGCTTAGATATTGATTGTAAGTACTGGACCGGGTTGACATATACAACATTTCTCAAAGGGACCATGAGAGGAAACTGCAGAAAGCAACTGATGATGTTTCGTTTGAGTGCTGGCTCAGGTGCTCAATATGATTTAACGGCTCTTAGTTCAGTTTCTGTCACCAACAAAGCATTGTTATGTTATTTCTTTGTAGTTTTCTACGATTGTATTATGTAGACCAGGGATGTCAAACCGGTTCCATGGAGGGCCTAGTGTATGCAGGTTTTTGCTCTCACCTTGTTCTTGATTGATTAATTAGGTCACTAATTGGTAAGGTTCTACCCTCTACTGGTTGTTTAGGTCTGAACTGGGAACTAATTTAAATGAAAACCCAAAAACCTGCATACACTAGGCCCCCTGTGGAACCGGTTTGACACCCGTGATGTAGACAATGTAAAAATATATTATCGTATCTTTTTGGACTTCAAACTTTAAAAACTGTTTAGTGTTTTTGGTAAATGTATACTTTGTTATAGTGGGATGACAGTGTGCAGAAACAGTAGTTCCCAGAATTGAAAAATATATCCTGGAGTTATTTGAGCCTCTCTAGGCCAGAAGATGGTGGTAATTTAATGTTATAATGAATAAATGCCCCTTTGTGGATTACACACATGTTCATGTGTGACGCATCATTTACCAGCAAAATGAGGATTTGTGAAATCAAAAACCAACGAAGCAACTGGTTGTGTTGTCATTACGTCCTATGCGAATTCCTATGCCCCGTTCTTCAATTCAGATACATTTTAACAGTCATTACATTCCCTACTGCCAGTGTGACAGTATTTGCATCCGGGCTCTATATGTATCATTAGGCCTGTCGTTATGTAACAATCGTAATGGTTATTACCAGTCGTTGCAATTAACGTGAAGAATCTATAAGCTCCCGTTGACACCTCACGGGCAGTATTACAGGATATGACATCTATTATTTGGTGATATTATGGGTTGTTGCACAGTCCACAGACAGCAGGGAGTCTCCCTGTGCTCTTCCACTCAGACAGAATGGATACATGTGTCTTACCTAAGTTGAAGAAGTTGAGGGCAACAGAGGGTGTAATTAAAGCCTGTTTGCATCCGGTATATCAAGGCTTGGGGTGTCGTGATGGACGTGTTTCAGAGATGTTTCAGAGATGTTGGTCATGGCTTGCTGTTATAGTTTATCCCAAAGGTGTTCAATACGCTTTAGGTCAGGGCTCTCTGTAGACCACTTGAGTTCATAAACCATTTCTTAATGGACCAGAGTAGGACCCAATTGTCTAAAATGACTTTGTATTCTGTAGCTTTCAATGTACCCTCCACTGAAACTAAGGAGCATAGCCCAAACCCTGAAAAACAGCCCCACACCATAATCCCTCCTCCACCTACTGCAGTAGACACGTCACACCCAGATTCATCCCTCAGACCACATCGTTAAGCGTATGGAACCATTATTATATATATTTTTTAATCTTGAATGTTATCATGACGACAACTCGGGGTCCATACAACCTTTAATTAGGACAGCATATCTAGATGAGCTTCTTTCTTTTTTACATTTATGGTTGGCTGCCGAGCACCCGCTGTACCAGACAGTGGCACAACTGGTGAGAATGCTCTCGACCGTGTAGCGGTAAAGATTTACCAGGAGGTTGATTGATAGGCAGGCCCTCTTTAACATAGTGTAAAAGTACAGGCACAGTTGTGCCTTTTTGACCGGGGTTGTGGTGTTGACGTACCAGGATAGGTTGCGGAGATGTGGACACCCAGCTGGGTCTTTGTTGTTGAGCATAGAAGGTTTTCAGCTTGTTTGTAATGGAGACATTAGTGGCTGAGTAGCTGAGGAGGTGCCGAGCAGAAAATAGTAATTACAGTAAGTACAATTATGCAGTACTGATTTTTGGACTTGCCGGCGCTGGGCTTCAATCTTAACAACATTTCAGTTATTGATCAGATACTCCATCTGCAGCTCTGTGTGTATGTTTAGAAGTGGGTTTTGCCTAAAAGGGGTTGATCAACAGTCAAAGGTACCTTACAGGGTGTTCAGGTCTCATACTGGTTGTTTAAGAACACTTCTTTACTTCTAAACCTGATCATAATTTTAGTACCAACCCAATATTAAACTTCTTCCCTTAACCCGTTCCATAACCCTTACCCTGACACTTATTGTAAAACTAACCCTAAGCTTAAACGTTTAAAACATTTTAAGTTTGTTGACATAATTAATAATTGTAGAACATGTCCAGATGGTAATATTAACCGGTCCAAATAAAGTTCTGATGTTCCCACAGACGCAGATCTTGGATCTCCCCTATAAGCCTCTCCTTGACAATTACATCTGACATTATATTAACCTAGCGTTTTGCCTGTCTGGATCCAGAGCGGGATCCCAGGCCCCATTTAATCCTGACGGCTCTTACCTTTCTTCTCCACTCGAATCACATCACAGCGTCCTCCTCCACAGACTGGGTGTACCGTACTGCACTTAATATCGCTGTAGTCAAACAGGGCTGACTATCGAATTATGCTATCCGGCTGCTACTAGAAGAACCTCTATAACTGTGACCAGTGCAGATATTTCATTTTTTATTTTAATTACTAGTCATTTAAAAAACAAACATTTTCATTATGGATATTGTGTGCGGCTTGATGACGAGAACACCTTCATCTTTATTTATTCGACTATGAATGAAGTCTGCAATATGACAAATACACTCTATGTGCCAGTGTGTGCTTTGTGCCATTATAAAAAAAATCCATCTGGGATTTCATGGCTATATAGGCAACATGTTGAATATCCAGTCGAAATGGGAGAGATAAATAATAGTCTGTTTTTTACAATGTTACACCTTATAACAGAAGTGTCAAACCGATTCCTCGGAGGGCCTAGTGTACGCAGGTTTTTGTCTTTTCTTTTGAATTGGTTCCCAGTTCAGACCTAAACAACCAGGTGAGGGTAGAACCTAACCAATCAGTGCCCTTCAATCAAGTACAAGGTGAGAGCAAAAATCAGCAGACACTCAGCCCTCCAGGAAACCGGTTTGACACCCCTGCTCTAGGGAATGTAGAAGTGGAACACTGTGAAACTCCACACTGTGAAATAGTCAGAGATGACACTGCGACCTGTCAAAGCACTGGAAGGCACTGGATTTATAGGACAACACTGACACCACAGCATACACCACAGCTGGCAATCTGAGGACGAAAGGGGCTTTCGGTGTCTGAATAAATGAGTTTGAAAGTGCGGTGTGTGAGTATTTTATCCCTTACTCAGTCGAGCTAAAAAACTCTGAGATGTGCACTGTATCAATGACTGCCCCGGTCTCTGCTCTTTGGTTTAGCAAAGATAACCCTAACCCACACCCCACACACCTTCATAGTCCCGTCCCCTGTCCCCCTAGTTCTGTAGCGGACTTGGACTCGAATTAAGCACACTGGTCACAGCCCACTTATTGATCTGCTTGTCTTCTGATCATGGAAAAACATACGTGTGGCCCAAAAGTTCATGTACTCTTGTGATCTTCAGCCAGAAGAGGACTTGCCACCTTTCAGTAGCTTATTCCTCTCTAAGTTTCTTCCTCATTTTGGACCCTACTAGGCAGCTTTTTCCAGCCACTGTGCACCCATTTTTGCCAGCTTTTTGGGGTTCCGGACTGGTTATCTCTAAAGGCACTTTCTGACAACTGCTGATGTGAAAAGGTCATAAAATACAGTTGATTCATTCAATTGAGTGACATTAAAAAAACAATTCCACTTTCTGCAAAATGAAATCTTCTAACTAGAGTTGTGCAGTTGCCTGACAACCAGCCCCCTCAAACCAATATTCTCCTCTCTTCTCCAGACTGTCTAGGCTCTCTCCTCTTCTCGCTATACACCATATCACTTGGCTCTGTTATATCCTCACAAGCAGATGACACTCAGGTTCAAACAATTATGAACAAGCTCAACTTCTAAGACTCTAGGATGTACAGTGCTTTCAATATACGTTTTCCAAGAGGCTATTACACTTGAAATGTTCATTTCCACATAAATTATTATCTGGTCATAAGGAAATTGGTAGGAAGTAACGTTCCAATATAAAGATTCATCCACTGCTTATTCTAGTATCCATGGAGACCACATGGCAGATTTGGTCATACCAGCCTCAGCAAGGTTTATGCCAAATGTGCCTGTACTGGACTCAGGGTGTAAGATTATATGTCTAAACGCTCAAGTGTTTTGTTCTAAGAATTAACACATCTGTAAGACTATTCCTGCTATTGGTATTTTTTTACTTTTCGTTTTACCACAGAACCCAGCCAACATGTTGCAGTGCAGATTTAAATAGAGCCCCACTATTGCAGAAAGCTCTTAGACTGCATCGAACAGGGAATATTTGTGGGCCGTTATATATATATATATATAGAATCTGCCCATTATTTAACTTCACTACACCCTTTTCACACGTAGGCTGTTATTGAACACAAAGCACTTTCTCTATTCAGAAATATGAAACAAAACTTCAATCTGCCTGCCAAAATAGAACACATTTTCCAAAGCGCTTTCACCCTGAAAAGCACAGCAGGACTCTCTGAAAGGGCAACAGAAGAGGTTACCAACTGTGAAGTAATGGACGCCATATAGAAGGACGAAAAAAAGATCTATTCATGCAACAGCTACGTTTAGGACTTGCTGTAAGTCCCCAGGAAAAAGAAAAGCATTTTCAAAAGGCCACCTTACAACATGAACAGAATGTAAATAAAAAAGGCTGTATTTGAGGAAAAAAGCTTTATACAAAATACATGTATATTGTATAGCAGCGCCTACGTGCATAATTACAGATTTCAGATTTGTACAAGGAGTCCAAATGATCTTTTAGAATAATTGTTGAATCTCTATAGTAGTTATCCATAATTAGTGACCGAGGTCTTCCAAGAGGCCTTTAAGGGATGGCTCAAAGCAATTTTAGAATTAACACAGTGACTGGAGATCCTGGCTGGCTGTTTCTTTACATTTCAGGCACATCACTACGCTAGTTCACAATGGTTCTCACAGAGGCATAGGCCTACAAATGTTATCCATGAGTTCTTCCAACTTCAGTAGATGAAAGGCATAATTTGCCAAACCCTGAACTATTCCTTTAAAGCACTTCTGACTCAGCCTTCCTGTGACTTCTGAAATTGACAGGATGTGCTTGCACCAGATAATAATTTAAGATAATACATTCCCTGTTTTACGTTATAATTACCTTGATTATCAAGGTCAGTACACTGTGACTCTCTGAATATGTGCGACGGGTTAATGCACAGACACTTAGTGGTATAGAATTTGCATTTGTATTTTTCTGGGTTAAACCAGAGTTCAACAAACCGACAGAGACACAACACACCTCATGTAAAATATGTTAAAAGAAACTTCTTAAACTACAGTCGAGCCTCCAGATAATATTCTTGGCGAAAACAGGGGAGGTTCTCTATGAGGGGCCATATAGGCAATAATTCATACTTCTTCTTACACACACTATCATACTCTTGCATATACACCACTATACTCATACAGACTCACTAATATACTCCTTTTACATGTATATATGAGAAGGTATAGTAGTGTGTGTGAGGGAGTATAGCAGTGTGTGTGAGGGAGTATAGTAGTGTATGTGAGAGAGTATAGTAGTGTATGTGAGAGAGTATAGTAGTGTATGTGAGAGAGTATAGTAGTGTATGTGAGAGAGTATAGTAGTGTATGTGAGAGAGTATAGTAGTGTATGTGAGAGAGTATAGTAGTGTATGTGAGAGAGTATAGTCGTGTATGTGAGAGAGTATAGTAGTGTATGTGAGAGAGAATAGTAGTGTATGTGAGAGAGTATAGTAGTGTATGTGAGAGAGTATAGTAGTGTATGTGAGAGAGTATAGTAGTGTATGTGAGAGAGTATAGTAGTGTATGTGAGAGAGTATAGTAGTGTATGTGAGAGAGTATAGTAGTGTATGTGAGAGAGTTTGATTGAAACGGAAGGGAGTTTGATTGAAACGGAAGGGAGTTTGATTACTCAGCTCCTGATTGGTTGACTAAGAAGACGCGGTATTTTGACGGTCACAATCCTGCACCTGTCGTAATAGTTTGGCAATAGTGGCACTGAAATGGACAGAGAGAGACTAACAGAAGCCGTCGGTCTTCTAAATAACATTTTAGGAAATGGTGAGCTATTGTCAACGATGTCTGGACAATTAAATCAAGTCCAACAGAGCTCTGATTCAGAGATGCATAGATTATTCAGGGGTGGAACTGCACATCCAGTCAGACCTGGCTCCAGCGCTAGCGGTTCTAGCTCTATGGAACACGGAGGACCCCGGTACCAGACCAGACAGCATTTCGGTGGATGGTCGTCGAAATCCAGAAAGAGGTAAGTTGATTAAAAATAACCAAGGACACTTTTTCATTAACGTCATACAATCTTCAGTGTCCCCCCTATATTCATGTTAGCATGGTTGCTGACTAAGTAGACTAGTGCTAGTTGCTACCCACATAGAAAACTCCAACAAGATCTCCACTTGTGCTACTAGTAGTAGTACTAGTAAATATGATCAAGCAAGTTAGAGAAGCTGTGTGAAATAATTTTCTGAAATCAGGTTTTGAATAAAATCTGCTGTTTTACATGAAAGAGACCACACAGTATTTGTAAAACCATTTGAACAACCACAGTGTATGATATTTTACTGACTTTGACTAGGAGGTTAAGCTAGCAGCAGCAGCAGTTACGTAAGCATATTGGTAGTTCTAGTTGTACTACCCAGTGCTTCTGTTATTCATGTATTGGTAGTAGTTGTACTAGTACCCAGTGCTTCTGCATGTATTGGTAGTTCTAGTTAGTTGCTTCATTCATGTATTGGTAGTTCTAGTTGTACTAGTACCCAGTGCTTCTGTTATTCATGTATTGGTAGTTCTAGTTGTACTAGTACCCAGTGCTTCTGTTATTCATGTATTGGTAGTTCTAGTTCTACATGGTATTTGCTTCTGTTATTCATGTATTGGTAGTTCTAGTTGTACTATCTTGTTATTACATTCTATGTTATTACAATGTACTTCTGCATTAATTTGATTTTGCCAATCTTTGGGTATGCAGACATCAGAGTAGGCTGTTTACAGCAAAGATAGCATTAAATGAGAAATAGCTCATTACATACTTACTGAACCTGGAAGGCTTCGTTGCTTGTTTTTTATATTTAATGAACCAATCATTAATTGTATTGTTAGTCGATTTGTTTGGTATAGGCTAAATGTTATGCTTTTTTTTGTAGACCTTCTGCCCCAAATCACCCTACCTTCCTAAAGGATGTAATATTGTTGCCAAGCTCATCTTGCGACCAAGTGTGTAAACATAAAACACGGAAGAAACTGCATGATAGAGGATTCATATTGAATGCATTTGAAATGTACAAGTCCTGGGACAGCAGGACTGTCATCATGGAGATGAAGGAAGCATTTAAAGAGAAAATTCCTATGGATTCAAGGTACAGTTACGGGAATTTCAATATAATGCACATCATTATACAACAACATAAGCTATTCTATTGATGTGTTGTAGCAAACTCATTTTCATAATGGTCAACTTATATTTCCCTTATTGTTACAGAATTGAACTGTTGATGGCTTGTGGGACCAAGTTGGTTGCTCCAAAGTTGCACAGTGGTCAAGAACTTAGTGGCCTTATAATACACAAGATCTTCAAGTCTAAGGCAATATATGTGAGGCCATCAAACGATCTCCCATGTAAGGTAAGGTATTTAAAACCAACGTCAAACTGTGTCAGAGAACTTCAACAGAACTGTGAAGAAGGGCACTAATGATTTATTTTTGCAGAATATGATTATTTACAGGGTGTTCAAATATGAAGGAGTTGGTCTCAGTTAATGTCATCTCGCAGTGCTTTAGAGTTAACCTCTTTCATCGCACATGACCAAAAATCTGCAAAGTGTGACTGAAGACTTTCTTTGTTTGCACCGGTGCCCCTTACATTTTGCTTTGACCATCACTTCTTAAAAACCCTTTCCCCATTTCAAATAACCTCAAGTTAAACACTGAACTGATTCACACAACCACACAGAAGGACAGAACAGACACAAACCACAACAGATAAATTATTGTATACATGCTCTCTTTTTAATGTGAAAGTAGGCATGAGGTTGTTATACTTTTGCAGTGGACTTCTCAGCAATCCTTTCTAATTATTTTTGTTGTGTTTTAGTTGGACAGCACAGACTCTGAGGACAGTGTCATTGAGTTGGATGAAGATTCCAATAGGTCAGCATCATATTACCTCAGAACTACCTCTGCCAGTCCTGTGAGTTTAGCTACTCGTGGAAGGAACAGCAGAAGCCAAAATGCATCTACCAGGCAGGTTTGTGTTGCAAGAAGGGCTAGAGCCAACCAGCCCTCGCCACAAGTGCCCGGTGACCAGCCCTCACCACAAGTGCCCAGTGACCAGCCCTCGCCACAAATGCCAAGTGACCAGGCCCCCCACAAGTGCCCACCCCCCACAAGTGCCCAGTGCCCACCCCCCACAAGTGCCCAGTGACCAGCCCCCCACAAGTGCCCAGTGACCAGCCCCCACAAGTGTGACCAGCCCCTGCCACAAATGACCATTGACTTTGAATGTGATAACTCAGTGAGTCAGTCACCACTAGTCAGTGACAACTATGACCGCTACCTTTCAATCATGGGAGCCCTTCCAGACCTGTCTTCTGATGAGGAAGTTAACGAAGCTATATTGGCCAGTCTTGAGAGTCATCCGTAAGTGATTGGTTAATATTACATTGTTTAAATGAATGAAATTTGAGCTTTTTAAGTTGCTGTGGTTAGTTTTATACAAACAGCTGAAAGTAGGTAAAAGTAAAATACATAAAACAAAAAGCATAATCTAATTTCCGTATATTCTCTGAATTCTATTTTTAACAGGACGTCTGAACACGACACACCTGCACAGGAGGTAACTCCGCAGCCTTGCCTCCAAAATAAATGGCAATCAAAGATGCAGATTCAACATAAACCGATCCACTGTGCTTGATGGTGCTGTTAGAGGTTTCAAGAGACTGTCCTACAATCCGACATATCAGATGTGTGTGAAGTTTTCTGATGACTTGGGGGTGGATGAGGAGGCAGTGGACCTTGGTGGCCCAAGGAGGGAGTTCCTGCGTCTGCTTATAGAGGCCCTGGCACACTCACAGATGTTTGAGGGAAGGGAAGGCAACGCCAACTTAGCTTTGGAAAGTTCAGGTATGCTTTCATTTTGTACAGTGTCTCCTATCTAGAGTCCTTTTTTCTTTCATGGGTTATGCCTTCTACCCATCTTAATTTTGTCTTTCCTGTCATATTTCCTACAGCTTTGAGAGAGGACAAATATTTTTTTGCGGGCCAGGCCATTGCGGTAAGCCTTGTTCATGGCGGGCCTGCTCCCGGGTTCTTTTCCTTTTCTCTGTATGCCTCCCTGACTGGAAGATCAGTCAAGCCAGAGATTGAGGAGATTTCAGATTCTGACATTTATGCCAAGATCAAAAAGGTAAACACATTGAAAACATACATAACACTCAATTTATCTGTGTCTTGACATGTATTGTGGCATTCCCTATAGGGATAATGTATTAAGATTAGATTAGAATATAGTTGAATTCAACATGCCTGCAATGGATTATGTGTTATATATCCATGAAGATAATAATGTTGAGTTTGTTTGCTGTTACAGAGTTAAGCATTGTTTAGTCATCCATCATTTGTTGATTTGTTTCTCCCATATTTTTGTTTGCTGTCCTTAGGTGTCAGAATGTACATCTTTTGATGAATTGGAACAGGCCATAGAACCACTTACAGATTATCTGGCCAATGCTGGGTGTCTAAGGCCTTTAAAACACATTGAGGACAAAGATCTCCTGGTGGAGGATATCATCATGTTTCAGGTGGTTCATCGAGTCAGTGGAGCATTTCAAAGGTTTGTGTAACTTCATTTTTTAGCAAACATAATTAAGAATAATTAAAGATTTCAAAATATATTTTATTTTAAAAGCCAGTGTGCAACCTTACAAACACTCTGAATAAATGCTTGCATGTATAATATAAAATAACTTAAAGAACATAAAGTTTTAGATGCCTTTCGAGGCCTTTTTGCATAATCATAAACACTGAAGACAAGCCAGTAAGTCATCCCTTTCATGTGCTGTGTGACAATTTATCCAATTTGAAAACAGATATTTATATCTTCTCAAACATTTTTACAGATTCCAGGATGGGATGAAGACCCTTGGTGTTCTAGATGCAATAAGAATGCAGCCAGATGCTTTCAGACCGCTGTTTTGTCACGAGCCAACCCCACTCACAGCTGATATACTAGAACAGCTCTTTGAAATTCGATTGTCAGCAGTGGGCAGCAACAAAAGAAGGGCAGAGGAATGTGTGGTTGCATTTTGGAGGGACTACCTGTTGGATGTTGAGGGTAAGTATTATTGCTAGATATGGAATATGTGTACACATACTGCAGTACTACACTACTATGCACAATTTAGTTTCATCAGCTACCTTTGATCACCCCCTGTTTTCACATAATTTTCATGTGCTTTTTTGTCCGTCTGTCTTTCCCTCCTTTTCTCTTTTTCAGAGCAAGAGGGACCCTTGCAACTTGGGGGTATCCTGGCGTTTGCGACGGGAGCAAATGCAATTCCACCCCTGGGCTTCTCCCCACAACCTTCAGTGGATTTCCTCCATGAGCTGCCACTCAGACAAGGTCGTCATTTACCCACAGCAAACACATGTATTAACTGCCTGCGGTTGCCAGTCCTGAAAAATTTTGAGGATTTCAAAGAAACTATGGATTTTGCATTAAAAAACACTCAGGGATTTGGTCAGGAATGACTCCTGAGAACTCCTGAACATTCATTATTAAAATCTGTTGCCTGTTGAACTTGATTAAACTGATAAGACATTTTTGTTAATAACTCACCATTTCCAAATACATTATTAATGTTTTGTTTAAACAACTGAAAATTGAATAATAATTTGACCTAAGGGAAACCATTTTGTTATTTTTTTGTATTTTTCAACGTTGTGAAGCAGAAGTTGTCACTGGCCTTCTATTAACATCCCAATAGTGTCCTAATTGCCTTGACACTAATCAACATGCTCACTAATAGAGTTCACAAGGCCCAAAAATAATTGTATGCCATGGTTACCGTCTTCTGCTAGTGGGTCTACAGTTTCTAGAATTCTGTTCATAACTGTTTCATTGAAAATAAAGTTATTTTGTGGAACAACAACATTGTTTGAAGTCTCAAAATTTACAGGGGGGTCTTCATTCATTTCAGAGTTTTCACTCCCAACTAAAATGTTCTGCATTGCCTCTGCACTGTTGAGAACACCTCTCAGCCACAGTTGAAGGGGCGTTTGTGATCCCTGTGTTGATAATCTGTGGTTGTTCCACTGATTTCTGAATTCTGCGGTTGCCCTTTGAACTCTTGGCAAGTAGATGAAGTGTAGACAAAATAAGTGCAGTTCATTTGTAGAGTCCAGTATGCCCTCATTTTCCATGAAGGAGAAGAGATCACTGTAGTAGAAAGAGACAACTCTGTTTAACTCTGCCCATAACCGCTCAATCCTCTGGTTGTGAACACTGCGTCCAGTGATGACACTACCTCTATTTAACCCTCTATTTTCCAGCATATACCGGGCAACCCCGGTGTTCTCCATGCCATGATCACAACGTATTCTCAAGGGAAGGCCAAAATGCTCGACCCCTACACAAAACAGTTCCAGTACACTTGATGCTCTATTGTTATTTAGGCACTGCAAGTATATGATAGTCCTACTAAAGCCGTCAACACATCCATGATAGACCATTCTCCACCTGACCAGTTTATGGTTTCCATCTATATGCCTATGGAAAGAAAATTGATAATATTACCATGTGTTAAATAGATCCTAACAGTTTGTTTAATGTATTTAAACAAAGAAAAAACATACCATAATTGATTGGGATTTTGAACTGAATAAATTCTTCTGTGAATTGCACGGCGTCGACGGAAGGCCCGACCAATTGGGTCAAGATGTTGCAAGCAGCGTCTCACACGCCAGCGCTGTATTCTAAGGTTGCGTGTTTGAAGTGCTGCACGGACATACCTTTCCCCTGAATATGGAGTGGTTTGAAGGATCTCTCTGATGACGTTACACAACGCCTCATCAGACATTGCTGTGTAGCTGAGGGAACCAATTTGTAGCTGCTGTCTGTGACGGTACAGTGTCCTTCTGCTGATTCCAAAGCATACAGCTATTTGTTCCCAATTCATGCCAAAGGACAAACAGTAGGAAATTTGCTGATGTAGTATATTGTATGGAGGGCGACCAGGATGTCCAGTTCTGATAGTTGGTACTCCTAAGGTCAACATGTTCCTTCCCACTGATCTTGCATTTTGATGGGAATTTATGATGTGTTGAAAACATACATGAAGCGCCTCCAAGACACCAAAGTTTCCTTGATTGTCACTCTCTTCAAACTGCCGGTTAATCGAGAGCAAGAAAGAGATTGTCCGAGTATAACCATTAAGCTCAGAAATTAATCTTTCCAAAATGACACTGTCATGTCCCAAATTGTCAGTTTCCCTCACAATTCTCTGAACACACCGCAATGTATCAGTGAAAAAGATAGCAATGTTTTCCTCATTACCATTTACTTCCATGAACAAAAACTGACTTTGAAAAAGAAAGTAAATAGGAAGAAATATCCCTGACATCTTTTTGTCCAACAAGGTTATTTTTGTCCTTAAAGTTTTTGCTGCTTAATTTAAATGTTCATTGTTCCTCTGAATTGGTGCTAGCTGTACTTTTAAAACACCAATGATAATTTAAAATGGCCACTTAAAATTCTCAATTCTTCATTGGCTAAACTGTCTTCCTGTTTGACCAAACCAACTTCCTTTCCAAATATACTCTCTCACATACACTACTATACTCTCTCACATACACTACTATACTCTCTCACATACACTACTATACTCTCTCACATACACGACTATACTCTCTCACATACACGACTATACTCTCTCACATACACTACTATACTCTCTCACATACACTACTATACTCTCTCACATACACTACTATACTCCCTCACACACACTACTATACTCCCTCACACACACTACTATACTATCTCACACACACTACTATAATATCTCACACACACTACTATAATATCTCACACACACTACTATACTATCTCACACACACTACTATAATATCTCACACACACTACTATACCTTCTCATATATACATGTAAAAGGAGTATATTAGTGAGTCTGTATGAGTATAGTGGTGTATATGCAAGAGTATGATAGTGTGTGTAAGAAGAAGTATGAATTATTGCCTATATGGCCCCTCATAGTTCTCGTCTGAACTGTATAACCAACACTGTGACTGTAAAGGAGTGAAGAAAAGTTCTCATCTGCCTTGTTGGGATATTGGCCAATCATGTCAGAATACATCCATATAAGCATGTTTATAACCTCCCCCAGCGTCCCCTTGAGTCAGTGCTTCACAGACACTGCATTAATAAATGAGAGGATTGTGTAAGATGGAGTCAGATGGTTATGACAAGATGCCCACAGCCCTCTCTTCAATTCTCAAAAGTCGCGCTTTACCAGCTACATTTCCAATTCCTCTTCCAGCTAGAACTCCCCCGCTCCTCTCCCTCACCGCTCTTTGGCAAATATAGCATTAAATACTAACAGACGTATAGAAACATGAATAATTACATTTAAATTTTCAGATGCTATGTGTGTATTGTTCTTTGACCATATTCAGTACAGGAAGTGCTAAATTTGGTTCATCATCTCTGAAGAAGAGCTGTAATGAGGTGAAATAATGAGGGGGCGAATGTTTTTGAGAGACTGGAACCATGACAACAGACCACTGCTTCTGGTTGCTGGATGAGAGAAGACTAAAGAGGGAAAGAGAAGAAAAACGCCTGCAAATGAACAATATTACCTGTAGGCAAGGATACAAATGAAAAACCAGAGGAAAGGATATTCGTTTGTTACGGGTTATGGACACATAATACAATGTACTCACATTTACTGAAATTAAAATGTTTCAGACATCAGTTTTTTAACAACCCAAACTAGAGAGAAAGAGGAGTTTTGTTTATCACACACACCTTGTTTGCAATGTAACATTCTTGAGCCATCCCTGCATGAAACTGTATGAACTATGAAACTGAAACTGCTTTATAACCGCCAAGAGTTTGAATATCAGCGGCTTACTTGACAAAACCTTAAATGTGAGTAGGAGTAGACGATGAACGCCAACGCAGACAAACCACTGATCCACCATGTAGATTTTGCCAGACTTTTTTTTTTTGCTAGATTGTGGTGACTAGTTCCAGTTGGACATAATGTATTGGTCATCCTTCCTCCTGCAATAAAATGCTTCAATTTTGTCCCTTTGATTGGAAGACTATTCTTCATCGTGTGATGTGACAGGCATCTCTAAAAGCAGGTTTGGGAGAACCTGTTTGATGCAGTCTATTTTCAAAGTGCTACGGAAACATCTCTGAACATACATAAAGTGTACCAAATCAAACTGTCATAAACAAATCACATTTAAATTTATTAAACCTGTATCTATCTTTTCGTTATAATTATGTTGCACCTGTCTGTTTTATCAATAACGATAACGGTGTTTGTGTTTTACAGGTCAACAGACATAGAAAATGCAATAGGTAGCTACAATTAAAAGATAATGTAACTTTGTTTTCCCATTTTAAACAAAAATGTTGAACTACTAACCTGACTAATTCCGTACAAAATACACACCTTACAAATGTTGACTGATATAGGCAAACCAAAAGATTTGTAAATTGTACATTTATATTATCTACTATTAGTTAATACGCCAATGAATGCCATAACACCGATTACAATGAAAACAATGGAATAAGGACAAGAAAACTGAAAGGCTCCTTTTCATTCTTGTAGCCTATTTCTCTTCACACTCCTACTTAACAATTACACACATCATCGCCTTCACGGGCTATTAATACAAGTTCTAGACCCACATATATATGTTTCTATGTCATTAAAGCCATGTTCAATGCCACAGCAAACTGAAGTTTTATTATTCTGCTAGCTTGATGCTTAATGCTCTTCCTCCCTGTCGTTTACTTTATTTAGCCTCAAATACAAAAACCCTTTGGCCAAAAGTGCTTGCATTCTCAAAAAGCACAATTGATTACTCCAAAAGACTTAAACAAAAAGTGTCTCTACCAAATACTAATGTGTGAATTGTGGTTTGAACGTGGGCTGAATACCTCCAGGCACAGAAATGTAGTGGGAGGATGTCTCTCTGAATCTTTTTTTGGCACTTAGGTTTGTTTTGTTTGTTCTGAAGTTGTTGTACATGCATGAAGATAACTGGGAAACTGTAGAAATTACTGAGGAAAACTGTGCTTTTGTCTTATTTGGGGGATTTGCTCCCTGTTTCTTAATTTCAGTTGATATATGAATAATGTATTTTCGTTTTTCTAATTGGCAGCAGGATGAACTACATGCGTCAATCTGAATGAGAGGAACAGCAGGGCCGATTCGTATTGGGATTAGAGGTGTCAGAGTTAGTCTGCCCTGCAGTGGACCTTACCAGTCCACTAAAACATTAAATTTCATTCCCACCTGTTACTGTGCGATAGCAAAATAGAGGAGAGCACGAATCCCACCTGAACAGAAGTCTTCTGTGAGGTCAGCAGTGGGCTTTGGGATATCAAAATAGGGGGAGCACAATCCCACCTGAACAGAAGTCTTCTGTGAGGTCAGCAGTGGGCTTTGGGATATCAAAATAGGGGGAGCACGAATCCCACCTGAACAGAAGTCTTCGGTGAGGTCAGCAGTGGGCTTTGGGATATCAAAATAGGGGGAGCACGAATCCCACCTGAACAGAAGTCTTCGGTGAGGTCAGCAGTGGGCTTTGGGATATCAAAATAGGGGGAGCACGAACCCCACCTGAACAGAAGTCTTCGGTGAGGTCAGCAGTGGTCTTTGGGATATCAAAATAGGGGGAGCACGAACCCCACCTGAAGAGAAGTCTTCTGTGAGGTCAGCAGTGGGCTTTGGGATATCAAAATAGGGGGAGCACGAATCCCACCTGAACAGAAGTCTTCGGTGAGGTCAGCAGTGGGCTTTGGGATATAAAAAAAATGGCCACCGAGAGAGAGATCGGATATGAACAAGAAAATTGATTTAGAATGCAAATGGTGCAGTGTAGCCTTGACATCTGCTTTTCTAATGATGTGTCATTAAGAACCAGATCTGGGCACCACACACAATTAATGGGCAAATAAAAAGAATTGAACTGAATTTTTTAATTTTTTCCACATGTCTATGTAAGTGGCTATCGCATATACAGTATGTTACACAAACCTTAAATAAAGAGCATCTTTTCCACTAAAGATGTGCACATGCAAATTCAACTTCAGTCTGTATTGATTGTCTTGGCTCCTCTCTTTCTGCTCTGGGTCAGATATTGTCCACTAAGTCAATACATTGTGGCTTAGGAACACAGGGAAATTAGTAAAACACCAGTGCTTTGGTTTAGCGACCTTGGAAAGACAATGCCTGTCAAACACTACAAACGCTAAACTATAGTATTTGTGTAAGATATGTCCTACTCCTTCAAGAACTAAGAACAGTTGTGATGTCCAATTCACTTAGACATGGTAGGCAAATGAGATGGACGTAATCCACTGAATGTTTTAGAAGTAAGAGGCCCAAATTCATTTTTCTCTTCAAATTCATTCATTTCGCCTGCTGGTATTCAGTCTTATCGCATTAAATCATTTAATATTGGATATTCTTCAGCGCTGATCGGACCAACG
This sequence comes from Dallia pectoralis, assembly GCA_029465975.1. Taxonomy (NCBI): domain Eukaryota; kingdom Metazoa; phylum Chordata; class Actinopteri; order Esociformes; family Umbridae; genus Dallia; species Dallia pectoralis. The sequence goes on from CM055754.1 coordinate 6,099,796, forward strand.
TGTATAATTGAACATCACTTGTGATTTATAGAATGGGCATGTCTGTAGTTAACCTTTCCGTCAATCAATGCATCTAATCAATTGTGTGATAGACAAATGGAATTGGCATGTCATTGTGTTTAAAACATTTTGTTTGCTGAGAGTTGCCAAGAGTTAACGCGTGTGGCAGAGAACGTGTTGACGCATTTATCAGAGCATATTGACCTTGTTTGATTGAAAAATGGGCAGAACCGTTAAATGAATATCAATACCGTGATTTAGTAGAATAGAAGTTGAGTAGGCTATTTGGATATGTGTCATTGCCTAAAGGACAGATTATGGGACAGAACAGGTCGATGGCCAACTACCAACAACAGCTCACAGCTCACTTAGGAGAGGCTTGCTATAAACGAATCTCACAAAGCATCAGACGACGCTGGCTATCAAATCAACGCAACATAGACATTAGCCTACATTTCACCCATGCTTAGGTAGCGTATACTGTTCTAGTGTATCACCAGAGACCGCACCATTGTGATTTACGGAGTGAAGATCTGGTGAACTAATCAAGTAGGCTAGATTTTACTATAGCTGAGAAAAATGTACAGGCCCGGCACCAGGAGGAAGTGAATTAAGAAATTATGAGCACGTTTATCTTTTGCGACTATTTCTCTCTATGGTATTTAAAACATAATGGGGTAAAGAATTCAACTGAGGAGGCTAAGCAAGGCTTAACAAGCCTGCGAAATGTTAAACATTATTTAGTAGCTTAAAGTTCAGACACCCTCGGATAGGTTTATCTATAGCCTTCTATTCAGTGGTGCTCATATGTCGCCACCCTCCAACCCCAGTTGCTGATTTGGATATAAATTCTGCTTATTATTTGAATTAGTTCTACTTCATGGTTAGAGATTAATCCTACAGGAATGTCTGTGCGTTAAAAGTTTTGTACATATTTACATTTAAACATTCAAGTATTTTATCAGATATAATCCAGAGCTACATTCATAAAAACAGACAGGCACTTCACCGGTTTCCACACATCAAAGACAGGAACAGATGATGACCAAATGTGAGCAAGTATTTCAAAACAATCCAATGTTTCCCAATAAAAAATCTGATGATTTATCTCCATACACACTGATGAGCCAAAACAGTATGACAGACGACCCAAAAACCCTAGGCTACATTTCCGAGTCTGATTAGACTGTAGGTGAACAAGACAAATGTGTTGTCTACTGTTGGATGCAGAAGAAATGGGCAGGAGTAAATAATTGTGCAAATTTTATCCGAGACAAATGGTGCTCCCGGTCAGCAGTGGTGAGAGTACCTACCGACAGTAGTCCCGAGGTGGGGCAAAGTTCATCCATGCGCATGGCGGACGGGCGCTGTTATAGCAGCACGTGGAGGATCTACAGCATAGGCTATCAGTCATAATGTGATTGGCTCATCAGTGGGTGACTACAGCACATTAGCCTACACTCACGAGGACCATCTCACTGTTTTTATGAAGAAGCTTTATTTGATGATACATCAATACAATTATTTAGACAAACATGTCAATGAACAAACATCCAAATGTATTTTTTATATCCCGTAAATGAGAATAGGCCTACTTGCAGTAGAGCCATTCACAGGCCTAAATGTAACTTAACTTAAAATTATGACTTGCCTATCCAATGTGTGTGTTTACAAAGTTAAGAAGATTCAGTTCCGGAACAATAATATTTCGACTTCAAAGTCCAGGTCGACTTTTGAAGAAGCGGTATACAACTGTCACTCCTTGAAGTGCGCATGGAGCATCCCAGTGCGCACTGTGCGCCAGTCTCGCGCTCGTCTTTTCTCGCGTCCTCGGTGGACTGCAACTCCATCAGCTCCAGCTCGTGCCTGGCCGCAGTCTCCAGGACTCGCTGCTTGTTGTAAAAAATCACGAAGTTGTTGATGATGGGGTGAATGGGCAACGCAATCGCGATCACCCCGCAGAGGAAGCTGATGGCCGCGTTGCACTTACCAAGCGCCGTCTTGGGGTAGACGTCTCCATAACCCACGGTCGTCATGGTGATGACAGCCCACCAGAATGACTGTGGGATGCTGCTGAAGAGAGTCTCCGGGTGGCTCTGCTCGATGGTGTAGCCCAACGCGGAGAACACGAAGATCCCCATGCCCATGTACATGAGGAGCAGCCCCAGCTCTTTGAAGCTCTTCTTCAGCGCATAGGTGAGAGTTTGCAGTCCGGAGGAGTGGCGTGCTAGTTTGAAGATGCGGGCGATGCGCATGATGCGAAGCGCCTGGACGGCTTGTTGGACCTTGGCTAGATCCATCACGGCCGTGCCCAAGTAGGTAAGGGTCAGCACCAAGTAGAAGGGCACGATCGCCATGAAGTCTATTATGTTCATGAAAGACAGGGAAAAGTGGAGCTTGTTTGGGGAGGACACAAATCGCAGGATGTACTCTGCGGTGAACCAGAATATGCAGGCGGTCTCGATGGCCTCCAGCGTCGGGTGCTCCAGGCGTTTACCCTCTTCGTCCTCCACTTGAACGTCCGGAATGGTCCCCACGCACATCACAACCGACGACAGGAGGACCAGGAGGAAGGATGCGACGGCGATTACGCGCGCGGACAAAGAGGACTCCGGTTTCTCCATCAGCTTCCAAATTAACTTCTGTGCGCGCTCTGAGCGATTAACCGGAGGATGCCCGTCTATGTCATCTAATATAAGCTTCACTTTGTTGGCTATCTCGGCCAGCTCTTCCTCCTTTTCTGTCAGGTTTCTTCTACAGCACTCGTCCAGGTGGCTTTGATCGATTTTCCAGAAGTCCATCTCTTTGATAAAACAAATCGGACAGATGCCTCGTTTGATGTGAATTTCGCCGAAGTAATACACATCAATGATACACTTGAATGCGTCCGGGTCCCGGTCGAAATAAAACTCCCTTTTACTCAGGTCGTAGTCGTCACAGAGTGAGGAGATAATGTCATAACTCTTAGTTGAGCAGTTGATGAGTTTTGCAAGTCGACTCTCCGGGTAGCGGTTCAGCACATGCTGGTACAATACTAACTTCACCCCACCAATGTTCACGACTATCTCCACCTCGTCTCGGATGCGGTTCTTATATCGAGGCTTTGTTATTGTCCACATTTTCCTGCTATATTCGGTGTAAAAGAAACACTAGAATTATATGAAAGAAACGGATCTTTCACGCGAGAGTATAAAACCTGGCTAATGATGTGTTCATGGATGCCCAAACTAATTATTTCTGCCTCTCTCTCTCTCTCTCTCTCTCTCTCTCTCTCTCTCTCACACACACACACACACACACGCACGCGCACAGACGCACACGCGCAAACACACATCGCCGTGGGAGTATACGGCGATATGAGATGGCAAATTGATGCAGAACGTTGTTAGGGAGAATACATATATTGCATTACCTTTCTTGTCCATATGAACAGTTAAATACGCGTAATTACGCAACTCTCAAAAAAACGGTGAGAAAGTGACCTCTGCTGGCGTCAGACATATATGCCGTGTCCAAATACAGCATTTAAGTCGAGGCGCATTTCGCCGGGCATGCATCGTGATGTATAGCATCACCTAGACCAGGAATCAAATTGCTCGTATTTGGCATGACATTTTAAAAAGAGGCGATTCTTGCGGCTGAAGGGCCCTAGAAAATTCCATATTTATTCCCCCATAGCCAAAACCCTTAGTGTTCATTATCATAATGTTCCCCAAACCCACATTAAATAACCAGACATCAAACCCATAGAATCAAGAGTACTGTAAAAAAAAAGAAAAGTAAGAATAAAGAAACTTAAGAATTTCTCAAAAATGTCTTCCTACACCCACTAGGCCTATTCTAAGTGCGTCTGCCTTTCTCGAACTTTCTTTCCGAAAAATTGTTTTAACAACCAAAGTAATACACTTAATGATATATAATTGCTCAAACCGTTCACATTTTTGATACAATTTACATGTGTTCTGGGTTTCAACTGATAAATAATCGACCAGAGCACCCCTGTAAGTATAAAAACGTTTACTGCAGTTACATTTCTTACACGCACACTGTCGTTTCTGTTATAGGTGAGGCCAACAGATGATTAAACAACATTACTGATCTACAGTCGAGTATCAGCAATGAGTCATAATTACATTCCGTATTTGTAGACTGTTTTCTGGATTTATCTTTAATATAATGATCTCCAAGCAGAACTGGGTTGATTTTGGATTGGTTGTATTAATGTAACTTTTGCTGTTGACCTTATATAGCTTAGATTAGGTTGCATTTTCTGATGCTCAGTGTTTCATCCCAGTCTTTAATATTTACATTACATTCACATTATCACATGCAGGCCAATGGGGCCTGGATAGACAGGATGTTTTCTTTGGTATGGTGTTGATCTTGTTTTGGTAATTTTTAAAGATCATGTGAATCTCATGTGTATCTAAAATATGAATTCCTTTCCACCTGTCCACCTGGATATTAATATTATCTTATAAAATGTACAAAAATCTGCCAAATTGAATTTTTTGGGGTATTTTGTACAGGTTTCTCACAAAACCCAATCCACACCTCCTGTCCAACTCCACAGTGTTATTGTTTTTCCTTCATTCAACTGAAAGAACTGGATAGATATTAGCAGTATGGTACTTTCTTAATATTAGCCCTCTGGTTGGCAAGGTAGAGGCCCCAACATTTTTCTTAAAATTTTCTAAGCCTTTTGACATCTACAGGAAAATCCAATATTAAACCAGGGATATAGTTAGTTTAGGATCAGGTGTTGTAGCCGTGTGGGCCTGGTCATCATGAGCTGCTATTTGAGATCAAACAGTTTGACACTGATCTGGACACAGATGTAGGAGGTGTAGTCCCGTGGAGCCACAGAGCTCACCCCTGGCATGTCATGGTCTACCTGGCAGACAGAGGGAGACAGTGAGCACAATACCATAGTGTTCTGCAGTCATGGGGAGGACAATACCATACAACCTGTAACAGGAAACAAAGGAAAATTCTTCTCACGTCAAGCGTGGTGGAGGGCATGGTTGAAGCTGTTGGGTCCAGGTGTCCAAATAGAGAACTCAGCTTCTCCCTCAGTTTTTTCGCGTGCTTTTTGTCTGGCTGCAGCAGCAATGTCTGAAAGCTCACTGGCAGGCCATACCTGATCAAGTACAATGCAACTAGTCAATGAATGGCTATTCAACGTAATCAGTTGTCGTATAACATTGCATTTACAAACATTTAATTTGACAAGACAGCCTTCTTTTCTGACTGACCTGAGAACAGATTCCACAAACACCCCCATGACCTTTAGGTGGATCCAGGCCACAAACACTTCACTGAAGTTCACCTTGAGCCAACGCACAAAGGTTCTCTTCGGGAAAGACATAATACCGACGTCAACATGGTGCTTCTAACATTCCTGCTTCCAATACTGGCAGGTTGCCTGTCGCGCTCTGGCTGCAAACTAGTGGTTCTTAGCTGCACAACGAAGATGACTGCCCTCCATGACAACATTTCAACCGTTTAGATATTCAAAAGTACCAATTGCATAGTTTAATCGGGCAAAATGTCAAGGTGCGCTTAAGTGTGAGTTTGCCTGAGAATACGGTACCACCCAAACCCAGTTGCACACATGTAACATATAAACAAACCTGGTACTACATACCCATAAATGACAAACAATGCAGAACGTTCACAGGTGTACTTAATGTTTTTCACTTACATATTGCTCTTTTTTGTCCAGGCTAAGCCGGGCCATCTCTCGTTTCTGACACTCGTTCTGATCAAAGCTAAACTCTCGTATTGTGAACCTGTCGAACATGAACGCCGTAGATGAGATTAGTTGTTCTTTCTTTATTGTCCGTTACGCTGGAATCCAGGGATTTCTAATGCTTTTCGCTGCCTTACCTGTGTTGTTTGGCATTGGCTTTGAACTCAGTGACAGCCTTCTTGAAAAGGGTCACAGTGAAAATGGCTCCCTCCTCCTCCTCATGGAGTTTCCTGTAGATACACATCTTTAAGTTATGTCAATATCACAACAGTATTGTAGCAAAAAATAGATTTGGGAACACACACACAGTCAGCATTCTAAAAAAATCTTTACCGTTTCAGATTTATTTTACCAATATGTTATTTTGCTGATTAAACATTGAGGTATCTAATTGATTTTACTCATATAGAATCACTAACATATTACATATCCAGACCAAAATAGGAGGTTTAAAAAGTATTTGTTAAACGTAATAAGTCACGATTGCATATTTAACAAATTCCTTATGGCATTATTTGCCATTTTAGTCAAAAAGCCAATTTATGATCTGTATCCGACTCATGGATAAAAGGGAATAACAGACCCAGCTGGAACCACTAAGCAATGAGTTTAGCTGTTGTCCGACTCACTCTTCTTTTCTGTTGGTAACTTTACACCTGTAGACTATCTGACCTGTACAGAGAGAGAGCCTCTCTGCTCCTACTTTACAGAGGCACTGTCTGAGCACATTCAGAGGAACCAGACTAAATTACTTTACACTATTCTATCCTTAATGTCTATTTAAATCCGAATTGAACGCCATTAACTATACGATTTGTTTCGTGGTATAGGACCTGCTGGAACGAGGCACCACAAATTCTGAGAGGGATTCGTAAGTCTTCTCCCACTGGGCATAGCTTGCCCTGTAACAGAACACACACAAACACACATATAAATAATCAAACAGACAGATTCTTCTCAACGACAAAAAATGCCATATCAAATGGTGTCCGAAGTCCGTTCATGTTGTGTGACTCACTTGGACACCACCACGAACAGAGTGGTCAGGTACTCCGAATACACAAGGTCTTCTCTCTTTACAATGTCCGTCAGTGTACGAGTTTGCAGACACCCCCTAGAAAAAAACAACAACAACACCATATTGTATCGCGCATTCGGTTCTAGTTCTTATAGTCATTACAGAGAAGACAGTACTCACTCTGTTTTGAGCTCCAGGCCCTTCAAAGTGGATTTTACTTGGTTATACGCAGCACCTCGAGATTTTAGCTCAGTTTCCACCTGGGAGACTTGCTGAGGCAGATAGTAATAAACACACACACCGATAGGAACGGGAAAACAAAATGTATTCAAACAGCTCATTACGAGTAGGTTGATTAGAGGGATACCTTGGCTATGATGTCGGCCAGGCTTTTAAGAGGCAGTGCCGTGGGGTACTTGGCTCTGTCCCACTGGAATTTTGTCACTTGACTGACCAGATCCACTGTTCAAATGCACAGAGAACCAATATCACAGTGACACAAAGCCAAAGAGATCCACAGAGCTTATAGAACCGGGACATGCTGTGACAACACACACACAAACACAGACTCACATTTTGACGTAAACACATCAATCAAATCACCCAAACTATGTCACCGTGACAACCCTGCAAACACAGCCAGCCAAAATACAGCGAGGCTCTAATGCAAGACGGAATACCCAGCAAGGCCTTGAAGTAGGCTGTCGAGGGAGACTGGGAGACTTTATTATAGGTCTTGTGATCTGATGAGGGGGGATATGGTGAGAAGATGAGGGAAATGTTAGAATAACCACTCAGTCGTAGAACCTCAGCTTTCTTAGGCCAAATATCTTCAGGTAATAATTACTGGTCTTATCTAATAACTATAGGAGAATCAACATTATCATTTGCTTGTACATAAATATTTTTGTGTGTAAGCAGGTGATGCCAACTACCTACACATGCTTTTAGAGAGTGAGTGTTGATTTCTGTATTTCAGTATTTCTCTGGGTATTCAGTATTCTATATAGTTTGATCTCTATCTGTCGGACTTACCACCATTTGCCAGGGACTTTCCAACCACTTTATCACCGGACTGCTCAATCACCTCTGCCATGCACTGAGCTGCCATCCGCAATACTCTGGAAAAAAAGGAGAAACAAGTAGCTAATCATGACAGGAAATGGACATCAAAAGAGCAAGCTAGTTGGAAAATTCTTATCTTTCTATATCACAAGAAAGAATAAAAACAATACAAACAAATGTCACATGAACACAGGCAATGAAAGTGCTTATCACTTGTATTGACCGACTACAGGATTCAGTGTCTCTACCTGTACTGAAAGCAACAGTCAACCATTTAAAAAAATATATAACTTAGAATTACAGGGTTCATGAGAAATAAAGCCCTTCTCAATAATCTCCCAATCAGTGACTCAGCCCTTTTGACAGTTCTAAAACCTTTTGCTCAGCCCAGCTCATATTCAAGTCAACAGAAAAGCAGGAAACAAAATGTCACCGTTCGTTAGCATCAATGAATCATGAGAGAGACAGTACACTGAAGTAACTGAAGTATACAGTAAGAAGAGTAATGACAAGTAGACTTGTTACCCAGTGAGGAAACCAAAAGGCAAAACATTCAGACATTATCCTGAAAATGTCACTTACCTCTCCGCTTGGGTGTCCAGACTGGAGAGGTCATCTGACACACCTAGGAGGACGTCCAATGTTCCAACCTGGAAAAATTCAAAGTCAAAAAGTTACTTACCAGGAAGTCGCAATTGTATTGTTATTCCTCCCTCAGAATCACAAAAAAAGAAACTTGTTTTTTATATCTTATTTTTTGCTAAATGGTCACTTTTTATTTATATGCTTTGCTTATATTTCATAGAATTTCTCTATATATATATTGTACATATTCCCCATTTTTCTATATTTGCAACAATGGCTACTTGTTTTCTTTATTTTATTGTGTATATTTTTTATTTTATTCTTGCTTTATATTATCTTAAATGATTACTGGGCAGATTTGGCATAACTTCATTATTCAGAACGACGTTATTAGGGCAATTTCACGAACAAAACACTTAGACTTCAATCATATAAATCATATACATTAATTAAATGCATTACTGTAAATAGAAAAACGTCTGATAGATTCCAAATGTGAGTCCACTACTTTTCCCGGCTAACACCACTGAACACCTTTGTCTTGTGGAAATAGGCAATATGCTGAGAATGACCGCTGCTAACCAATGCTGAACTGACACCCATGCAGATATACAATACACAGTATTGTGTGGCATACTGAAATTGAGGAGGAAATACTACCTCCAACTGCTCTTGTAATTCTTAAAATTCCTGCGCATTGCAATGGATAATTGTGTCAACTGAATTACTTAAATTGATATGTGTCGCCATTCCTTACGATGTTCTTATGAGCTGCCGTGCAAGATTATAAAGTGGCACTTTTGTTTGACAAATGTTTGTCTTGTGAGGCCTGAGAAATCATTTACAGATTAAAGGACTCCGCTCACAGCCAAGTGACCCATTGTTAGCAATGAGACACAAATACTGGCCTTCAATTCTGGGATGGAGAACCTGAAGCTGGAGGCCAGATTGGATTTGGCTACAGTGTGCTTGAGTTGCTCCAGGGACAGTGAGCTGGCCCTCTCCTGAGGGACGGAAATCAACCAGAAGTCTGTCATGTCTCGTGCCCCCTGCTGCTCCTGATTTCTGGCTTACAAGCAGGGTCCCCTGTCCACCAGAAACCTAAAAAGGATAACAATAATTTATAATTACATATTACATAACACAACATAACTATAAAGTCCACACAGCATACTACAAGCCAATATATCTAATACATAATCAAAAACAGACATCGTAAGGTTTTATTATTGGTCAATCAAAATACTAGTCAGGAACTGTAACGCTCAGTTAGACGGGTTCACGTGAAATGCCCTGGGAACAGTCCTTTAGTGGCAGAATCCTAGATTTGCCACTGAGTTCTCTGATTTATTTTCCCCGAATGACATAATTGAGACTTTATAAACATAAGAATATTAAAATAGTGCAAATAATCAACATGTCAGTGGGTGGTCTATATCACTGATTTAGCCTATTTCCTTCCCATATTGTTAAGGCCATCAACACAATAAAGAGCATTTACAGTCTGACAGAAGCTCATAATTAAAATGTCAACTAGTTGACCTTCAGAAGAAATGAACTAATTTGACTGCTCAACTGTAAAAAGACAAATGTGTTTTACCGTCAGTTATTAGCGCCCATTCCGAGCTACGCTCACAGGTGTTCAGACGTTGGTTGGTTGGAAAGGAATTCGTTCTGCACCAAACCTATGAGGCGAGTGTCGTGGAGCACAGCAGAGCCATCCACTAACAATGTCTTTGTTACATCACTGTAAAGGAACAGACCTACATGCTCCCACATTTACATACGGAGAGTCACATTGCTTATTCAGAGGCATCCTCTCAAGTTTCCCATATCCATGTACTGACTCCTCAGGGAATGTGTGAGATATGCACCTTTTAGTGGAACTACATAATAATCTTTTTCCATGTAGTTCACAGGAGATGGTGACTACAGCGGTGCAGTACAGAAACCCTGTTTTTGTTTTTTCTCAATGGTTTTGTTACAGCAATGTTTTTTTAAACTATTTGGCACACAAAGACAGTTTGGTTTCCATGAGATTTGTTAGGAAAAAAGTCGGATGACATGTTAGTTAGGGAGTTTTACAGCATTAAATATTTGTCACCAAAATTTTTGAAAATATTATTAATTTTAATATCAGCTTTATGCCTGCTTATGGAAATACACAGGCACTTCTCTATGAGTTTGCATTTAGAAATGTGTGGTTGTAAATTGTGTTTGTGGTTGCAAGTTCCATTCACAAATCTTTAATACAAAAATGTAAAGCCTGTATTTGAATGTGTGAACATGTGTAGTCTACAATGATTAAAAACTATGATGTCCACTGACAATGACAGAAGATAACCATCAGCAGAGCCAGACAAGCCACCATGATAAGAAAACAAGTGTCACATGAACACTTCACAGGTAAGAGATGTGCTCAGCACTTGTATATACAGACTACAGGAATCAGTTTCTCCCCCTGTACTGAAAGCAACGATCAACAAATTCCAAAAAACAACTCAGAATTCCAGGACTCATAAGAAAATGGCCCTTCCCAACTTCAGCTCAGCCCAGGTTGTATTCAAGTCTATGGAAAAGCAGAAAATAAACTGTCACCAATTGTCAGCATCAACGAAACATAAAAGAAACTGTACACAATCATGAGAGAGCTTTGGTACCTTAAATAGTGATGTAAAATGATTTTGAATGTAAGATTTATATTATATTTTTGGATAATCTAAACATTTTGTAACAGTTTGACAAATCATTCACAATTTTGATTGCTCTTTAATCCACAGAATTGCATTTTGATAAAATAACAAATATGGAGTATGTCTAGAATATGAGCCACACACTTTATTTACGAATTATCACCTTTATCATCCAAAGCTAAAAACTGTAACTTAAATACAATTTTACCTCAAGACTACAGGCGAAATAGCCGAGGATTACCCCGGACTTTGTTTTGTTGAGTCCACTGTTTCACACGGACGGAACTAAAAGTGACCCCCATCACTTCCTGTTGTTTGTAGCAACGTGGGAAATGAAATTGTGCATGTACTCAAAACGCACACCTATTGCTATGAGTATAAAATAGATTTGATAGCCTCCACAATGCAGACGTCCAGTGTTAATGATGTGAAGATTTATAATTTAAGCCACGGAAAGTCTCTTCCAGAGGTAAGATAGACAACTTGTCGTAAATAATACTGTTAAGTAGTGTAGATAAAACCAAGACATTTCAAACTTCTAGCTCATAAATGGCATGTACTTGGCTCTTTACAATATGCTACTTTGCTTTTGGATATCAAATAATAAGTAAATATTACATTTCGTTGTTTATTACTTTGTTTAATACGCTATTCTTAAGGTGGCCCTTTATTTGGTAGCTCATATGTTGTGGGTTCTCTGTATTCTCTACTGTAAGTCACCATGGATGACAACGCGTGTTCATTAATCAGATGTTTACCTGTTGGCAGACTATGCTTTCATGCGGTTGGAAGGGAGTACTTGTAGGAAGCACGTCCCCACGTTTTACAGAATGATTTGTCTGTAATATATGAGGACACTACATGTGATTTGTTAGATTATTTTTCTCATAGTTGTCCAACTTCAAGAAATTCACGTTGTGTCTGTACTATAGACGTTGTTGTAATTGGATAGGGTCTACCAGGGGAAAATACAGTTTCTTGATAGGGATACATTAAAGTTAGCCTAAAGAGTGCCATTCGTGTGTATGGTCATTGTATATTAACTGCTGTGAAATTGGGTTTGTGCAATGTATGAATCCTCATAACAACCCGGGTATGTAAAATACATCTCAATATTTGTTTCCAAGTGGCTCTCAGATCAGAAGAAAAGAGCATTGCAAAAGAATGATCTTGGTGAGTTTTCCTGTTTTTTCTCATAATGGCTTAAGTAAGAGCAGTCAGATTGGCTGCTAAGAGAAAATACTTAATCTCCTACCCTCGCGCTTAATCTGCCTAATTCTGTTTGCCCGCAGACATCCAACGGAGGATCGAACTCATCCAGGACTTTGAGATGCCAACCGTGTGCACCTCCATTAAGGTGTCAAGGGACGGGCAATTCCTTCTAGCGGCTGGTAAGAGTTTGTCTTGCTGTCACTGTCTTTTTTAAATTGTCTATTAGTATGTCAGAAAATGTACACCGTTATGGTTAAATGAATGTAATTGCTTTCATGAATGGATTTGTTATTTTCTTTCAACATCTTTGCAGGCACATACAAACCCAGGGTTCGATGCTATGACACGTATCAGTTGTCCTTAAAGTTTGAACGGTGTCTGGATTCGGATGGTATGTGATAGACCTCTCGTTTTATTTGAAATGTATGCATGTATATTGTAATAAATGCTTTTATGGTTGTCTGTAATGACCCAGCCTGAGATGAGATACATCCGACTTCACATCAGACTTCTCTGTCATTACTTGGGATATTGCTTTTTTGGGACTTGCTTAGGACTTTGAACCTTACGAATTGGTCCCATTTTGGTATTGTATGCTAAAATATATATATTTTTTCAAGTCTACTTTTTAACACTAGTTCTGAATTTGTTTTCTCTCATATAGTTGTGGCTTTTGACATTCTGTCTGACGACTACTCAAAGGTAAGACGTGCTGCCCTTCTTTCGTTGTATCTTCAGCATTTGGGGTCACATGAATATTTTTTGTTAGGTAAGTTTGTGAACTGACTCTGGTCTGTGTCTGTGTGTGTGTAGCTGGTGTTTCTACACTGTAATCGGTATGTGGAGTTTCACTCACAGCATGGACACTACTACAAGACACGCATTCCCAAGTTCGGCAGAGACTTTTCCTACCACTACCCTACCTGTGACCTCTACTTTGTTGGGGCAAGGTAAGGGTTAATAGCCATAATGCTGTGAGCCATTCAATGACGTCATTACATGAACTCTGACCAGTAATGTCACAATTGTGTTATTGTAACCGTTCTGATTGTCTTGACATTGTGTTACTGTTGACGTAAAACTGAATCTTTTGCACTCAGCTCAGAGATATTCAGGCTCAATCTGGAGCAAGGCAGGTTCCTCAACTCACTTCAGACTGATGCTGTGTAAGTATACTGTACATCCACAATGTTTTATTTGTGAGAGCAGCGGTGCATAAAATGTGTTAATTAGCTAACTGAAGAAAACAAATTGTGAGAAAACAAATTGGCATGACAATTGGTGTGTTTTCTTTTTCAACATATGTTGCTAACATTACTTTAGAGATTTCTTGGTTTTGTGTGCCTTATCTTAAATTACAACTTGTTTTGAGTTTCACTCTGAGAAATATTACATCAATTTAATTACATTTCCTAAATGGTAATTTATTTGAATTGGGTGGTGGCCTTTGGAGATTGTTGTATGATCATGTGATCATCTTGTTTAGGGAGCACAATGTTTGTGACATCAACCCTGTTCATCACCTGTTGGCCTCAGGAACAGCTGAGGTACGTGGAAGTTATGTGGCTGTAAATAGATTAGACATAACCTGAACCCTACTTTCTAACGTGTGTGTGTATGTATGTGCACACACGTGTGTATATCTGACAATAATTCCTGGGTGCCTAGGGTAAAGTTGAATGCTGGGACCCTCGTGTACGAAGTCGGGTGGGGATGTTGGATTGTGCCCTGAGCAGTGTTACAGATGAAACTGAGTAAGTACAACAGTCGTGTGTGTCAGGGTTTACACACACAGGGAATCTCTCCTGAATCCCCAATCCTAGTGTCTCTCTCATGATATTGGACGTTTCTCGGGCTATTGTGATTGAAAGGAACACATTTGAATATTTTTTTGTGTCCCACAGTGTTTGATTCTGACCCCAATGTTGTTCAGTGTATGTAAATCACTTTAGATGTACTGTGAAAAAATGCATAGAACAGATATAGCTTCACTGTTGTATTGTTTTAACTAATTGCATTAAATGTCTTATGTTGAAGGCATGTTTTTGTGGTATATTCCCTCACTATTCTCTGAGATGTGGTGTGTCTATGAACAGACATGGGATAACCTGTCATTACAGAAAGACAATGTGTCTTTATCGTAGAAATGACATTTTTCCGTATCAGTTTTTTGTGAATCATTAGTTATAAAATATACAGAATGAAAGCTTGCTGTAAATTAATGCAGTATCAGGATTAACTTTGTTATTTCTTTTAAGCCACATGTACAGAAATAACAACATATTGTTGTTTTGGCATGAGTTTTGGCTAATGGTATTTTTTATCAATAATCACTGCAGACCGTTTCAGGACTGATCATGGTGTTGTTTTTTTTGAAACGGTGGAATGAGTTTGTTTAATTACAAAACGTTTTGGAAAAACAATGACAAGGATATCCCTATAATCAAAGTTAATTACTGAATGGATAGCTTCTAAAGTAGGTGAAATTGCCTGCCCCTCTCTTTTCCCTGTAATTAGAATAAGATGCAGAGTTTGCTGTGTGTGTGTGTGTGTGTGTGTGTGTGTGTGTGTGTGTGTGTGTGTGTGTGTGTGTGTGTGTGTGTGTGTGTGTGTGTGTGTGTGTGTGTGTGTGTGTGTGTGTGTGTGTGTGTGTGTGTGTGTGTGTGTGTGTGTGTGTGTGTGTGTGTGTGTGTGTGTGTGTGTGTGTGTGTGTGTGTGTGTGTGTGTGTGTGTGTGTGTGTGTGTGTGTGTGTGTGTGTGTGTGTGTGTGTGTGTGTGTGTGTGTGTGTGTGTGTGTGTGTGTGTGTGTGTGTGTGTGTGTGTGTGTGTGTGTGTGTGTGTGTGTGTGTGTGTGTGTGTGTAGGAAATACCGATATTTTCATGCTGGTCACACGTTGTTATTTTTATTTTTTTTATTATGTACATGAATATCTTGTCACCTTTTATTGTCCATGTTGCTGCGTTTCAGTTTTACAGTCTGCTCATGCATCTCTTACTAATTTCAAATATGTTTGGTTTTGTGTTAGAGTGGAGGGCTTGCCTTCAGTCACAGCACTCAAGTTTAATGGCTCTCTCACCATGGCTGTAGGAACCAGCACTGGCCAGGTAGAAACTATTGCAATACAGTTGTCTACTATATGCCGTAAAACATACTGTCTAAATAATTCCCTTGACCATCTGCCTGTTGGCTAATACAGACACTCCTGTATGATCTGCGCTCCAGTCGCCCCGTGCTGGTTAAGGACCATTTCTATGGCCTGCCTATAAAGTCGATCAACTTCCAGGACGACCTTGACATGGTTTTAACGGCTGACTCCAAGATCATTAAGATCTGGAATAAAGATACGGTAAATGTTTTTTGTTTTTTAAATGAAGTACATTTGTGTTGACACTCAGTTGACAACTTTTATTGTTCACGTGCACAAAAAACTCTGTGTAACTGACAGCAGTTGAACTACTTTCTAGAAATTAAACATATGCCTGAAATATCAAATCTACCATTTATGTATTTAAGTATGAGGTATGCATAAATGTTTGCCTCAATTCCATAATGTAGAGTAATACATAATTGACAGGATAGATGGATGCAGTATAATCCATTATTTACCCGTTACTTTAGCCAATACATTACAACTAGCCGCGACCTTGTGATAGACAATTTAAAACTGGCAAATCTGCACGTATTCTAAGATGGCTTTTATGTATCACGATAAAAACACGGCCAAGTGATTGTTAGGGTGGATGCCTTGCCAATAGATAAGTGGACTCTGGGTTTATAAAGAAATACTGTTGGAACTGACATGGTTTTTCTCTGTTTCACTCCAGGGCAAAGTCTTCTCCTCCATTGAGCCGGAGGCCAACATCAACGACATGTGCATCTACCCTGGTTCTGGTGAGAACCACTTCACATACAGTTTTAGCAGCAATAAGCTGGACACTACATATCGCTTCTCTAACAAGTTTAACTCTGGCTGTTTAAAATGCCCTGGTATCAGCCTTATAGTAATATACCTGTTTGCTCAACTGGCCACTAGATGGTGCCAAGTGATCTTATCAACAAGTCCCACTTCTGCACCAGGCAGTGTTCATTTTGGAAGCCTTTAGGTCATTTTAATCTGCTATAACTCTGGGCAGCAGGTCTGATTTCTGGAATATTATAGCATAGGAAAGATACTTCTTAACTCACATTATGTTTGGAATCAGAAGCGTTGTCCTACCCCCAAAAAAGTTATGATTAAAATTGAGGATAAAATGATCCTGGCACCAGAGATAACTCAGTGTATAAGAGCTTGAGGTGTGCTTTTGTAATGAGACTGCCATTATATCCGCTGACAGCTTTTCTACCAGTAATTATGTACTATTACAGCAGTCTTTAGTGAGAACTTGAGTCAAACTGTTTCATTTGCTCATTAAAATGCATAATCACTATTATTTGACATCCCAGGAACCCTTTAAGAAAATCCCAGGACTCATTTAAATAAATTATTTGTAGTCAAAGAAAGACGTCATGGCTCCTATCATGGTTACACAGCATTTTTTACATTTAAAAACGCTTTACGACTTATTTTGCTGTCTCTCGTCGACTATCGGCATACTGTCACCCTATGTTTATGTAGGCTGTGCTGTTTCGGAGTATCATGTGGGGTGGGTGGGGGTCAGGGAGTTCATTTACGCATATACTTTTGATAACTTGTTTAATGAAAATTACTTTTGTCCTAAACTCAGGTATGCTCTTCACGGCCAATGAAGCCCCCAAGATGAATACGTTCTACATCCCTGTGAGTTCCTCTATCCTCACACGCCTTTAGGTTTTTAGTTGACAGTTTGGTTTTCTCCTAGGTTTGCATGCTTTAGTGTCAATCAGGCTTTGTTTGAAAAGGAAATATTTCTGTGCAAAATTGATATTCTTCAGGGCGTGAGATGAAAACCGTTCAAGGCATTCTAGAGAAGGCATACGATGAGGTCTTTCTTTTTAAGGCTTGTGTGTTTGTGTTTTTTCTACAATCTGGGGTATCTGTGAGCACTTCCTGTAGTGGACCACTGATGCAAGCAGTTCCAAAGTCCTTAATGGTCATTTGTCATTCATTTCCATCTAAAAAAATAGGCCAAAGTTGTAATTGATTAATTTCTTGTCTGGAAAGCATGTTGCGTTATGTGACATTCAACGTTAGCTTTTTAAATTAACCCTGCATTTTCTGCCACTATCATAATAGTATACAATTGAATTGCACAATTAACTTGATCCTGTAGATATTTTTTATTTGTTTGATATACTTTTTGCTTCAACGGAACATAAGATAATGAAAGAAACTTAAATCAATGCTGCCAGCCTCTCTTTCTGCAATAATTATGCATAATAGATGTTTGATACATGTGATACTGCACACGATTAAAGGAATTTATGTTGATCTCGTGGATTTACAAAAAATGGGTGTCTAGGCAAATACAATTCGGCACTTAAACCTAATAGCTTCTTTAAGTCACTAGAATCTTTGCAAAATTACTAAAATGTATACATTATATAGCAAGGTAACCCCAGTACCAGTGTAAATCCGTGTGCACAGCAAGCAACATGACACATCCAGATAATGAAAGTCAGGAATTTTGTCTTCAGGCAAGGAAACGTGTTTGGTTTGTTTCAGGTAAAACAGTTTGAAAGGGAAACCAGTACAATTGATTTTAGGGACATGGCTACAAATATGTGGGAAAAAAACACCTATTACGTTTTGACAGCCTCACAAGTTTGTCTGAATGATCGTATAACCGTCGGTCGACAATGGCTAGTTTGGCTGACATTTGTAGCACTTTGTCTTATTTCAGGACAGGGTTATGGATGTAATGGCAGCTCATTGGCTGGCGTTCAGTCATTGGCTAAAATGTTAATTCAAATACTTGCCTCCTCTGCATTGCTTTGATTCATTTTGTTACTCTCGCCTTATTAAGGGAATTCTTAAGAGAATATGTGAGGATTCAAAATGCCATTAACATCCTCACCCTGTTTCTTCCATTCCTGACCTCTATCTTGCAGCACATTGGTGGAGTGAAGGTTTACTTCCTCTAGTACTGACATATCAATAGTGACACCAGATGCCTGGAGCTGTTCTGTTCAGCAGTGGGGAATTTGCATGTCATTCATCAGCTGGTGAACTGCACTGCAGTGTGGGCAGAATGTCAGACAGTCTCCACTCTAACTCTTAGTAACCCAGTTACTGGCCTCTAGTGTGCCTGGTTAAGAAAAACAAGGTGCTTTACAAAATGGAGATAATTTACTCTGTCCTCCATTACAATGTTCATTCATCGGTTACAACAAAAAGCTCTTTGCCTTACCCCATTAAAAGCAGGATGACTAAGATTTTGTTGTCTTGCTCAGGTGTTGTCTATTCAATTATAAAAACAACTTTTTACAGTGGAAAAGAGGATGACCCTTTAACACTTTTTCATTCTATTGTGTTGATGGGACACACTCTATATTCTTTATCCCCATTACACAGGCAGTAGCCAAAAGTAGGCTATAGCTAGCAGACATGATCGTAAAACTATTAGTTTAGGCTGTACCTTGTCCACTGTAATGGAATGAATACACCCCTGGTTATTTACAGATGCCGGTAGCCTATTCTCAGTTGACTACAGAAGTATTTGGACAGTGACAATTTTAGAACTTTGGAACCAGTTTACACAGTATCTCAGTAGTAAGAGTGTCTGTCTCTGCATGGATAAGTTTTTGTGGTCAGGTCAGTCATTGATTTATTTATTTATTTTTATATATAAATGTGCCCGCTTATTTAGAAATAACGTTGTAACTAAATATTACTAGTCTGTTATAGACAAAAAATTATTGTATGTGGTGATGTTGTTTTACTATGCTCTTATACTATTACATGTGTTTCTGTTATGTAGCACATTGAACTATTGTCTTGCTTTTGAGAGTCAGGATTTCAAACCCAACGTTGGTTGTCTCAAGCGTAGTTCGCTCACATTTTCATAAAAGAGTTTCCTTGCCACACCAAGTTTATGCATAGTAACCCAGTTAGTGAAAGAAACCCATAGCTGCCCAGGGGTGAGTGCAATTTTGCATTTTATATAGATTTTATTTATGCCTTGTGTGAATTTAGGTGGAGTGATTGACATTGGCCTGTCAAGAGATTTCACATGTTGGCTTTGAAAAAATGTGTACGGTGTTTTGGGTCATTGCCTTGTTTCTATTCATTTTTCCACGTTTGAGTCCAGCTTTTGTAGTTTGGCAGGTGAAGTAATCTGCAATGGTCGTGGAAGACTTATCAATGAGGTGTTTCCGATTCGTCAAGACCGATGTTTTTGTTCTTGTTGATTCAAAAGTTGTCTTGCTTGATCTATTAGGTTGTTGACTTATTGTTTTGGCTGTTGTGTCTGATTTCTTTTAAAGCTATGGTCACACAGCTTGATTTTCGTCGACAGTTCTTTGGACCTCATGTTGGTCAGACTCTAGATACCTACTCCCAAGGGCTCAACATTGTCAGCTCTCTTGTGCATGCATTAAAACACAAATAAACACACCTGTATCGGTGTGAAACCTCTATGAAGATGTTCCAACTGCTTATGGTCCATCTAAATCTTGGGATTATGTATATCTACCTGAACATTTAAATTGAAATGAATATCCAACCATTTCATATTTTCAACCTGATGTCTCCCGTTGTTTTTGTTTAAGGACGATCTGTTCGTACCGTCCGACTGTTTTTAAGGTCCACAAAAACTCATTTTGTCTTTACAAAAATGACAGCAGGTTTCACATCCAAAAGTGCCCTTGTTGAGTATGAATGTGATCTTGTGGATACCCGTATACCAGTTTCTCAAAGCTAAACACTGACTTGTGTACACTGTAAAGTACTCTCTGTTTAGGAGGGTTCTGTGTGTCTCTCGTGTCTTTTTGTCTCCCTGTTTTTGTTTGTCTGTGTGTCTCGCTCTCTGTCAGGCTCTCTCTCTCTGTGTGTGTGTGTGTGTGCGTGTGCGTGTGCGTGTGCGCGTGCGCGTGTGCGTGTGTGCGTGTGTGTGTGTGTGTGCACTGTAAAGTAATCTCTGTTTAGAAAGGTGACATGATGACTGTGGCTTGGTTTCTAAGTAGTGTCCTGTTTATCAACCACTAAACCCACAATGGGGTATTCAACCACATGATTGGTCCTACGTACACACTGATGAGACGAAACATTATGACCTGCTTAATATGCTCTCGGTTCTCCATATACCGTTTAAACAGTGACGACCCACCAAAGCATGGAAGCTTCTGTGGTATCTGGCACCCAGGTAAACGGTGCACACATACGTGTGCTGTAAAAGAAAACGTGACTCATCAGACCAGACTTTTCTCCACTGCGCCAAGTTCCCGTACGCAGCCCTGTACGCAGCAGGGTGTGTGCACTGTGTGTTGGGACAAATTCTAAATGATGCGGCTGTCATTGACATTTTCTTGGGCAATTTGTCGGTTTGGACCAAATGGGATAGCCTCGGTTGCCCCCGCGCTTGAATAAGCCTCGGGCGTCCAACACCCTGTCGCTGCTTTGTGGTTTGTCCCTCCCCAGACCACTGTTGATCGGTACTCATCACAACTGACCGGGAGCACCGCACATGCCTTGCTGTTTCAGAGATGCTCTGACCAAGTTGTCTGGCCATAACAATTTGGCTCTTGTCATTCCAAGTCGCTCCAATCTTTACTCCTGCTTTCAACACGCTGATTAAGAGAACTAATTGTGCGCTTACCATCTAATCTTCCCGGACCTTGACATGTGCCCTTGTTAAGAGATCAACGTTATTCTCTTCACCTGTGATAATGTTTTGGCTCGTCATTGTAGCTAACACTGATCTGGGGAAATGTTGCTTGATCTGTTAAAAGCAAACACGTTATTTTCAGTTTTGAAGATTCTGAAATGCTTTGGCAGGAAATGAAGGGCAATCGGTTTGGTCAAACATTCACATATCAGTGCTCAAACTGCCCTGGATAAATAACTAACATTTTCACTCAGGTATGCTATGAACATCAATGGCTACCTCAAATATACCACAAAGTTGTCAGCTTGTTAGGTTTACTCATCTAATAAATCATTTATGGATTTGAGGCCGGGGAGCTTGTTTCTTCTGGGTTTTTATATCTCTGGTTGTGTTCAAATGCCTCAAATGTTTGCCTTCCTACTTGTCTATAGTCGAGCTGGACATCGTTTTGAAGTTGACATTTGCCAATGGCTCCTCAATGATTACACTGAGGAAGGGAACATTCCATGGACTTTGAACCCTGAATTGATAGAACATATGTGCTTTTGGATTGAACCCACTGACATTGATTTGTCACACGGTAACTTGGGAATGCAATCAAACAAGACTCATCCCATTCTTGTTTTAATCTTTAAATCATCTTAACGTTTGAGTCATAGCAGTTGTAGGTAGCCATAGTCATTTACGTTTTCTATCGTGGAGAATTGACATTTTTCAAATGTCCCTGGAATCCTTTTTTCCTTGTTTGTCCATTACATTTAGTTTTCTACTTTCTTCCCCTTTTTATCTCGTAGGCGCTGGGGCCTGCTCCTCGCTGGTGCTCCTTCTTGGACAACCTAACCGAGGAGCTGGAGGAAAACCCTGAGAATACCATCTATGATGACTACAAGTTTGTCACCCGCAAGGACCTGGAGAACTTGGGTGAGAGGGGGTGGATGTGGTGCTATATGTTTCTTTATGAAATAATAATTGTGCCAATCGTCCCGGGTAGATGCTTGTATATGGAATCAAGTTTTTTGGCTTAATGTTCCTGGGGAAATATCCTGGGCTGTCATCAATAAACACGCCATTTAGTGGAGACCATTTTGATTTTAGGCTGGTTGGGGCCATGCCGGCCTGCCTTAGTAGTTATGCCTAAACATTAATGATAGGGAAAAAACTGGTCGAATGGAGAGAAAAATTAAGAGATGGATGAGGGGATAGAGATGAAGGGGCTGGGGACAGAAAGGCTGAAAGAACAGAGGAATGCTTAGGTCAGCACTAAAGAGATCAAGTGACAAGGAGGGCAAAGGCGGTTGGTTGGAAAATGATAAAAGGGGAGAGAGGGAGGGGTGTGGAGAGGTAGACTGGGAGCTGGAGAGGGGAGAGGCAAGGGAGGGGCAGAGTAGATGAGGGAGAAACGGAGAAGAAATGGAGGGGGAAGGGGCGTTCAGTTCAGTGCAGCTGTGAAATGTGTCCCACTTATGTAACCGAAAGGCACCCGGGGGGATAGTGACATTTTTGGGGGGGTTCCATCTGGTTACCACACACACAGTTGTCGAACAAAAGTGATCTTAAAGGAATCTTAGCTGAGACTGAAAAGGCTACGGGCAAATTATAATTAATTCAGAGTTGAGAAAATGGTGGCTGGAGAATTTAAACTCTGTGTAAAAGTTTTTTAATAAATAATTATTTGTACCAAATAACATTTAACATTTTATGTGAAGTCATTTGAATTAGTCTATTGCTCGGTGTTGTGGAAGGAAATGAGCTTCGATAAAACAGAACAAAAGTTTGAAGAGTTTGCTCAAATTGATTGTAAAAATGTGTTATGTTAAGCTAAAGCTACATGGAAATCTCTTACTGTAGTGTACCCTGTGCTCCTTCACTGTCCTGAAATACTGTCAGTTTAAATGGGAGAACTCGTTTTAACTTCTTATCATCATGGAAAATAGTTGTTGATTCCAAACTAATGTCATTAATGTGAAATAGTAGCATGTTAAGTCGACACCTAATTTCCGCTTTGCATATTTACATTTTTTATGCATTTATGTTTTTGTTTTTATACACCACCTACTACTCGTTTCATTACCTTTGTTCTCAGTAAATAAATATAAAAATTTTGCACATACTTTTCGGAAGCGCATTTAGACACCAATAATGGTGGTGGGTTATATTATTCAGGATATCAACCGAGTTACAGGATATCAACCGAGTTACAGGATATCAACCTGTGTTACAGGATATCAACCTGTGTAACCTGTGTCATCTGTGTCACCACAGGTTTGTCCCACTTGGTGGGATCTGCTCTCCTGCGGGCTTACATGCATGGCTACTTCATGGACATCAGACTGTACCACAAGGTAGATTGTGTGGTTTTCTTTTCGTGTCACCACCTTCATGATGTCACAGTTCTTTATTGATTATATTACTTGTCGCTGTTACAGAACTGTGTGTCTGTTTTCTTTGACTTGTCCAGGTAAAGACCATGGCCAATCCATTTGCATATGAGGACTATCGCAAAGACAAGATTCGCCAGAAGATAGACGAGTCCAGGGCCCAGAGAGTTCAAATCAAGGTGTGATATACAGTACTGGAAAATAATAATTTCGGACATAAAAGAACATGTTTTAATTGAGCATGATGAGATTAGCTATTTCAGTAAACTTTTCTGATCCCATCTTACATCTCAAGGATTGTACTCTCTACAGATCTACAGTTATTTTTAGTATGGTTAAAGTTTACACATACCTTGTGCAGATGCAAACCATAGTCAGGCTTTTTTGTGGCAGTTTTGAAGCAGGGAATATTGAATGTTGTGTATTTAACATGTTGTGTTGCCGAGACAGAAGCTGCCTGAGGTGAACAAGGAGCTGGCTCTCAAACTGATGGAGGAGGGAGATGACGAAGCAGAACTGTGTGCCAGGAGGAAGAAGGGCAAGGTAGAACTTACAACAGCACACACACAGTTTACTCGCTACTGTCTGGCCTAAAATTAAAACTTTGCAAATGCATGTAGAGATTTGCATTGGTGGGTAAAATCTAATCTGGCAGAGCCACAGCTACTCAAACTATCATTAAAAAACAAAGTCGGCTCTTGTAGTCTACTGGTTAGTTGATGGATGTAACATTTCAGTTACATTTTATGTCCTCCACAAGGTTGTTTCTACTTAAAGGGTATCCTGAAGTGTTCTTATGTTCCTTGGCTATGTTTGTTGTGTTGTTAACATTGGTGTTTTTTAATGTTAGTTTGAGTTGCAACTGATAGTGATGCATTTCATGACTACACTACTGGTCAGAAGCTAGCCACCTCTGTAGCATTTCTGTTGTTTTGGACTCATTTGAAAAAAATGCATAATACCATCTTACTAGGAATACCTTTTTTGTCTCCATTTGATGTTAACACATTACATCTTAACTGGGGGTAAAATATATATGCGGCTGAAGGACCAAGCAGTTATTTTGAGGCCCAGAATATTGGTCTGCAGTAAATGTACACTTCTCAGAGCTGTAGGCAAGGTTTAAGTATTTTTGGTTGTTGTTGTTTGTATCTGAAATAAAGTATGCATATCTTGCAAATGGGTCGATTGAATGCATCTCTTTTTACACTTCTAGGCTCTACCCAGCATTCTTAGCGACGAGCGTTTCCAGGTGATGTTTGAGAACCCAGACTACCAGGTAGAAGAGCAGAGTGAGGAGTTCCGGCTTCTTAACCCGATTGTGTCTAAAGTGGGCCAGAAGAGGAGGAAGAAGTTACAGCTTCAAGCCAAACAGGCCACTGATGGAGAAAAGGTAACGTGATAAGCAGCTAAATTTAAATATATTTAGCTTTTTAACGATAGGCTAAAACCAAAATGGTTTCGATGTTAACTGTTTCACATTCTATTCTACATTGTCAACCTCCGATCTCTGCAAATGGAGGCTGACCATGAAGAGGAGGAAGCCGAAGGTCGTGGCAGCTCAGACGAGAGTTCGGATGATGACAAGAGCTGGGTGGATGAGGTCAGGGAGCAGCGGCGCCTCATATATGAGGAGGGGAGAGACCGCAGGCGGCAGGAGAGGAAACAGGACCGTAACACCGTTCTGCTGGATGAGGATTCAGCCCACAACCAAACCCAGAGTAGGAAACCGGGTCAGCAGCCTCGCTTCTTCCAGATCAAGACGGGCGAGGAGTTCCGGAGCTTTGGGGACGTGGCACACAAGCAGAAGTTGCAAAAGTGAGTTGAGATCACCCCTCAGGGAAAGTGTGATGATCATGGGCCTTAGAACACCCGCTGTACTGTGACATTTTGCACATTCCAGAACTAGCGTTGCAAATTTGTTATTTTTTTGTACAGTGATTTGCACGCAAACATGAGCCTGCGTGACTGCGAGCTCCATTGAAACGGCATATATGTGGCCCGGTTACGGCGTGAAAAGCTGTCTCATCCATCAATGTATTGACAGGTGGACGCACGAAGCAAAGCGGCAGTTAAATTTAGAACATGGGTCAAATATAGACAGGGTCCAAATGTAGGTGCTCTAGCTTGTCTCATAAATGACTACAACAGTTATTTGACAATGTTTTTGGTGAGCTATATCTGCCGAATTTGATTTAAGTTAATTTGAGTTCAAAGGACATGAATTATGCTGGTATGATCATTGCTTTATCCGCTGGGCACTTTGTTCAATGGATGTCGACTGGGGGGGGGGGTAATGCTGATTTTGCTTTCCAGGCCCAGAAGTTTTAGAAAAACGAGCGTGTGACAGAGGCTGGTGATTGACATGCTTACTAGTCCAATGTTGATATGTCCTGCATCTATTCTCTAACAGAGCATCACTGGAGGACCGTCTGAAGCTGGAGGAGCGGTCTGGGACAGCACATCTGGCTGACACGGCTGTGGGCAGCAAGCAGTTCACTTTCACCCTCAAGAAGGTCAGTCATGACACTAGTATAATACCCTGTATTATAACCTGTAATAGTATAATAAGCGTTTGCCATAAAATGTAGGCGGCAATGGCTAATGTTCGCAACATTGTATTAATTAGGTGAGTTTCAAAAACAGGTTTTGTTTCAATCTTGTCGACTAGTACTAACCTGCAGGGCTGGTTGTGTAGGTTTCACCTGCTGGTGGAATTCAAATAATATGAAGTGAGATGTCCCACTAATCTGTCAGCTTAACATTCCTTTTTTAGGTTTTTAAATGTTTTTTATCATGACCAAAGTGTGTAGAAATGTATGTAATCATGAGTAAGTTGTTGGCTAGATTTTGCGCCTCCCTTGATTTCCTTCATTGATTCATTCGTTCTGCACACTTGGTACAGGGATACAATACAATGTCGTGTAAGACTGCATTACACATTGGCATTTCTAATCACAGACAAATTACCTACACAACGAGACATTTGCAATACATGCAAATGCCCCTTAAACATGGACTACAAAAATCTGTTCCACCCAACCTTTTTTTTATTTCATCCTACGAATCAGGGAGTGATTTAAATGAATGAGGTAGCACAGAACTTGCAGGCTCCAGACCTCTCTAGATACCAGATGAGCATCCCTGGCTCAGGGTCGATCCTTAAAAAGGAGGAAAGGGGTTGGTCCATTATCCATTGGTTCCCAACCTTTTCAGTTGCTATGCCAACTGAAGTATGCCCACACATGTAAAGCCTTTTATAGTAAGCCTATGGTCCTCTGGGTTTTAAGTCCTATTACACCTGGTTGGAAACCACTGGGCTAGTTTAATTAACAGTTCCAGTGTCACCTGTCCAGTGATTAAGGTATTAAATAGGAGTTATGCATAGCCCATGAGTGTGCCAAAACTTTACTTTGTATATTTTTGCCAGCCTTACCATATCATTATATCATATTTCCATAACTCTTATTCATTTAGTAGTCTCACTAATCTGAGTCTTCTGCGCTTAGTTACCTAAAAATTTCTCATTAAACGGGTCCAATAATTAACAAACTAGTCGTTGAGCTGGCATCTGAGTGTAAACCATATAAAAAGTGATCTTGTCAATGGAAAGGTTGAAGACAAAGATGGCAAAATCTTTAGAAATGTGAGTACAGACAACAGCCAGAAAATAAACTAACAAATACATATGTTGACCAGAAGGCAAACAAATTACAAACACTCAGTCAGTGGTTGTCAGTGCTTCAAAATGCTTACGTTAAAGAGTTAGTTTTTCCCAAATAAATGTGTTTTCCCATATATATATTTTTTCAAAGCGTGTAAAAGCTTAAAAAACCTTCAGTTATCACATAGTCGCATGGACACGTTTTAGAAAATACCATTGGCTTTTACCATGAGGCCCTTTATGGAGCCAAGCCTAGTTTTACCAAGGCTCCCTTGTGTACAGAGACACTGAGTCTGTC
Organism: Dallia pectoralis; assembly: GCA_029465975.1. Classification (NCBI taxonomy): domain Eukaryota; kingdom Metazoa; phylum Chordata; class Actinopteri; order Esociformes; family Umbridae; genus Dallia; species Dallia pectoralis. The sequence goes on from CM055754.1 coordinate 6,127,203, forward strand.
TGCTGGTTAAATAAGTACTATGGTGTGTGAGCTGGTAAAATTGGTTGTCATTGATTATAGGTCTTCTAATAGGAATGCTTTAATAGACAGTTGATTTATGCTCTTGTTTAGTAAGTATATCTTTCTCCATCTCCTTTCTCTCTGCCTCCTTTCTCTTCATATCCTTTTTCTCCATCAGTCTGAGCAGCAACAGCAGCAGCTACAGGCAGAGCGGGATCACCACGAGGAGAGGAAAAAGCTGAGGCGCTCTGCAGGACATCTGTCTAGCGAGAGGGGCAGGGGTAGGGGTAGAGGCAGGGGCATGGGTAGAGGCAGGGGTAGAGGCCGGGGCGGTAGTAGAGGCAGGGGGCACTACTAAGGCTGGGGCTGACTCTACTGCGTTTAGTAGCAATGCTAATAGTAAGTCGACCAAAGTCAACAGATTTTAATGCCTTATTTGTAACAGAGTGACCGTTTGTCACTGTCTGAGGCAAAAGTGTCTCAATAGTGACCTGTCATCACCGTGTTACCAAACAGGTCACTATTGGTCTCATTACCAATGTGAACTGTCTGGTAACACGGTGATGACGATCACTTGGTGAAGCTGTTATGAATGAATAGGATGTGTATTATCTATTAGGTGAGAAATGTGCCATTCTTTTTTGCTTCACAATCCCTACTGTCTTGTAATGCAGATGAAACCTGTTTTATAATTCACTGTGTGACCCATGCACTGTGCCTGACCCATAAAGTGTTTTTATGAAACGACTGTCTCCCCTGGTCTATTTCATGTTTTCCCATTCACCCCAAGTTCTTTGGTGATAACGGCATTGACATACTTGGTGAGTCGTGTGAGGCAACCATACGTATGAGACGTGCCACGCTGGCGTGTATGCACACTAATATCATTTAGTTCTGATAGAATTAACTTCATCCTGGCAATTCTCCAAAGTCTGCAAGCTTACACAACAATATAATCTAGCGACGTGAGTGTTCTTTGTTATGTCTTGGAACATTTTATTTGGTTTTCTGTGTGTATCAAACAGCCACTATTTCACTTTCAGAAGGAAGGAAAAAAAGTTCTGAGAACATGGAGCCTCAGTTCTTGGAATACACGGTTAGCCCTCCTGTCTCTTAATGCCCTGTTTTATTTATGGAATGTGCCATGCAATTTGCCCATCCTTAAAACACTACTGCCTTGGTGATCAAAACATTGGAATTTTTGAAGGGCTTCCTTTCTGCCTGTTTGCTGCATCGTCTTTTCATGCTCAGTCCTTTATATTATTACACAAATGTTAACTTATCTACATCATTGTAAGAAGAGTTGGTAGCTTAGTGGTAGAGTGCCTGCTTTGTATGTATGTTGTCCTGGGTTCAATCCCCAGCTTCTCCCCAGGTCGCTGCTGCAAATTGAGGATTTGCCTACCTTTTTTTAAATAAAGGTAAAAAAAAATACATTGTGGAGGATGACGTGACAACTGTAATCTAAATGTAAGTATGAATATGTGAAACAAATTCCAAAAATATAATGCATGCATAATAAAATGCAAAGTCCATCACAATAATATTTGTGTAATATTTCAGAGAAATGAAGTGCAGTCGGTCTACATTAAATGGGGAGGGTTGTTCTGAGTCAGAGAATTGGGTAGTCGATCAATAACTGGTAACATTTTTAGTAGACAATTTTGTTCAGAACACCTGGAAATTCAGAAGCATCCATCTTGCAGTAGCTTCCAAGAAAATGGGCGAAGGGGGTAGTGAAATGATTACTCACCACAAATTCTCCTCACGTAAGAGGTTCATTCAAGCCATTACCTGTTGTAAGTGCACTTTGAAAATATTGTGCATGAGGTTGTTTGTCCTTTGATAACTTCCTCGAACTGCAAACCTACTGACTCATATGTCAGTGGTTTGTCTGTGTTTCGGAGTCAACAAAACCCTGTATATACACCAGATCTAAGCCTCACGCATCAGATCTAAGCGCCACAAAAGATCTAAGCCACACGCATCAGATCTAAGCCACACGCATCAGATCTAAGCCACACACACCAGATCTAAGCCACACACACCAGATCTAAGCCACACACACCAGATCTAAGCCACACACACCAGATCTAAGCCACACACACCAGATCTAAGCCACACACACCAGATCTAAGCCACACACACCAGATCTAAGCCACATACAGCAGATCTAAGCCACACACACCAGATCTAAGCCACACACACCAGATCTAAGCCACACACAACAGATCTAAGCCACATACAGCAGATCTAAGCCACATACAGCAGATCTAAGCCACATACAGCAGATCTAAGCCACACACACCAGATATAAGCCACATACAGCAGATCTAAGCCACACACAGCAGATATAAGCCACATACACCAGATCTAAGCCACATAAACCAGATCATCACAAAAATAATAAATCATGAAAATACACAAAAATACTTTATTTATTATGCCATAATTGCCATGCTCGTGAATTATCTATTGACTGACCAATTTGTAATACATGTCCATCTTGAACTACCTCCACCCCACTGACCCATTAAGTAAAGCAACACGAGCAGTTATTTAATCAGGAACACACCATAAATGCCGTTCCGTTCTGCCCAACTTCCATGGGCCACAACAGCCCAGACAAAAGAAGTCGAGGTGGGGCTGCGTTCACATAATCTCCGCTTTGTACTTGAATGAGTTGCCCTGAGGAACAGCCCCACACGTCACTGTCTGAGCTCTGACGTAGGGGTTAGGGAGGGGATAATGGGGTGCAGTGGAACACTGGAAGGGGGATTTCTAAGAAATATAGAACATTTTTACCTCTGACTGCTTTTTGACCCTGGGCTGTTTTTTCATCACTGACCTTTTTTTTGTCTGTGCTTCAAAAATATATGTGTGAACAAATCCCTCTGTGTGAATGAGGTCTTCTGCGATTAAACTTTAATTCATAAAGGCCAATCATACAGGCAATCAAGTTTGGAAATTTTGCAATTAAATAAGGCCTTTTTAACAAATGTCCCTCTTCAATTATTCAGAAAGTAGTAAAAATAAAGTAAAGTCATACACAGCTTTTAGAATATTGGAAACTGTGCTTCCAACCAGGACAGATTTTCAAGGGTGACATTACACTTTGAACCTCCGACTGGGTCTTGCCATAATGTGGGTTTGCTATGGTTGTTTTACCAGCCTGTCCAGTTTAGTAGCTATTATAAATGTGTAATTGCTTGCATCACTGTAAAAAAAGTAAGAGTAAGATAAAATCCCGTTTTTGGGTTGCCTGTGCAAACACAGCCAGCGAGAGGGAGGGAGAGACTTCAAATGTGTTTTTGGAGAGGCATTTTTTTCTCTGGATTCCCTTCATCCTCCCCCACTCTTCCTACTTCTCTAAACTTCTCTCTCTCTGATCCATCTCTTTTGTCTCGACTCCTCCTGTTCCAGAAGGCTGGCTGAAGCAAAATGTGCTGATGTAGGGCATTTCTCCTCATTTTCCTACATGAACGGAGGGAATGACCTCACTGCAGTCAAGGCGTCTCTACTGCTCTGCCTCTGTCCATCATAGCGATATGTTCCAGACTTGCTTGTTCCTTTACACATTGTTTACGGGGTCATAAAAGATATCCCGAGAAAAATCCACTTAACCTACCGCGACGCTAACTCTGGATGAGCCAGTCTTACCAGGCCGAGCGACTGATGACTCAGAGGTGAATGCATTGGGATCGTCAATCAGGGCAGGAAAAGCAATTATCACGCCATTAAAAAAAAGCCTGCTATGGTGGACAGAGGGTATGGGCTGCTAGTAAAGGTTTAATGCGTCCACTCTGTCTTAAAACCAAAGGGACCTCACAATTTGACAGGCAATCCGGTTTACCTGTGTTCTACTGTTGACTTATTGGTCTCGAACTTCATCTTACTCACAAAGTAATCTATTACCCTCAGACTAAGACTAGAGTTAAACTAGCATGACAAACGCAAAGTAATCTCTTACCCTCAGACTAAGACTAGAGTTAAACTAGCATGACAAACGCAAAGTAATCTCTTACCCTCAGACTAAGACTAGAGTTAAACTAGCATGACAAACGCAAAGTAATCTATTACCCTCAGACTAAGACTAGATTTACAATAGCATGACAAACATGTCAGTGTGAGCTCCCACCATCCCCCTTAAAAGTAACATGTTATCCTAACACTAATTACATATGTTATATATTAAGTATTCGGCCAAATACTAAGTTACTGAGAAGTACCTCTAGCGAGCATTTAGCAAATAGCACTGGGGCACATTTTGAATACATGTATTTTATTGTGTGAGGCTGCTTTTCACGCTGATGCACGCTCAAACGGGTGTATGCCGTTCTCTGTGAAAAATTCAGGTTTTCAAGCCAACACCTTTTTGTTCATGCATGTCTAGATTATGTTAAAAATGACACGAAAGACCCCCTGTGTGGGAACCCTGTCTGTACACGTGCAACGGAGGAAGTGGCCTAGATAACGAAACCCTAAAATTCCTCCTTTCCACTCCTTCATAGCAAGGTAATGAGTGAAAGAATGTGTGAGAGAACATGCTATGTGCTCGGCTTTATAGTCATAGAGGGTGGAGCATTCCAGAGATGACACCTTAATATCCACAAAAAATAGAATCTGTTTTCATAGACAAACGGTTAAGATGACAGACTGATGTAAAATAGCCATTTGAACTTACCAAAGAAAATCCACTAATGTGATGCCAATGTAAACAAAACTAAGGGAATACATTCTTTGCCATCCTACTAATCTGTAATATATGAATTCAGACTACCGTTTAAAATACGGTCGGGTGAAAGAGAAAACACCCTGTCTGGTTTCTATGTTTTTAGATATCAGGGCATGATAACCATCTGTCTCTTAGCAGTCAGTGTTGGTAATAGTGTAGAACATCCATCACTCAGGACCCCCAGTGGGAGCTGAACATCACCTCTCTTACCAAGAAACCACAACAAACTGGTGTCATCTGCAAACTTCAGAAGTTTGACAAAGTGGTGACTGGTGGTGCAGCTTTTGGTATACAGGCAGAAGAGAATAGGGGACAGGACGCAACCTTGAGGGGAGCCAGTGCTGATGGTCAGAGGGTCCAACAGGTGTTTCCCCAACATCACATGCGGCCTCCTGTTGGATAGAAAGTCTGTGATCCATTTACATGTTGACACGGGCAACTGCAATGGAAGTACTAGATCAGCGATGGTCTTGAGGTGTGATCCAGTACTGCTGGTGGTGGCAGGACAGAGCTAAATGGGTTGTGCAGAAAGGACTGCTCCTTTGACCCTTAAATCTGCAGTAAAACGGGTTCAGGTTGTTGCAGATCGTCGGTAGCCTGGGGTGATTAGTGTGTCATTCTCTGAGAGTTGTTTCAGTTTGTCCCCATACAAGCGCTTGGCCTCCTTAAATGCCTTTGAAAAGTCGTTTTTAGCCTCTCTGAGTAGGTTCCTGTCACCCGTTCTGAAAGCCTCTTCCTTGATCGCCCGCAGACGTCTAAGATCAGCTGTGCACCAGGGTTTGTTGTTATTATAGCAAACCCTGTTAGAGTGGAGATGCAACTGTCCTCACAGAAGCTAACGTATGAAATCACAGCATCAGTATATTCATCAAGATTATCTGTGGCAGCCCTGGAGATATCCAAATAAATTGCTTTAAATTGCTACAACAGGCTTAGAGAGTATTAATTTTCGCCTGTATGATGGAATTAGGTGGACCATCACGTGGTCCAAGAGGCCCAGTGCAGCACGGGCCACAGCCTGGTAGGCATTCTACACAGTAGTGTAACAGAGGTCTAGAATATTTGCATCTCTGGTCGGGATATTAATACATTGTTTGTTATTGGGTAGCTCGTGGCTAAGGTTACCCTTAGTTATCGTCCTTGCCGACTTTAACCGAGAGTCCGGGTTTAGCCAATCAGCTGCCAGTATTTATTCAGCTAGAAGCCTTTGTGCCTTCTTCACGTTGCCAAGCGGAGGAATGTAAACACCAGCCAGAATGAATGATGAAAATTCCTGTGGACTGTAGAATGTCTTGCAGTTAATGAGAAATGATTCCAGTTCAGGAGATCAGTACCATTCGAGGTCGCCGTTGCAAATGAGAATTTGTCCTCAATCGGCCTACCCGGTTAAATAAAGGTGAAATTAAAAAATATATATAAACGTGAGATGTCTGTTATGTCGTTGCACTATTGGTCATTAATGTAGAAACAGATTCCATCACCTATTATTTTGCTGGAGGGATCTGAGCTTCGATCCACCCGGAGGAGTGAGAAGCCGAGCAGGCTCACATCAGAATGGGGCATGCACCTCACCTAGCCACGTTTACGTGAATGTTGCAGAGTGAGCGCGCGTTTGCAAGGAATAATCAAGGTCTTTTTAAGTCCTGTGTGTCTGGCACAAACGAGCAGCATAGGGCAGACGTAGCTTTGACTATAGAATGTCCATACAAAGTCCTTGTATGTGTTAACAGTCTTGGCGAATAAACCTGTTGTTGTGATGACGATGAATATTGTAATTATGGATGCACCGATGGATCGGCTGTACATCGTATCATTTGCCCTGTTGACTGACATCGGCCGATCGTCAAATAAAAGGACATTAGCCGATGGCAGTGGCCAATGTTTAACAGTTGTGTGTCTCGTGAATTTTGCGCAGGCTAAATCTTATGTTTGTAATTTGCGGCCTGACTCGACAACAGTAGCCTTCCCCGCTGCATTTTTGGAGAATATCTTGGAGAAGGTTATAATATAATACTATAATACCGCCTGTAACGGCCGCCGGAGAATATCCAATAGTTGGTAGGCTTACTATAATACCACCTGTAACATTGGCTGTACCATTAGGAGAAATTGGCAAGAAAACTGAAGATCTCGTACAATGACGTGTACTACTCCCCTCACAGAACAGTGCAAAATTGTCTCGAACCAGCAAAGAGGAGTGGGAGGACCCGGTTGCACAACTGAGCTTGAGGACAAATACACTAGTGTCTAGTTCAGTTAGATATTTTTTGGGGCTAATAGTGTGGTTAGGACACAAAGAGTGGATGTGATGAGCAAGAACTGTAGATACAATTTGGGTAAGAAGGAGAACTTGGTAATTAAAATATGTATTGTGCCACTGGCATGTAAACTGGTCTCAAAGTATGAGTTTGGAAACAGGGGGTGTTGACAAAACATAAAGGCGTGTGTTCGTGTTTGTCTATAAAGGAAATACCAAAGAGATGAGGTGGGCATGTGACCTCGGGCGAAATCATGCAAGAAGAGAATGTAGTAGCAGGATTGTAATACTTTGAATAAGGGACTAGGACAGACGTTTTTGTCCAGTGGCGTACTGAATTGTATTAACGTGTTGCGGTATTATTAACCCTTACCAAATTGATAGGACTTCTATGAGTATCATTTGTACAAATGCCGTTCACCTATGTCAGCTATTAAATCTTTGTTATGTGTGTACCAACAATGACTCCTCCTCGTAGCAAATTACAAATTGAAGCAAAGGAAAATTAATAGGTGAGAAATACTGGTAGAAAACGACATTCCCGAGAGGTTTCTGATCAACGCTTCTGTGGTTGAGGGAAATCAGTAGAAACCTTCAACTCAATCCCACAGATCACTCTCTCCCCAATATTGGGGTTTTGATTGAAAAGCTGGAGAGATTTTATGGTCACTAGGGTACTGTAAGTTACCTATAGATAAAGCCACCTAATGATAACACTGCAGTACCGGTGGGAAATAATTTAAGTGATTTTTCAAAAAATTGTACAGCTATAGACAGACATAAAATGACAATCGAAGAAATTCTAATATAAAAAACACACGTCTGTTTTTAAGTTGCTTTCAGCAAGCGGTTGTGTTTTACAAGGTATATTACAAGAAGCTTTTTATTTTAACAATTATTGCCAGGATGGATCACCAAGAAATACTTAAATGGCTACTTGTGAAGTGGGGTCATTAGGTTGAAGTGCAAAAATATACTATAGGAGAATCAGTGCTTAATCAGCAGTAGTCACCTCAACATTGCCAAATGGTCATTAGGTCAAACTGACTTTAATTTGCTCACCTCATGCGATCTAATCGTGTCTGCCTTAGTAAACACTCTCTGATTTAACCAGGCCAATGACGTTCAATGTAGAAAGGTCATGACTTACCCTAACAATAGTCATTCATTTAGCCTTGCTCTGACATTGCAGGCAATGCTATAACTGTTGTTGTGACAGTCACAGCTCAGACTAATCGTGTTTGGTTTAACGGGAGCTCCTACTACTTTGGAGGAAAGAGTGAGCGATAAACAAGAAGGAAATGTGGGTCAGACTGAATGTTGACCTTGTTTTTCGTACATGTGACACAAGGCGTAAGTGTTCACACCAGACGTTCAGGACATCTCCTTGGAGTGAACAAATGCAACTAACAAATATACACAGCTCTTATAAGCACGGTTATTCAAAGCACTGGTAACACCACCAAGTTCTGTTATTTCGCTGCCGGTTTGGGTTTATTGTTAGCGTGAGATAAGGATAGGGGTATATATTCTGAAATAGGGTCAGCATTCACAACACTCACAAGCCTGCTCCCGGGGCAATACTTCTGTGAGATATGAACAGAGCCCTCTCTGACACGACCGGATATGTTATATTAGAACAGAGATTCTAATAGCCTTTACGCCCCTGGAGTGGTAAACAGCCTTGTGTGTTTTGTACTGCCAGCTGTTTGGGTGGAGTCGGTGATGTCAGAGTCCATTACGTTATCTCAGAGTGAACTTAGTACATTGGGTTTGCCATATCACACGTCACACCGCCAAACAGGAAACATGAACTAATGCCAATTGGGTAAATGTTATTTCTTTCCTAGTGAAAGTATAATATATACAGATACACTTTATTTTGTGCTCTATTTTAGCCGGTATCTTTTTTTTGCAGAAATTCTCAAAAGCTTTACTCCAAATGGATCACCTACTGAATGGCCCTGTCATGTCTGTCAATGGATGATATCTTCCCATCATGCAACTTTGTACTTAAACCCAGCCTATTAAGAGTTTTTTGCAACATAAGAGGTAAGTCGTTAAGTCGAGAATAAACAGCACCGTTGAATAGACATCGCTTGATATCCCAGTTGCAAATGAAACAGTGTTGCCAACACTGCTGGTTTGTCTGTGCATTTTGTGTCCTGTAGGAGTAACACATTGTTCCGTCACATGATGTACGCCTGTAGGCCCATCACAAAAAAACAAGTATCACATGACACGTCGCATAATATGAAATACCATCACAACGCAATGAGTCATAAAAATCTCAAAGTTTTTGATTCAACAGTGTCTGTCTGTGTCCTATAAACAACGTTGTTTATGTCCGGGTGGAGGCGTACGGACTCACTAGTTCGCAGGCAGGTGCACATGCACATGGAAACACGCACAAAATGCCCTTGACTGTGAAGCTGTGTCTTGTGGCCTGCTCTTATGGTAAAACAGTCACCAGCATGTCTAAGGCGTAGCTACGTGGGTTGGTCTGGGGGAGACAGATAACAAAAAAATGTTAGACAGGGAAGGAGAGAACAGGAGGCGGGGAGGGAGGAACAGTAGAAGAGAGTACCAGAAAGAAAAAACAAAGAGAGATAAACGAGGAAGAAGAGATGGGCATTCCTCTGCCACAACTCAGGGTCACTATGGCTGCAAATAAGCTCATGAGTTGAGTTATATTCTACTTGTGAACCATGTGTGCTTCTCATCGTTGTTGGGCATCTGACTGCCAGAACAAGATGAAAAACAAAGGTAGTCTTCCTGTCAAGGAAGGACCAGAAACAAGCAACAATTAGAGCATAGCAAATTGTTTTCTCTGGTTTGCCCTTGCAGACATTTCTCCATTTTTCCCAGCTCTTTATTCCCCACATGTTTTTATTCCAGAAGCAAAGTGTGGTTTTTCAACCCCTAGTTTAGAATAAGAATGACTTCATACGCTAGCCTGCTGGTAAATGTTGAAGTCGAAATGGAAACTAATTCATGGTCATGAAAAGAGACGATGCCAATTTGATTGTGGCCCATTTTGTTCTGAGAAATTCATTTCCCAAAACCGCACATAGTCTTCACAAGGCTTGAAGTTTACTTTGAGATAATAAGTAGTGAAACACATATGACCAACCTCATAAAAGTGTTCCCGTATGTTCTATTAGATCATTAATGAACAAAGTCCTCATTTTCCAAAACTGGACGCCTGTAAATGTGGTCCATGAGTTCATATAATCAATGTCTTGAAAGTAATGGATTGAATGGTCAGTCTGGCACTGACGTTTGAACAATATTACTCCTAATGTTAATTGTCGTGTTAATAGAAATGTTCAGCTTTTTGTTACAGCTCAATCATACAGCTACTTTTATCCTGATTAGTCACACTGACCTCTAGTGCCTAGTGACAGACAAAAATAGCACGGTCAACGTCCAAGTTCCACAGTGACTAATGGGTCACTAACTGTAGTCCTGGTCAGTAATAGGAGGTAACAAAGGTTTACTAGGGTTTACGTCTGTGAGGCTTAATCTCCAGCTGACCTGCTGTCACTACAGCCAGCCAACACTCATCACTGAAGGGACCCAACTACTAAGAACCAAGAGCCCTGTTACACGTGACCCTGCCAACATGTGTAAGCTATGGTGTCAGCTTGTCTGTGGGAATCATCAGAGAGGCTACGTGCGTTTTATAATTACCGTAACACCTTACACAATTGACTTGCAGACTAATCTATTTTGTATGTCAATTTGAACTCTCTCCCATTTTACAATAACAGTTTTTGGTTAGGCTAATCATCCTCTGTGACCCCAAAGGACAGCACATTGGCGCAGTCTGACAATAAGTTGTCGAATAAATAAAAATGATCACAAATATAGTTTACGTATTATATGTTGTATTTTAACAGCATGCTTTGTATATTAAAGTGTCTTTGAGGGTTCAATAAATGTGATTCTAATGTGACCCTATGAAGAAATATCTCAAAACGCCTCAAAGAGTCAGTTTAGGAATTATTTAATTTGAGTAGGGAATAATAAATAAAGAAAAAGTTTTAAAGAAAGAAATCCAAAGAAACATTAAACCTCTAAAAGTAGGTATTGAAAGTACATAAATAATACGCTGGTGAGTTTCAGTCATTTAAAAGCTTGCAGTAGTATATGCAAACCTTGAATAAAAACTCCTCCCTGTTGCATACAACAAGCTTTTATCACAAGAGGCTTGTTACGAATAACTGTGTTCTTTATTTTACACTTAATAGCAGGTCACATAGGTGCAGAACCCACTTTGAACATAATAGATTATGCGTATGTAAAAAAGGAAATGGAGCAATGATGTAGCTGGTAAAAGTGGAAGTTTGAAATCTGAAAGGAGGCAATATAATCTTTACAACCAAGGCTGAAGGAGGATTACATTTTTTATTAATGGAGTTCAGTTCAAGTGCATGTCAATACATAATTTTACATAAAACTGTTTTTTTCCCCACCATAGTACTCAACCCTAAGGACCAACTATTTGAAATGACCCAAATATGGCTACAATTACATCTCCTGTACATCTGGGATAACTTAATTCAATTGTTCAAGACCCGTACATTCAGGACACAGAAGCATCAAAATGCTGGTAGTCAAGGCACCCTTGCCAACAAGTTTCTAGTTACAGTACAACGCTTCAGTGAATCTGCTTTGGAAATACGATTGTCTTGGGATTTTTCTGACAGTACATCAACCTGCTCATGTCTATACAGACTTTGTCATGCATGTGTCACTTTGACATTGGACACTGTCCAGACCTACTAAACCTGCCCACTAAGGACAACTTTTGTCATAATGTTTTTATCTGGTCAAATCAGCTAAACATGTCATCCCAACATCATCATAAAATGAAGTATGACGATAACAATTTCTTTATTTGACACGTATTCACAACCAACGATCTCACAATGACAAGACTGGCGTCTGATTTTTATTGCATGTTAGTAACAGGCAATTAACAAAAAAACGGAATTAGTGATATAAATGAATAAACTGCGTCTGCATAGCCAACTAGCGCAACGTATGATTTTGCATTTTAGGCAAAGAAAGACACATTGAAGGCATGAGCCGGTAAAGAGACGCCTTTATCTAGCAGCCCCCTCCTACTTCCCTTCGGAACACGAGGAGCGGGCTGCAAGACCAAACCGGTTCCTACGTCGACTGAAGGCCGGTTTTAGCTGGCGCGTTGCCTTGGAGACGGTACTTCTATAAATACCGTGGGGCCGAAATTACCGGCTTCCACTCTCAGTTCAGTCGAAGAGCCTTAACGCGGTATCTTACCGAGATAGAGTTGCCTGACGAGGGAAAATTGATTTTTTTTCTTTCCAGAATTCTGGTCTAATGGACACACACTTTGTAAATGCTTTTAAAGGTATGTTTTTTGTATTATTCATATACTAGTTACTATTACCAGTACCGAATTGGTAGTGGAAAACGTATTCATTCATTTTTCGTATGAGTTGTGCCGCTAGCTATAATACAACCACGTTACTCGTTTGAGATCGTGTTTAGAAAGTAATAAATAAGCCAAATTGTAAAACTATCAGCCAGTATTTCTAGCTAACTAGGTACATTGTCGAGTTTTACTTTGGCAATTTTCAGATGCATTTTGTGAGGGGCGCTTGATGGTCGTTTGTACGCATTACGTTATAATTATTTGGACTTGAATGACTAACTAAACATGATCAACATTTATCGTCTACTTTGTATTATCGTATTCATAAAACCGCTTTTAACGTCAGATTGCTTGAATAATTGTCTTTTTACAACCATTCTGGCACGAGTTGGCTAACGCTACAGTGACGCGTCCTAGTACGTGACGTCACGCTTCCTGTCTGCTCGTTTGTATGCGAATGAAGGTTACCTCACAAATGTACAAAGTACAACTAATTTCCGGTAATTTACAATATATACATTTGATTTACTAATCGCAATGACGTCGAGGAAACTATGGGCGAAAGAACAGGATCGTTTGTGAATTATTCGGAAGTGGTTTAGTCTGTTTAACCGTAGTTCGCCAGGTGGCTGGGTTCAGTGGGTTGAGGAGAGTTGAGGTATCTGGACACATCCAGTTTTTTTCCGAGAACGCGCGCGGCCAGCAAATGCGGTCCTCTAACAGGGTCTATTGATCGCGAGGTCATTAGATCGATGTTCACGTGATGTGGTTGCGGCTCACGTGTGCGTCTGGTTGAACCCGTTTGTTTCCGGGGTCTTGGCCGCCAAATTATTTAAACCGCCATATGGTGAGTTCCGTTGTAACGTAACAGGGGTACATGAACTGACATCAATTCGACGACGCAAATTGGATGCCGATTCGTGGGCTTTAGTGCGGTGGATTGAGTTTTACGCACGTTTTACTGTAAATGTACACTGGCCACGCCGACCTCTTGAGAAAATTAACTACCGGCATGTTTCCCTACGTCATTGACATGTGAATGCCGACATCTGGCGCTCAGAGGACACTGTCGGTGATACTATTTAACACAAAGTCAATTCAAAAGCAAAACCCCTTGTCGGTTCAGTGGTAATATCGCAACTGTTCCTCCCAGCTGTTATCCCCGGCTAAATGGCAGTGAAATGTGCAGCACAGTAGGAGCTCTCCTTTACGGGCTACTACAGAAAAGCTGCTCAAATAACAAAAGGATGTTGGGCGTTAAAGGGGGGCTGAACATGTCCTTCTTGATAGTGGTCTCTAGTGGCCAAATGCCAGTTTTCGCATTTGCAGCACCATTAAGGTTTTTGGCAACTTCGTGGGAGTTCCTACAGGTTAATTATCACAAGATTTCATCGGGAGTTATCATCCAATAAAACATTTGGGATTTGCTTTATGCCTGCTTAAAAAGTCAAATCCTAGATGTCAGCATTCAACCTTGTTTGTGAACTGTTGCATGGTAATATGATACAAAATGGACAACGTGTCACTCAAAAGTGCCTAGTGGTAGTCCATTAAACCCTACAGCCCTGACATGTGCGTGGTAATGTAAATTAATGGCAGAGGGGAAGGGGGTCATATGGGATTTGGCTGATGTGATTTCCCCAACATGTTTGAACAATCACACAAGTTTTTAATAACTAGGGCATGTTGCTAATGGTTTGTATGTTTCTGTTTGCAGAATAATCGCTTCAGGAAAGCGCACACTGGCTACTCTTCTGGCCCCGGCCTAGAGTCTTATCTTAAAGGTTTTAACTTCACTGGTGAACCACCGTGGCTGCTCTGCACTTGATTAAACTGTTTTACTGAATTCCATCTTTTTCTTGTCCAAGTAAGTGGTTTCCAATCCCCCATAATTTCTAACATGCATGTCACATTTTATTTTCAAGACCATGTTAGTAGAGGCCTGTAAGATACTGGTGTTATGTTAGTTTGTGCAGTAGCTCCGGAAGATAATTTGTCTCCAAGGTTGAATGTTAAATCAGTGAATTGCCCTTGTAAAATGTGTTATCGTGTGTCACTGCCAACTTTGATAAGGCTCTTCCAAAAACTAGCTCACTGATGTGTTCTTGGGTTTCTGTTTTTTCTAAATTATTGTCTTTCTGTCTTTTTCCACAGTTTTGTGACCACAATCTAAAAGATATTCTGCGACCATGAACACTTTCGCTCCTGCAGATTATGCCTTCGCTTTCCTGGAGGAGGGCTTCTGTGCCCGTGACATTGTTGAACAGAAGATCAATGAGACATCCATGTCTGTAAGAAAAACCTTGTCCTTGATCTTACTGTATTTGGGTGTGATGTGCAGTAGGTAGCCAAGCAGTTAATGCATTCACCTAGTGACTGAAGGTTTGCTGGTTCAGATCCTGATTCAAACATTGAGCAATGTACTTAAATGTGAAAGTTGCTATGTAAAGATGTCTGCTAATTTGAGTTGATAAAAAATAACATTCCCTGGCCGTGTCTGTTTACCTTACAGGATGATAAGGATGCTTTCTACGTGTGCGACTTGGGTGACGTGTTGAAGAAGCACATGCGGTGGGCACGTGCTTTGCCCCGCGTCACGCCCTTCTATGCTGTGAAATGCAATGACAGCCCGGCTGTTGTCACAACCCTGGCGTCTTTGGGTTGCGGCTTTGACTGTGCAAGCAAGGTGCCTCTCTCTATACATCTCCTGACTCAAAATGCCCCCTGAAACCCCAGACAAAGTTTTTTTATTTAAATTTGAGTGTGTGTTTATTGTACTGACCCAGTTTATTTTTTCCTGCCAGACTGAGATTCAGATTGTTCAGTCTCTGGGTGTGGACGCTGGTAGGATCATTTACGCCAACCCTTGCAAGCAAGTGTCCCAGATCAAGTATGCCTCTGCCCACGGAGTGCAAATGATGACGTTTGACAGCGAGGTGGAGCTGATGAAGGTGGCTCGGTGTCACGACAAGGCCAAGTAAGAGACTGATTCGCCTGATTCATTAACGTTAGTGCAAATGCTTTTTTCAAGGAATGTTTTCTTTGCAAGGGCTCTTCCAACTGTGTCTTTTCTTGTTTAGACTGGTGTTGCGCATTGCCACAGATGATTCAAAGGCAGTGTGTCGGCTGAGTGTGAAGTTTGGTGCCACACTGAAGGCCTGCAGAGGTCTCTTGGAGCGTGCTATGGAGCTGGGCCTAGATGTGATTGGGGTCAGCTTCCATGTGGGCAGTGGCTGCACTGACCCAGACACATACAGCCAGGCCATTTATGATGCTCGCTATGTATTTGACTTAGCGGTAAGTTAAACATATATTTGTGTGCGTGTATGCATGTTTTATTTTTCTATGGGGGCCTTATTCCCCATGTTTAACCTGCTAAATTGGAGTTTGTCTTTTTTCTAATTGTTTTTTGCAGACTGAGGTTGGTTTCAACATGACCCTTCTGGACATAGGTGGTGGTTTCCCTGGGTCTGAAGATACCAAACTGAAATTTGAGGAGATCACAGGTGTTATTAACCCAGCACTGGACAAGTATTTCCCCGCTGACTCTGGCATCAGGATCATTGCAGAGCCAGGCCGCTACTATGTGGCCTCTGCATACACCTTGGCTGTTAACATCATTGCCAAGAAGGTCGTCATGAACGAGCAGTCTGCCTCTGACGGTAAGCGCAAACTCAACACATTAAACATTTATGGGTATTAGCAAATGCTGTTCTAGAAAGATATTTGCAAACCATAGTAAAGGTGAGCCATGTTTCTTTACGACTCCTACAGAGGATGACGATTGGACCAGTGACCGGACTCTAATGTACTACGTGAATGATGGGGTCTACGGTTCCTTCAACTGTATTCTGTATGATCATGCCCACCCCCTGCCAATCCTGCACAAGGTAGGATGGTTGACATGTTTTTACACTGAAACATTTTAGCAGACTACTTTTAACCAGAAAAACATGCAATCTAATCCACGACCAATCTCAGCACAAGCGTAATAAAAACTCTGCTCATGTGATCCTATTCCAGAAGCCCAAACCAGATGAGCGCATGTACCCCTGCAGTATCTGGGGACCGACCTGTGACGGCCTAGACCGTATCGCTGAGCACTGCATTCTGCCTGACATGCAAGTCGGAGAGTGGCTGCTGTTTGAGAACATGGGGGCCTACACAGTAGCTGCGTCCTCCACCTTCAATGGCTTCCAGAAACCAGATATCTACTACATAATGTCTCGCACGGCCTGGTAAGTTGTGAGGTCAATATAATACGACGTTGTGTAGACTGAATGTGATAGCATGTCACTGTACAGTGAGATCATCCATCCTAAAGTCACTCTTGTCCCCTGTAGGCAGTGCATGCAGCAGATCCGTGCCCAGGGAATGCCCACTCCTGTGGAGGAGGCGTCCTGTGTGGCGTCCAGCTGTGGTCATGAAAGCACCCTGGAGGTGCCAGCTAAACCTTGCCAGACCCGCGTCCTTTAAATGCAACCTCAACGAGCTGACTTTGTTCTCCATCACTGTCGCTCTTAGGGCCTTGGATCCACTGTTATTAATTTCCTACTAAATGTTTTTATTTTATACTTATACCATTGAAAGGCCAGTTCATGATTTTACTGTTCTGTATGAAAGACTGAGCTCTAATCCTGAGGTGGATCTGCATTTCTCTCACAGTTCCTATAGTGTACCCACTGTTACCTGGGGTTTTATTGGCAAATGACTGAAACACCAAGGGCCACTGGACCAGAAGTCATTCGGGTGGGGAACATTTGCACAATGACTTGTGTTCTCTCTTAACTTCCTGATTCTGAAGGCTTCCTCTTTCAAATGTATCCACTATCCTCACATTGCATTAATCTATAGGGGCTGTTTGAGTGCAGATTGGTTTTTCAGGGAATGGCTGCTAAACATAGATTTTTTCCCCAGTTCATCTTTCATACATTACCTTTTCAAAATAGGGACTCAACAAGCAGACTGTCTCCAGCGTCTGTATTTTTCCGATAGTGCTTTCTGAACTACAATTGACTGTTGATGGTTTTTTATGGATATGAAAGAGATGGGTTGCACATTTGTTTCTCTTTCCTATGGAAACTTTTTTAATTTTGTACTTTTTTTTAATAATAAAAACATGGTAGGTGCAGAGTTCAATGTTGTCTCGTTCATTTGGGGGGACTTGGTCATTTGGACAATAAACCTTAAGGGCCATATTTAACAGTTTGGGGTTAATAAGTGATATGCAAAGACAAACTAATGTTTTATGTTCACTGTACACCAAGTGGCACAAAACATGACTGGTTGGTGACATGTTGACAATGTTTGTCATTTAACTGTGGTCCATGTATAACGTCTTGACGGAAGTCTCCTTGACCAGTGTAGTTGAATGCCGTACTGTTGAAAGTTTCCTCTTCCATAAATGTCCATCATGTGTCCTTCTCTCCTGTGATGAACAGGTGTACAGGCTTGTCAGACTGCAGCATCTGGGCAGCTCTCTTAGCCCCAGTGATGGCAGCGAGGCGCTGTGCGTCATAGCGAGAGTAAAGGGCTGTACAGGTCCAGCTGGTCTCCTCACTGCCCCCTGCCTGCATCAGGTTGCACATCTCACTGTAGTAGTGAGGGTAGGTCGGCAGCCCGTAGAAGATCAGGTTCTGGATGCCCATGATGGTGTACCTAAGACGGGCGACAATTAAATTATTAAATGGGGAACATCAGTGACCGTCACACCCAATAAAACGTTTTACAAAAAAAACTTTACCTCTTGTAGAAGTGGAAGCGTTCGGTGAACAGAATAAACTGTTTGTCTCCCTTCTTGAACAAGTACCTGGCCCGAGACACCTCGGATTTGGTGGAGTACTCGCACATGCTGGAAAAATTTATCTCTTCCTTCTTCATGTAGTTGCGCAGCCGGACATAATCGAAGTATGAGGGAACGTAGATGAGCGTATGGGACATGACAGAATCTCTGTACTGTGGCAGGACTTTGTCCACAAACATCTGGAACCTGCCGGAGGAGATGGGGTGACAGTTTATTAACTGATTTTAAAATGCCAATATGACACCAATGCACAATAGCAAATGGTCATATTTAGTGCAATGCACATAAAATGTGTAAGTAAGTTCTCGGTCTCTTACATCAGGATGGATATAAATAACTGTCTCTTACATATGGATATAAATAACTGTTTTAGCTCTTGTTTTTGCTCTAGTTAACAGTTAAAATACTGTTAAAATGTGTACCTTGCATCCTGGTCCATAATGCTGCTAGAATTGATCATCTGGAAGACATGTGGAAGCTGCACCAGGACTTGGCAGATGGACCCGGTTACAGGCATATTCTTGGTAGCGACCTTGAATAAGAAACACCCATGGGTGTCCATTTGCACGTAGTTAAACATCTGTTTCATACACCAGGTTAGAGAATAGTCAAGTGTTAGGAAGGGTTAGGTGTGTAGAAGAGACCTGTTGTTAACATACATTACTTTGACCCCGGTCCTAAAATTCCCTTCTCCCCTTTCCTAGGTTGAGTCTTGGCTTGTGTTTGTTTTCCAATTGATGTGTTAAGTAGTAGTATTATTATTATATTTGTGTCACTAAACTTCCCAGGTGGGCTTAAATTCAGTTTTGGTTGTTGTGTTTCGTTATTTTAGTCAGTTGCACCGCACAGTCCTTCCCATATCCATATCTCTGTACATTGGGTGTGCAAGCAAAAGCGTTTACGTCACCCACCTCCAACAAGCACCACCTGAGGTGGGAACGTAACAATGACTTGTAATACTCAACTAACAATGCTTCCAATGTTATAGGGCAGCTTATTAGATTGCATTAAGAATAAATAGGCAAAACAGGCTAAAAGCTCACTCACCTGGCCCCGGTAGTTAAAGCAGTGCTTGGAGATGATGTTGTTTATCTGCGGGTCCTGGATGGCGCTGAATATCAGTGTCTGGCGATAATACTTGGCCCAATTGTTGAGGTTCAACACACGTACTCTGGAGAAGTTCACCCCATGAGCATCCAAAGGCTGCAGGTTGAGATGCTTCATCACATGCTGAAAGGAAAAACGAGACCGATAGTGTTCAAAGCAAATCTGACAAATCCCATGAACAGGAAGAAACCAAAAAACTAACAAGGGAGTTTTCCACATAATACTCCCACCTACTTTAAAAGACAAATTACAAACAAAACTTGATGTCTGAATCAAGGCTACTGTAAACCATTCCATCCAATCCTACGTGTACCTATCCCTTAGTACTAGGTAAACAACAACCCCGCCAGCAGGCAAGCCTACCAGAAGGTGCTCCCAGTTCTGCATGAGGAAGACGTCGGCCTGATCCACCACCAGCATCTCGATCGAGGATAAGAAATCAAAGTCCCTCTTGGCCTCACCGTCCACTCCCAGCATCGTACGCAAGCCCAGTGGAGAGGCTATGATTATGTCGGAGGAGTAAAATGGAGCATATAGACGAATGCGTCGCCTCAAGATGGAAATGCCTGGTTTGGAGAGAGGAATATTTAGCCAAGATATAAAGGTGGGGTGTTTTTCATTTGTTTCCCCTGGGCAACATTACAGTATTTGAAATACCAAATGTACATCTATAAACAGTGTAGACAACACTTCCATGATTAAAGACGAGTTAGCAAACAATTTCTACAGTGGAAAAATACAGAAATAAACATATTTTGGAGTTATATAAACAACAAACACCGCCAAACACAAATATTCTCAGTTTCAGTTTGTACTGTAATAGACTCATTTGCTTGCTAACCTATCCTAAAGTGGTCGTCAATATTGCCGGAGAAAATGGCTGTGTGGTCGTCTGGTCTGAAAGGGTTGGGCGGTCTCCCTCCTGCAGCCTCTCCAAACTCATCTTTGAACCTCTTCTTATTGCTGACATCCATCTTCTTGCCCTTGGTCTCCAGAAGGCTGATGATGGTCTGGACCACCCGCAGTGCTCCATCTCGGAATGGCACCAGGATCAGAACCTGTGCCCAGACAGAACAATACTAACTTTATTGGGGGATGACAAACAAAACGTGCAAACTGCATTAAGTGCTACTACTCCAGACAGGAAACAGAGTTGTCAAATAAACACGTGACTTACTTTCGGCCGGGTCAGACCTTGGTCTCGAGGCTCATCCTCTGGCTCTATCCCAGCCTTGTTCCTCTTTGTTGTAGTCTTGGCAGTCTTGGCTTGGTTCTCCCTCACCTGGGCATTATGAGCCAGAACATTCGAGTTGGACTTCAGCACATGGTTAAGCGCGTGAAGGCAGTAGGCACTGCGGACCTCCTGCCCCAGTGTGACTGGCGGGCTCTCTGGGAAGTAAACGTCCCTGTAGGAGCCCAAAAGAGCCAGCAGCTCCAGCTGCAACGCACTGACATCTTCCTTGGTGTTGGTGGTCTGGTTTAGAGACGTCCAGTGGGATTGCAAGACTCTGTGGAATGCTAGGGGCCTCGTGTCTGTCTCCTGGCTAATAGGGCCGAACCTCTCCAGGAGGGAGGAGCATAGCAGGTTGCCCAGTTCTGGCCACTGTGTGAGGTGTGTGGGGAAAAAGTTTGGGAATGAGGATAACATAACATAAAATTCAATGTTCACCATAAACTGTAAACAAGCAACATGAACATGTAATTTCTTTTTACAGATTAATGATGTTGGTTTACCTTGACTTGGGTTTTGACTTTAGTGCCTGCATCAATAATTTTCACATCCTCCTCACTAATCTCTGTATCAAGGTGAATCTTAAAAGGATCTAGGAAATAGGAAACTCTTAAAAATGGAAAGCATTGCCTTTTGACACCAAACCAGAAGTCTGTTGCTGTACTGAGCTATAAAGACGATCAACGGTACAAAACCAAAAATGAATGAACACCATTCAAATGACCCTCCATGTTTACTAACCTTCTTTGTCCTGTGGTTCATTTATGTTCTGTGGGTCCTCAAGTTCTTCTTCCCCAGAGAAGTTGTTCTCTAGACAGAACTGAGACTCGTGCTCCTCGTCCTCAAACTTGTCTCCTGTCGCTTCGTCCTTCGTAGCATTCTCAACCTCTTCATTTGGTCCTGATTTTTCTGGCGACATAATTAAACTACTTCCTTCTTCAAGATGTTCCTCACCTTCCTCGTCGTCACCATCTCCAATACTACCTATTAAAATTAAACAACATAAAAAAGAAAAGTAAATTTCTTCATGCACATCATTAAGACCAACAATGAATATGGCAAAGCGGATATTCTTGTAGACATTGTCTTACCTTCACTGAGATGTTCCTCGTCGTCCTTATCATCATCATCTTCGCTCTCCTCATCTTCGCTCTCGTCATCTTCGCTTTCCTGGTCTGCCGGGTGGCTGAGAGTTGACAGTAACTTCTGATACGCGGACTCTTGCTCTGTTTCGTAGTCATCGTCAGTTTCAACACTCTGGTGTACCGGGCTTTCCGGCTATAACAAGCAGAACATATATGTTGTAACACACACACACACACACACACACACACACACACACAAGATAGCTAACAAATGAATGGCAACTCGGTAAACAACGTGGTCAATACTAACCAGATCCAAAATGTGTATTTTCTCTGCTTTTTCTGTGACTCTGTAGAAGAAAACATGTGACATATTTACATTATTCACATATGAGGCCAGCCATTATTTAGATCATTTCTAACCTCTGACTTTATGTGTATATGTACAGACAAAAAACACATTTATGCAGCTAGCAAACCAAATCAGTTAATTTAGGAATTACAAGTCACCGTGAATTTGTTTGCGTACATGTCATGGAAGGGATGTTCCTCTCCGAATTCTTTCAGATGTTTCTTCTGCTTTTTTGATAAATTGTTGAATACCTCATTCTTCTGTCTTCTCTTTCCCATCGTTCGGTTACTAGCCAGTTGGCTAACGTTAGCGTACTGGTGAGACACATGTGTTTGGTTGTTTCGCAGGACTTCCGCTCTACTGTGTCGTAAAATAAGTGTCGCAAAATGCAGGCTCAATATCCTAATTTACTAATTTAGGTGAAATCGACTTCTGTATTTTATACTTGATGTGGTAGCCTTTTATGAATATGTAGCCTATATAGAAACAAAATCTATTTTGGGTTTTTATCAACGTTTTTATGTAAACATGATCGTTGTGTTTGATTAAACACGTTTTAAATTACATTTATTGACACATTACAATTAACGTGAGCCAATCCAGCTAGTATTTACAATGTGAAGTTACTCCCATAACAAAACAGAGACATCATCACACACATGTCTAAAAAAATACAACAAACAAAACATTACATACAGTATAAAACTATATAGTTTTTTCACACCCGTATATCATCGACTTTCACCATACAGAATTTATGTAGAAAATCCCTGAAAATCCCTGTTGACAGTCAGTGACAGTAGTGGGCTTTAGAACACGGTTAGCAAGGCAAATACACCATAGAGCAGGGCACACGGATATGCTACCAACAGCTGCTGACCCTCCATAGCCAGGGTGGAGATGAATATCTTGGAAGCTGAGAAACTGCACCAGACAATCACCAACAAGGCCAGGGTAGTCCCAATGATCCCCCTGGACAGAAATAGGTTTTGGAAAATTTTAAGACCAAGGCATTTTAATCAAGATGAGCAAACATATTATGCAAGCACATATTCTTATTTTAGACAGACCAACTTACTGTAGGGAAAAGACCACAGCAAAGGCAGATAGAGCCACCATTGGGAGGAGGCAGTAACCCAGCACGCTGGCTACACAGCCATAGGACACAGTCAGGGAACTCATAAGGGTCAACAGGGCATACATTGCGCTGCAGCCAATTGCATTAATACCGTAGACATATCCAAAGTGGGATTTTCCTGCCTAAGTAATAGAATAAATAGATTTAGTTACAGTTCATGTTTTCAGTACAGTAGACGCTGCAAATGCTGTTTATGTGAATTTTAGTTGTGAAAACATGCTGCCGAGGAGATTCTTCACCATAAGCAAAGTGGCACCCAAAGTGATACAGAACAATACAGGGCCTGTCAGGTCGGTCTCATTCATGATACTGCCATCTGCTGGCATCATCGGGTTCAACACTGTTAACGTCTTCTGCCATATGTGCTCAAAATTAATGCCAAGTTCTGGACAAATACAAAACAGGTTAATATGAATATTCACTACATTGCGAAAACAATTTATTTGGGTAGTACGTTTTTATTTTATAAAAAAAAATGAATAATTGTACATCTATCTATCTATTCATAATGTCAGTGCAGTTATGTTAAATATATTCTTATGTATATATATATAGATATTTTTTAAACAAAAAAATGATTGATAGTACATCCAAATAAATAGCTTTAAAACTAATTATAGCTACTTACTACTTATATATATATATATAATCCATAAATAGTAGCTGTTAGTCTTACCCTCTAGCAACGGAGGCTCTTCTTCGTATGATCCATCCATTTCACCTGTTTGTTGATAGGTCCCAGCAGGGTTTTGAGGCTGGAAGACCTGCCCTGTATAATTCTGAACCCTAGATTGGGCAATCACACAAAGCATAGACACATATATGCCATTTATAAAAATTCTTACTAGTTGTATTCTCTTGTTAAAACAGAAAAGACAACAGGGATTTGCCCCACTACCCTTTGTATTATGGCATAATGTAATGTATCATCTTCAGAGGAAAAGGTATTTACCTGTTATATTTATTGACACTCTTAACCTTCCATTTAGTCCAAAAGCTGAATAAAGTGTTTGAGACAACCAATCAGGAGTAATATAACCCAGGCACTTACTCATCCTGATTCTCTGGGTTCGGCTCATAGACATCATAGCCATAGTTGTAGAAGTCTTGTTGAAATTGTTGAAAGTCACCCATTACTATATAGAACATGGACACACTTTAAAACACTGACTGTACAGAACATCCAACAAACACATGCACTAGTTCAAGTATAATCACACAACCCACAAGAGTTTAATTGTTCAACTATTATTTCAAACCTTACTGTTTATTCTGAGCAACGCCACTTGCTATGTTGTCATGGGAAGGTTTTGGAAGAACATTTAACGGTTGTGAAGATGTACTATATATAGTTTTCTATATTTGAACTGTGTGCATGATCCACCCAAAGAAGCCCAATCAGATGTATTTAGTAATGTGTTTAATTTTGTTTTCGCTAGTTTTTGAAGTGGAACTAATGCCTACGATTTCCATTTACGGGAAGAATAAGTCATTGATATGAAATATATATACATTAATATATTTAACTATTATCATTGTTTACACGTCTCTTATTTTGAAGGAGAATCGAACAGCATAACCCGGATGTTGCTGTCTCAGAATATGTATAAGTTCAAGTCATGTGATTTCCTTCTGCGCTAGTAGCATCAGAGTAATACCGACACATTACTTCTATAAAAACAAGGTAACCGTGCGTTTTAATTTCATAGTAGAGTGCGTTTGTAAAGTATCAAATTAAGGGTAGTCATCATTCCTTATAGCTTATAAAAATAACAGTTGCTAGATAAGCTACCTGATGTAGCTTAATTGTCTGTCTGCTGAACACTGATATACTCGACAATCGACCTTGTTTACACTTTCTTTTAGTAACTGACGAAATACAATCACGTCACACCATGGCTGATGTAAGTTGACACATTTCCAACAAAATCATTGATTACATGAGTACAAATACTAGCCGTCATTAACTATAGCCAGTTGCTAAATCTGGCTTATGTAGCATTGACTGTGTTTGTATTGATTCTGATACCGCCTGACACACGTTTTTTCGCAGGACTTGAAGAGGTACTTGTACAAACAGCTACCAAGGTAGGTTGCGAGGTGGTATGTTCGCTGTAATGTTTCTCTATCTTACACTACAGAGTCACATGATCATCACATCTCCTCCAAAAACAAACGGTTTCTTGGGGAGGGCATGTACTCCTCTCTCTTTAAATATGCAAGAATCGGATATGACTGTTTTGTTTTCGAGTAGCTGGAAAGAGATTTCAGATTAAAGATCTTGTAACTGAAATGCTCCTTTAAATGTGCAAGTGCCCTTCAATGCCACTGTTGGCCATACTGAACCCAACATATTATACAATAAAAGTTTCCCAAATGTTCTCATATTGACCTACA
Organism: Dallia pectoralis; assembly: GCA_029465975.1. Lineage (NCBI taxonomy): Eukaryota > Metazoa > Chordata > Actinopteri > Esociformes > Umbridae > Dallia > Dallia pectoralis. The sequence goes on from CM055754.1 coordinate 6,152,730, forward strand.
CAGTGGCCTATAAGGTCAGTTTGGATGTTGATGCAACACCTTATTGTATATCACAGTTCTCCTGGAGAATTAAGTGTTGTTAATTGGTAGACAGTTCTAATGGCATGGCAGTGCAATTCTTTAGGTACCAGTAATTAAGTTATGTCAAAATGAGTATAAAAAGGTAATATTCTGCTGTTTTTTCTTTCTTGTTATCCATTAGTGTTGAGGGCCTTCATGCTATTGTAGTAACAGACAGGGATGGTGTCCCAGTCATCAAAGGCAAGTTTCCCTGTCAACAACAACACAAACTAAATGGAGTTCCTTATTTTATTTTTGTCTAATAGCATCAGCTGGGAAAATATGTTATGGTCGAATCAGGGATATATTTATTTTTATGCCATTTTTAATAATGTAGTTAATGTGCATTTTCAATTGTTAACAGCATATTATTACATATTTTAACCTAGAATGTATATTACTTATATTTGTCTCTAAGACAATTTGTACTGTGTGAATATCTATGGAGCAGTAATTTTCTGAAATGGTTATCTTTCATGTTATAGTTTTGGTCAATGATTCATTGATTGTTGTTGGACTTTTTGTAAAACTTTTTACTTTATTCTGACGTTCCCTCTCTCTCTCTTTATTGCTTAAAAGTTTTGAACACCTCAGTTATTATAATCTTTCTTTAGCAGTTTAGAAATGCGCTTTTACTTTACTAGCAAGAGATGTGGTATTGCCGTTATTGTAGCTGGCTGGCACAATGTTGAAAATTGCCCGATACTAATCCAATAATACAAAGCAAATTTGTGTTGAACCCATAATTGAACCAATAACACAAAGAAGTTTTGGGTCACGTCCTATATATGGTTCGAATAGCATTCTTACGATCACTGAACTGCACCAGGGCTAATGTAGAAGAAGCCGGAGACCATCTTGTACATGTGGACCAGGTTCAGTTATTTTTTGCACAACCTGTGCATTCACACCGCTCAAAACAAAGCAGACTGAGATAACACTCCAGGGTTTTGATTCAACCGGTCAAAACAAGCTTGGTGTGAACTAAAATGCTACTAGGTGATTCAGATTGTCTTTTCTCGATCATGTCGAATGATTTGTAATTGGTGAACTGGCTCTTTCCTGCTCTAGTGGCCAACGACAATGCACCAGAATATGCACTGCGTCCAGGCTTCCTTTCAACCTTTGCATTAGCCACGGACCAGGGCAGCAAGCTCGGCCTATCCAAAAACAAGAGCATCATCTGTTACTATAACACATACCAGGTAGTTTCAATCTGGGTCTGACACTATAAAACCTATATTTTATGAATACAAATGTCATTCTCTGGGGCTTCACGGGTATGACTTGGTTAGCCTGTTTACATGAACTCACAAGATTTTACATCAAACGTTCAGTATTTTGTCCCTTGTTCCTAGTGTGCAATGACTATATACTAAACTTGAACTCATTTTTTGTTTGTCTTGCTTGTGTTCCAAATCGCAACCAGATAGTGCAGTTTAACCGGTTACCGTTGGTGATCAGTTTCATCGCAAGCAGTAGCTCCAACACAGGTAATCCCTCTTCATGGATGATGATGATGGCAAGCACAGGTTTTTGAATGACTGTCCAAACGTAACTGTGACAATATTTGTAGGTTTGATCATCAGTCTGGAGAAGGAGCTTGCGCCGCTAATCGAAGAGCTGAGGCAGGTCGTGGAGGTCGCTTGACCGAAGTAGAACTGTCATGTTGCAGAATCACCAGATCGTGATCATGGAAAATGATTTACCTGTAACAGTTACACTTATTTTTATATCCATCATGCACTCACAGATTGCTCTGTTGCAAAACAGATGTATACAAGTTTCCACTGTTGTGATGCTGTATGGTTTCCTGCATTTTCTAATATCCTTTGCTTTTTGAATTCATTCATGTGGCGACTTTCTTTATTATAATAAATATTCAAAGAAAACATTTGGGCGACATTTTCAAAACTAAAAAAGAAATTGTCTTTCAGTGAAAAATATCCATTTAGAAAATGGGAAGGGAAACTTCATACATGTTAGCTTTATTTACGACACCGTCGTTGTGTATGTCAACTCCGTGGCTAAAAACTGTCATGTATTTCAATGTTCAGTGTCCCTGTGTTTACCAGCCGGTCATCTGGGGCTACCAGCCGGTCATCTGGGGCTACCAGCCGGTCATCTGGGGCTACCAGCCGGTCATCTGGGGCTACCAGCCGGTCATCTGGGGCTACCAGCCGGTCATCTGGGGCTACCAGCCGGTCATCTGGGGCTTCCAGCCGGTCATCTGGGGCTTGCAGCCGGTCATCTGGGGCTTGCAGCCGGTCATCTGGGGCTTGCAGCCGGTCATCTGGGGCTTCCAGCTGGTCTTCTGGGGCTTCCAGCTGGTCATCTGAAGTTAGCAGGAAGGATATTCTACCAGTTCTGAATTGAAGTGCTCAAAAGTTCATTGGGAATATTCCATTTTGACTTCACAGTTGGCATAATGTCACAGCTCTGCGCTCCACCTCATGTCGTCATCTTGTTTTTTTCATCTGTGACTGAAAATTATAAACATTTTGTCACTGGAAAAATCATTCATTATGTTTCTTCACTTATTATTCATTTTTCCCCATGGTGAGCCTCATACCCCAGTCCGATTATGAAGGGATTTGTCAACAAACGTACATGTTATTGTGGGTGTGAGATGGGAATATGACTGTAATAATCCTGAAAGACCTAATATAGGCTCACCAGTTTCCATCGTATTATTCTGATCCACTCGTCCGCTTCAACTCCAGTCTTGGCACACAGATAAAATGTCCTCTCTGGGAACACCAGACTAATATGGGACAGAATGAGGAATTTGGGCATTGAGCTGAAATACTTTGATAAAAAAAAATGCACAATGGCTTAAACAAAAAGATCCAGCTACAACAACAGCAGAGCGGAGGTTAGAACTTCTCTATCAGTTGTCTCTCTTTGTGGTTCCTTCGCCACTGCTGTTTGCCACTAAACTACCCATATTTTTAAATGTCTACGAAAGCAGAAGTGAAAGTAACAGATAACGTGTTTTAAAATGGTAGGCCAATTTTAATCACAAACTAATCCAGACAGAGCCAATGGCAAAATAATCTGAGCAGACCGGACCTTTTTTTAACAGTGTTCGTCAAGAGTCAAAACATTAATCACAAGAGGCCCACTTATGATTCCATAGATTTAAGTTCATACCAGAAGCAATTGACCTTGTCCTGGGAGTAGTCAAACTGGATGGCTGAGCATGCAGTCAGATCCAGGGTACGAATAGGCTCGTCAAACTAAAGAGACAAAATGAAACATCTGCCTGTTGGCATCACTGACAATAAAACGTAGCTATTACAGTTGCATCATAAACCATCGTCTATCAGAGATGTTGTTTTACTGACCGTTTTGTCCTTGAAATATTTGAGTTCATTTCTGTTTAAAGTAAACCACCTCTGTTTCCAATTCTGAAAAAGAACATACATTGAACATTTCTCAGAGAACTTTGAAACAGCCACCTTCACCTGGTTGGTACAGCTCTATATTTTTCTTACCTTAACGAATGCTCCTAATTTGATCAGATACCCCTCCTTTGTTCCTAACTGAAACCCCCCAAAAATAAAAACAATGTTAATGTTTTGACAATTTACCTGTAAGCTTGATTAAACCCATATTACATGACTTCAGTGGGGTAGACCGCATTAATGGCAAACACTACATTTAAACTCAATTACTATCATCATTTGTAAGCGCACTAAGGTGTTAAACGTCAGCAACACAGATTAAATGAGCTACTATGATGTTATAATAAACCTGTGTGTATATAAAACTGCATGTGGTCCTACCGATGGGGCGCTAGCCACTAGGTCGCTCTCTGTTCGTCCAGCCTGCATGACGGTGTGAACCCTCACTGACTCATAGATCGAAGGCTCTTCTACACGCCAAGGATACGGAAATTTCAGGACAATCAGGGTCCCTGGGTGAGAGTTTCCGATTAGGCATCTTATGGGTACACACTTCAGTTGTTGACCATGGAAATAATTTGGCTTAGATTTTTTTAATTGGTCTGGAGGACTCTCAAGCTAACCTGTCTCACTTCCTAACAGAGGCTGGTTGGCAAAATGGTGGACGAAGTCCTTGAGGGATGCAAACTCGTTGAAGCCAAAGGCGTAGCCGGTGCTATTCCGGGTCACATGGAAATGTTTCACTGAATCGCTGGCTCTGTAAATTATTACAAAAATGGCTGCGGTAAATGATGCCATCTGAAATGGGGTATGGACGACATAGACCTTTTGCTTTAAAACTCAACCCAATTTTGATAAAAGCTATTAGTTAACATCTGTAAAATGTTGAGCGTTACTGTCAGGGGGTTGAACAAGCACGGAGACACAGAAAACCAAAGGTGCGATACAAGTGCATAAAAAAACAACGCAGACACAGACCTGGCATTATGTGAAACAGGGTCAATAAGCAGACAGGGGTGTGTTAAACAGAGGGCCATATATAGGGGGATAAATGAGGAACAGGGGTGTGCAATTAGGTGAAGACGTTGGCAATTATGGGCGAATGGGCGAATCAGAGCGTCGCAGAGAGTGGAGATGGGGTCAGCGTGACAGTTACCGAGATTCAGATCACTTCATGCCAGAAGAAGTATTAGCTGCACCAACTATATGATATCACCTGAACTGCTTTTTTATTTAAAATTCAGGAAATGTGTGTCTCTACATCATGAATGTCAAAGGCAGAGTTAAACCATTAGACTGAAATACCAAAATGTTATCATTGACTAAGACTAAGCCTAAAACACCTGTTTTTGTTTGGAAAAATAGTATATTCTAATTAGTTACTTTTGAGAAGGGAGAGAAGACAGAAGATATGTAGGCCCACCTTACAGAGAGGGCAAAGCTACCAGGACCCCGGTGACTGTTTCGGAGGAGATAGCTACCATCTTTCCCATTGGACAGAAGAATAGCTTCAGCGGCGTGGCGCGACAGATCAAAATGGTACCATCTGGGACAGTATAGAGATAAATAATAACAGTACTTCAGCTAACACATTCCAAATACATGTAAACGTTCTGACATGTCCACAGCAAACGTATAAATCATGGAACATCAAGACATCTCAATGGCAGAATTCTATGCGCAATATTAGCAATAAACGTGCTCATCGCAGCCACATTGACAAGATGTGAGATTGTTTGTAGCCTAATCACAAGTTCTGTAAGTGGGAAATTGCCTGGTGCCAAACCAGTCAAAAAATGCAATTGTGGAAAACACATGTTGAAAAAACAAATGCTCCTGCTAAAAAGAGAACTCTCTTTAGGTTACCAACATATTCAAGCAACATTTAAATAGGTAGTATAAATATAACCACGATCAAGGCCAGTGACATTGCCAGTGATAGTTGCATGGGTGACATCTTTTTAAGGATATGAAATTACAATATTTTCCACCTCATATTGTAGGCTACGTGTGTCCATGAAACTAGGCCTATGTTTTTGATGGATTCAAGTTGGATCATCCGTTTGTCAATGATTGACTTATCAATAGTTTATGCAGTATTAAACTATAATAACTGTATTCCAGTTATAAGAAAAACTGCATGAAATCCATTTTTAAAATGCTTCTGAAAACTGCTTTATGGTCTAGTAATGTCATAATGCATAAAAAATACTCTCTCTGGGTATCACAAGGACAAAAAAATGCATCCTGTCTAATTGTCTGGCAAACCATGAAGGGTTACTTCAGAGGTCATGCATATTCCTTTGCTTTTACCAGAGAGACGAAGCTGTGTTTTTGCCAAAACAAAATGCTGCACTGTCGAAAACAGCTGCAGAGGAAAGTACTGCAACAAATGTAGATGTGAAACTTCAATATTTGCATTGCGGATGGTTGACTCGTCATTTACACTTCAATAAACTCAGAGCCAACACCTGCCCAAGAATGGGTACAACATAATAATATATATTGAACATTTCCCAAATCTGCAGTCTTAAAATCAGAAAACAATAATTCAGCAGTATAGTTTGTTTTATCTCACTGTTGGGGGCTATTGACAGAACTACGTACTTGACAAGGGTGTTGAGGACAGTTTTGAAGGGAGCTATTCATTTACTAATTCCTATTGTCTCAAACCCAGGTCGATGATATTGGTTCATTACAGTGTACTTTCTTGTTCACTCTATACACTATAGCTCGAGAACAGTCTGAGATTTTAGCTTTTATGACCAATTACAATGTCTCCCAGGAACAGGTACGTACTGTTTTTTCCCCTTGGTGACAAGCTGTGTGGGGCATGTTAAAAGGAACAGTGGCACATTTGTTATACTTGCTGTTTCCTGATACTGTCATAAACTACACAATACCACTCTGATGCATTGCAGTCAATACAAAACTTATAGCTAAATGCTTCAGATTTCAATTGAGTCTACATATTTAGGTGTGTTTATTAACATTATCAAAGTGGTATAAAGGCCAAATATATATTTTTTAAATACAAAAAAATGTATTTGTAGAATATAGAGGAAATTGTATTGTTATCAGCAAGATAAATACTGTTATTCTCTACACTAACTTAAACATCCTAATTATTTATATTGCAAGTGTGGTAAAATCAGGTGCATTATAAAAAACTGAGTTAAGGGTAATTTGTTTCAGGTAAAACACATCCAAAAGAGAATAGAGTAACACTTTTGAAGCCCTAAATAAGAGGACGTTAAACATACAGTATATCTCGCAGCAATCCAAAATTGATACCCGGCTTCAGACTGCTTCTTTAAATGTACCAACATTATTTATTATAATAACAAATGTAGATATTCTTACCGTAACGACTCCAGCTCGTCGTCCACACTTGACGTATCACTGTAGTAGCTCATGGTTCACCTGTGTGCCTCATCAGGCAGGTTCGACATCCTAAAACACCGACTGATACACACTAAACCGAAAGACAGCAAACTACAATAGGAGGAACTTCAGACCAGACATGCATACGTCACTCCGGGACAACTAGGAAATAGTTCAACTCAGTTCAGTCCGGGCCCACGTGTGTTACGGGGGAGAGGCAACTGCAGTGAGACTACATGGAGAAAGTGCTGGTGACTGTTTGGAGATCTGGAGATACTTCAAGGAAGTCTAATAGGTTTTTAAACAGTGCCCACGATAAAGATACATTTAATGGTAAATACATATGCTATACATACCTATATAATAAAGATAGACTATATTATATTTTTAGGAGTAGGCCTACATACATTTTTTCAAGCTGTTTTGTAAGTAATTGGAAAAAAAAATTATCAACAAAATATGCATTTTGACCTGGCCCAGGCATGATTGTCATTGATTTGAAAAAAATAATTATGTTATTGTGTCCGTTTCCCATTACAATATACAATATATATATATATAGGCTATATATATATATAGCCTATGTATTTACTGGGATATGAATAGTAAAAGTACATATTTAGTTGTGTTCCTACTCTTCCATCAACCCTGTATCTTTGTTTGAAGTCTCTCTGTTATACTTTCAGAATATTCCACAAGTGACATAACTTTTAGGAAGTGATATCAACCACCTCTGGCACAGCATGGCTTGAAGGGAAGTAACTGTCTGTTATTTCAATGAGGTGTGACAAGCTTAACATGTCAACCCGGTTATCCTGAATTCATACAGTAAATAACTGGAATGTAAAATTTCAAGATAACTGTTTACCCCTCATCAGCGCTGGCCATGTAGTCTCATCAACTTCATAACATGGCCTTAATCTTGTTGAGCACTTAACTGTCAACCCTGTAACGTTTTCAGTGGTAATTAGTCAAAGTCCAAATATTTTCTTTGTCAAATGCACTGTATCACATAGTGTCATTCGGAACAAAAACATTCTTACGACATGACAGGCAAACTGTACAGTAATCATTTAGCCAGATATGATGCAAGAAAGAAAAGAAGAACGTATTTGTACAATACATGTATTTTTTTGCAATGTTAACATAGGGAATATGGCCAATATGAATACAAATGTTATATATACATATATATATTAATGTTGTAGTGCATATAAATGGTTACATTAAATTATATTCATGTGGTGTTCTCAAAAAAAAATTATGTCCAGACATTAGTTCTCTTTGGGTGGTATTCCCGTTTATTATAAAAGTAGCAAAATGGATATTTGCATAAAATAATACTTCACCCAGTGCTAACTAAGAAAAGTGCTGTGGCTTGTTGTCGGTGGAGAGGGTGCTCACCGCTACAGTAAGTACCGTGTGTTCCCGGATCCACACCTTACCTAGTTGACTATGTACATATACCTATTTCCCAGTGACATACCACACCCAGTGCAATACTCCCCCAAGTGGCTAAAATAAATAATATCCAAATGTACCTAACTACAGAGGACTATAAAAAGCTCAAACAGAGACGTTGTGAAATTTTCTGAAAAATAATTTTTGTGATTTGTGTTGTTCTGTAGCTAATAGATTTGTTTTTACTCTAAAGTGTCTACTACACTGATCATAAAAAATGATCAACAAACCAGAATGATCAACAATTTGGCAGATGTTAAGACTCCATAAAAATTATCCGGGCGAATGCATACTCAACTAGCTGCTCAAGTGCCACGTCGACAACGAAAAGGCAAATTAGGACAACAGCCTGGGACACGTCCATTGCTGCATCATCCATCCCTTAAGGCCAGGGACTTGCCATTGTTCTCAGGGGAGAGTCTATATTTCTATAGTTGGGTATTGCAGTGAGGGGAAGTTTGGTTGTAATGGCAGGAGTTGGGACTCATCTGTGGTCAACGTCATCTGTGCACCGCAGATATGGGCCATCTTATGCAATATAAATCTATTATTAAACGTAGCAAAGTATCACTAATAAAATAAAACCTGAAGATAATCATTGTGTGATTGTTTCATACTTGGTTTGTGATTGTTCTCAGAGGACACTTTGTTGTGACAAGAGGGAAAAATTAAGTGTTTTATTCATTCATTTGTGCAAAAAGGCATGTACTGTTGATCCATTGAGCAACCCATGAAGAAGTGGCTGCAATCAAAATCACATCAATCTACACAATTTAGAGTATATAGGTTATAAAATGATGAAAAAGAACAAAAAGAGACAAATAAACAATATGATAAACATTACACAAAACCAAAATATACATACACAGGATAATTTACACCACATTAGTGTTTTTGAAGAATATGAAATATTATAGTTTACGTCTAATTATTATTTGTGATTATGAATCCTGGTGTTGTAACCGATGTGTTTATACCGCACCTCTTTTAACTGTGGTCATTTAATGATTGTGGAGGGCGTCAGTTACTGGTGCACTTAGGTAAGAAAAACCCAACCGTAAACACCGTGACAGAGTATGTGTTGATGTACGCAGAGCAAACACAACCCTAGCTAGGGAGGGACACCTCTGTCCTCCACCACTGTCGAGATCCACGAGGACATTTTGGGGACAGGAAGAGGAAATCTGTTGCGCGATAAAGAGGATGGCAACAGCAGAAGGTATTGGTTACACATGCCTCGGGGGACATGAACAAGGTGGCAGTTATGTTATGCTAATCAAGTACGTTGAATGGACTCATGTGACGCATAACTGTGTGGAATATTCTTCTGAATAGGTTTCCATATTTAGTTTCGAGACATAATGTAATTGAATCATCATGCCCAGGGTTGCAAAATGAGGCCCTTGAACACAGCCCAGCTGCTACCAATTGGGGAGCACAGATTACCTTACAAGGCCTGATATACCATAGAAGAAGATGTAGAGGCAGGAAGTAGAAGATGGGTGCTGTACCAGAACACTAGCAATGTGTCACTTTCAATTTTTTATTGCATCAAAAAGCTGAAATAAACAAATCTGCTAATGATAAATAATATTTACAGAGCACCCACCCAAGACATGGCATCCACAGAACCGTTGAAGTATGCAGTATTTGACTGTGAAAATCAATTTCAAACTAAATTCACATGTTCCCCGATGAAATACAAAAGATTTCTGTTCAATTACCAGACCAGGTCAGATGTTTATATAAAAGACATTGAATTGAGAAAAACTTGACCTCGAACTGCGATTCAAGTTGGTAGACTATAAAAGCCCTGGGTCATTGATCAACTTTACAAATTCGATAAAAAAAGGTTCCAGTGTGTGCATAGACATTGTTCCTGTGTGTCTTCAAATTAAACATGCGAGGACATTTAATTTAGTCTTTCCAGAGAACAACCACTTCCTCTGGTCTTCCTAGAGAAACAAGATTACGATTAAAAATAATTGCTTAGTGTAAAATGTCACTTTCAGAAGTTCACATTGTGAAATAAATGCTTCCTACTCAAATGATGTTCACGGCTCCTCCTGCACAGCAACACATAACTTGCCGATGTATGCAAGATAAAAACCCATCGTCATGTTACACTAGAGGGGAGTAAGAGCTTACGAATCAGTGGTCAAAATACAGTCAAATTGTTAACGGATGGTATACACCTACACCCATCTGTTGTAGGTTCAAACACCCAAGGCACATATAAATGGGTACAACAACAGGCCAATTTACAGCATTGGGATTTTACCTCTATGAGATTCCAAGTTTCACTGGAAATAATAGCCATTTCCTGAATTGCTGAGTGTTTAAACAACACCAACGCCACAATGACCAGTGCAAAATCAGATGCTAACTTTACAGAGGTGTTTACACGTTCCAAACATATTGCGCGCACTCTAACACGTCATTTCACTTTTATCTGTGATTGCAGTGCCTTTCTTCTCAGTAGAGGAATGTAAACAGCCACGGTACAGTACATTTCTAAAGTACAAAACACACAAAAATGTCATACAAAGATTGTTTCACAGCTCTCATTCACACTTGTTGACAAAAGGATTCAGAGCATCTGTTTCAGCCCATAGTAGCTATAGGTACAGGGGACTACACAACTATTATATCGCTGTTGTTTCAAATGGCTTTACTAATACGCTCTATTATTTGCTTACTCTCGGTGCAGAAAAAGACGCCAAAGAGTGTTTAGGCGTAGTCCCTCTGCATTTATACACGTCTTTGAGTCTTTACCCTGGCGCACACATGTATTCAAAAGGACCCGCTGGCACTTAACAGTGCCTCATGAAATATTCACACCCTGGGACCTTTCCACATTTCATCTTATGACAACATGAACCTCTAAGGCACAGGTGTCAAACCGGTTCCATGGAGGGCTGAGTGTCTACAGGTCTTTGCTCTCACCTTGTTCTTGATTGATTAATTAGGTCACTAATTGGTCAGGTTCTACCCTCTACTGGTTGTTTAGGTCTGAACTGGGAACTAATTTAAATGAAAACCCAAAAACCTGCATACACTAGGCCCCCCGTGGAACCGGTTTGACATCCCTGCCCTAAGGGATCTTAATTTGGTGGCCTCTGATCGACACAAAAAATCCATAATTATATTGTTGAGAGAAGTTTCAATAGTCTAATGAGACAAAAACAGAGCTGGAACGGTTTTGGGACAAGTCTGTGAATCTCTTTGATTGGCCCAGTCAAAGCCTGGACCTCAATCCAATTGAGAATGTGTGGAACGAGTTGAAAATTACTGCTCACTAAAGGTCCCCATCCAACCTGACAAAGTCTGAGCAATTTTGCTAAAAAGATAGGGCAAAGGTTATACAATTCGATCTAGAGCTCTAAACTACAAATGTAACCAATGCCAAACTTGCTGTTGCTAACAGTCCACAACATGCATGGTGTGTTCCTTGACAACGTTAACAATTCAAAGGGCACCAATTGTTTAGCCACATTGTCAACATTTCAAGCTTGCTGTAAAGAGAGATTCCGGCACATTCTTTACTCTGTTACATAAACGTTCGACTACGATTGCTGGATAATGAGAACCTACAGATCGTTAGCCATGTAAAGCTAACCAAATTACACCCAAATATCCCAGACTTGTGCATTGAATGTAAGACACACCAGGGCACATTATACCAATGTCTGTTGGAGTGTGTTGAGATGGCTAATATCTGTTATTACCTCTACCCAAAGCTACTAATTAAACCATTAAAAGTGTAATTGTCCAAACAGGTTGGCGTAATGCAAATCCATGACCCAAGTACACATCTCTGAAGAAACAAACATCACTTTCTCCTAAACAGATTATAATCTGTACCATAACCGATAAGCAATACATACAAGGCAGCTAACTCAAGTGTTAGCGTTGAATACTGTTTCCACCCATTCTAGCCTCTGCAAGGTCAGGAGAGCACAGGGCCAGCGGGAGTGTTGAATTCTTTCAGCTCTTTAGGTAATCGAAAGTCACAGTTATGGATATTTAGATCGGAGTCCTTCACAGTGATTTGACCCTTGACTTTTGCCTGGGCCTGTGTCTGGTTCCAGCGCTGCATCCTTCTAGCGTAGTCTTCTAGGCTTACCTGGTCCATCAAGGCAGCTTTTTGTGTGTCAGACGGGCAGATGGTGTTGTGCAACGCATAGAACAGTAATCTGAGAGTGACAGTGAGAAATAGGGAAGGTTGTTGGAAAAATATGAGTCTCCGACTGAGCAGGGATTATATTTAAAAATGGCTAGCATAACTGTCTCTGTGTCGGTGTGTGTGTGTGTCGGTGTGTGTGTGTGTGTCGGTGTGTTTACACACCTTGGTAGCAGTGCCAGCACCGTAGACATGACACAAATCCCATAGAAATGGGGGTTGGACATTTGTAGCTTGTCCACACCAAGAGGATTGGTGGGGGGACTGCAGGCCACACACATCACACTGAAAACCAGGGTGAATGAGAAGTAGAAGAGAGCACTGCCCAATAGCACGAGTGCATGTAGCCATGTCTGTAAAATAACACAAATCACCCGGGTTGTTTAAACAGAAGCTTGTTAGGAGCTGCCCCGATTTCAAAACGATACAAGATCGAGTCAAATGCTAAACTACTGTCTTTTGTTTTTTAACCTATGGCCGCTCACCAGTGTGTGACTCTCGATCACCAGATGCAGTAGGATGATCAGCAGGGCCGAAGCATTGATTGGAGATCCAAATGAGAGCAGGTCTGCATCTGAATCTTTATACGCCTGTGCGAAATGCCAAAAACCAAGTTCAGTGTTTATTAGAAAATCTTTTGATGTCTTCACAGGCACGCTCTTTTCAAGGCAACTGATTCGCACAGAAGAGAGAATTACCTCACCACACACACACACACACACACACATGATTAATTTGAACATAAACTGTAAATCTACTCACAAAATATGGAATAAAGAAACAGACAAGGCTTTGATAAAAAGCATCCAGCATGGTCAGCCAGAACGTGGAAGGGAGGTAGGCCTGTAGAGAATAAAGAAATAACAAGAGTACATCAACGTTCACGTTAGCGCTGATCGCTAACTCTTTCTGTTATGCTTATACCCCCAGATTTAGCCATCACACACACCTTGGAGTTTTGTCCAGATTTGTAGAGCTCCGGTATCTTCATGAGTGTCTCCGCAGACACGTCTTTGTCCAGGATTCCATAGAGGACTGGGGGTGCCGAGGTGAAGAGGAGATTGAAGAAGATGAGCACCCAAGAGTTAGTCATCACGCTCCCCGAAAAACCACAGAAGAACTGGTTCCAGAAAAGAAGGTTCACAAACATCTATGCATAGGCAGAGGGAAAGACAAGCATAAATTATGAGATATTGTCTACTGTAAACATCTTCCTATTTTTGTAGGAAATGGCTATCCCAACAGATATTGAGCAATTTGAAAACGTGACCTCGTAGCATTTATTCAGGCTTATGGGTTAAGTTCAAGGTTACATTTACAATTAGAGTTAAAGTTAGGGTGAAGTTTTCAAACGCTGTTCTCATTGTTATCAAACAGCCTGGTCGGCCCAGGAAGTTAATGCTGGAATCCTAACTTTAAGGAAGTAATTTAATCTCTGGACAGATAAATCAAGCTCACAGGCCCCCATGAGTCGACGAGATACGTAAAATATATTCAATCACGATACCCTCAGATCGTGGCGCTGGCCAGTTGCACAGCCCTTCACGGGACCTCCGGGCTAATCCGCTACAAGGATTCAAAACAGCAAGGCTGTTGTTAATGTTTTGCGTCTCCAAAAAACCCCAGTAACATGTCAAATGTGTGCATGTCACATGTCTGAGTAGTTACCAAGTTCTTGTAGAAGAAGTACAGAATCATGTTGGCCAGGCGTGTGTAGCACCAGTGCCCATGGACCAGCAGCAGCTTACGGAGATGTTTAAACCTGGAGATGGCAAAGTCACTAGACATCACCGCCTGCATGCCCTCCTGGCCAGATATCCCAACGCCAACATCTGCCACCTGAATCATGCTGACATCATTGGCTCCATCGCCTAGAAAAAGACGCACGTAGAAATGGGAGAACACTACAAACTATTCCCTGGCGGCTTTTGTAAATGTGTACTAACGTAGGTATATTCTGGGGTATTCATTCATTTAGGTGTCACTGTTCCACTGACCTACGGCGAGCGTCATGACTCTGAGCTTGTCCCGTACTAGCTGTACCACCCGGCTCTTTTGCAGAGGGGTGGAGCGGCAGCAGATCACAGCTCTGCAGTGCCGACTAAGCTCCAGGAAGTTATCGCTCAGGTCCTCCTGCAGGGCAAAGTCCAAGGTTCTCCCATCTATCACCAAGGTGAAGCCTGACGTGACATCTGGGGCGTCTCCACGCTCCGCCTCTCTCGACTCTACTTCTTTCAGCAGGTCCAACAGCAAGGCTTCACACATTTCCTGAAAGGGAAAACACACACCAGAAAAGGGTAAGAAAAATATAGAAAATATAGCAGGTAATTATAGCAAAGTTATTTTGAAGGGGAAGACATCATTTCGATTAACAGAATAACGCCCACCTTGCTCCCACAATTAGCAGTCAGAAGATGGTCTGTAGACCTAAGTAGACTGCAGGCACAGGCAATGTTAATAGCAGTCTCTTGTTTGTCCCCTGTGAGGACCCACACTTTGACCCCTGCTCTCTGTAAGGCCTCTATGGTCTCTGGGACCTCTTCTTGTAGTTTGTCCACAACTCCGGTTGCCCCTGGTGACAGAAACAATAAAGCTACAACCAGACATTGCAATTGGTTGTTGCCAACCCTCCAAACAGAGTTGTACCTTGAGATCACCTGAATTTATAAACAGTACATCAACAATTAAAGTTACTATTGATCCTGTGACTAATCCCTTTAAAAAGGTAAGAGTAAACTCAAAACATGCTGTTCTCAATGAGCAACGCACTACAACTGAGACCCAATCGGTGTCATTTGGGGACAGATCTCGAAGACGAAACGTCATTTTATTCAAAATGGTGCCAGTAGTGTTTCGGACGTGCATGGGTTAGTGAAAATCATGACCCTGATTATGTGTGCTGAATTTCAAACAGATCCCAAGATATACTGTAAAAATATACACCAGTTACAGACAGCCACGTGCCGGTCAAGTGTTCTGACACAGAGTGTTGACAGTGTTTGTAACTTGTATACCAAATGTACACGCATACACCACGTTAAACACCAGTTAAACATCTCCAGCTCCCAAGCTTCTTTATTCATGTGCCGCTTCCCACAATGCCAGAGTATCTACCACATAGGTGAGTGAAAGCTAGCTAATGAACAGGAAATTCAAGTCGGTCTGGATAAAATGTAATTGTAGGTACAATAAAATGTAATAACAGTTACAATACAAATATTATTGACTAAAGTTTTTTTGCGCAAAATTCCAAATGTGAAAATCCATAATGGTAGACCTGGGGAAATTCTTCAGCCAAATGTGCTCCCTGTACGAAGTGGGACCTATGTCCCATGTATTTTAATAGAGCCAGGCCCATCAAACTAAAATGTCCTCAACTTAAGCGACATTTTGTTTGTGCATTCTTAAGTTACGTAGCTGACACAAAAAATGACTCATTACATTTGACCAAAAAATTGCTAATTGCAAACTGCTAGACATTTTACCCAATAGAGTGACGTTTGTCTCCAGTCTTAGTGCAGATTCCATCAGAAGCTCCTCTCTGTTCTCTATACTGGTCTCTGCAAACACCTGATGCTTCAGCCAAACCTCGTACTCCTCCTCCTCCAACACCTGGTGGCACAAGAGAATATAACTCCATAAACAGCCATTTACAGAATGCCAAAACAACAGTCAGTGAAAAAACATTCCTCTGAACGTAGAATCTGTGGACACCACGCGATTACAACGGTTCGGAATAGATGGACGTCGTACTTTTTTCGCGATGCAGAGGGTGCGAAGTCCTTCTCTAGCGTAGTCGTCCAGGTGTTTCTGGGTTTGTTTCCTGACGTGACCCCGCATGAGCCCGTCAGGCTGCTCGGGGCTTTCGGCAGACTCCGTCAGGTCCATGACAACCGAGTCTGCCCCTTTGGTGTAGACCACCACCTGGTTGGTGAGAGGATGACGAACCACTACGGACATCCGCTTGCGGGTGGAGTCGAAGGGCAGTATGTGGAGAAGGGGTACCACTAGGCTCCCCATCCCGGGAAGTTCCACCAGGAGATGCTCCACGGAGCGACCCTGCAGGGTACAGCCGTAGGCCCGGGCTGCGTGGACCAGCGCGGCCTCGTCTGGACTCTCCGCCTCATAGATCAGTTCATCGGCATCAGGTTTACTGATGAAGAGCTCCTGCCGGCTCATATCCCCCATGTTGAGGGGTACCATGTTGTCCTCTAGGCCTGTCCATGAGCCACGCTCCCCGCTTCCTTTATCCTCTCCCTCACATTCTTGGTCCCCATCTGTTGCCTGAGCAACACTCGGGAGGGAGGGCCGAGGGTTGGGTTCCCCGTCTGGCTCTGTAGCGTTTTTGGAAGGGGTGGGGTTGCAAGACGCTGCCTTGTCCGTGGCAAATAACTTGCCGGTGAAACTGTGAGCGATCTCTGTAGTGTGCGTAGGAGAGAGTGTAGAGAAGCGGGGAAGACCAAAACGCTGGAAAAGCATCTTAATGTCATCCAGGGATTTCAGTTTTTTAGGGGAGACCTCCGGCACCTTGACCTGGGAATGCAATTGACAAAACCGGACAACACAGAATCAGCACCAGCGCCGGTCCACCATCTGCAGTTCTGTTCCATTTAGACAGTGCCCCCGCACCCCCTCCCTCCCTGCCCCCGCCCCCCAGATTAAGTGTTATTGGAATTCAAACATTGCAGACATCGACCTGCTTTTAATAGGAAAACACAACGTTGCCTACCACATGACGGGGTTGGTTGTGTGAGGACACCACCACCGTGTTACAGATGGCCAAGGCCATGAAGAAGTCCACTATATAGGTGAGCTCCATACTGGCGTCCCACAGAAGAAACCGTGGAGAGGAGAGCCCACTGAGCTTCTGCAGCAGGAGAGGGTCTGGCGCTATATCCTTCTCCTAGAGGAAGTCATTATATATTAGCTAAAACGCGTGTGGCCTTTTGCTTGGTTTCAACAACAAAAGAGTGCATCCCAAGAGAGGTCCCTGAATGCACGTTGTGTGTGTGTGAATGTTACCATAGAGCTGCAAAAGGGAGACTGCTGATGCATTATGGGGCTTGGGGGCTCTTCCTCCTCGGCGTGGTCGGTCAACGTGTGCAGGGACACCGAGCTGCGGTTGCAGCTCAGGGACTTGCAGCTCAGGGACTTGGCGCTGGTCCGTGACTTCAGCGTGTGGGAGCGACCCGTCGCCTCGTCCTCATCCCGCTCGTACACCTCAAGCCTCCGCGCTGCCAGAAATAGACGAGGATCGGTTGACATCGGACATTTAGTGTCACGCTGTTAAAACACAATCGGTTAAATTTTTGAATGTAGATGGGGACGTTTGGCTTCTCACCGTTTTCCTCATGCGGGTACTCCACCCCAGCAATTGTGCAGCGGCGGAACGCCATCTTGTTCTCCGTCAGTGTGCCGGTCTTGTCGGAGAACAAATATTGGATCTGACCCAAATCCTCCGTGATGTTCAGGGCCCGACACTGGATCCTGGAGTCTAGGTTGTCGTTATAGAGGTCCACGTCGTTCTGGATGAAGAAGATCTGGCCTAGTTTGACGACCTCGATTGACACGTACAGGGAGATCGGGATGAGAACCTGCCAAGTAGAGAATATAATGGAATTCAAATGAAAGCCATGAGGTTTGGAAATCCAAAACCTGTGTATTGCCTTCCCAGTAACGACACCCTGTTAATGTTTTTACTGGTTCATAAAAATCTGTCTGTATTCAGCATTGCATAGGGCATGTGGAAGGCTGCGTTTGATCAGAGTAAATGTTTTGAGAAAAGACACAAGACATAAAAGTCTGTAGTAATCAAACAGATTAAGCTACGTACACAACTGGCCCTATATAAGAGCGTTTTCCAAACGTCTTCCAGGGACCCGCAGCCACTCAATAAACATGTCTTATAGTTCATAACTACCTCCACAATTAAGGTCTACCGCAAAATTGTTAGACAACTCGGGGTCCCCCGGGAGACATTTGATAACCACTACTACACAGCAATTGTTGAGGATCTAATCTAAAATCATACTTATTTTTCACTGCTTAATCTGGTGTCATGCAATTAATTTCTATGTACAACAGCAGAACAGGCTACTGTGTCTGTTTACAGACAGGAATATTCCACTGGACGTGATATACCTGTAGCACTATGATCATGGTCCAGAAGAGATAGAAGCCAGCCAGGGCAGGAGATGCGGCGTTGGGGATAAGAAATGGAGCTTCCTTAATGTTGCTCAACCAGAGGCCGTGGCCTGGAAGCACAGAATAATACAGAATAATACATTATTATGTGTGACTACACCCGTGTTGCAGGACATGAGAAGCGGGGAGTTTCATCTAGTTGGTCAGCCAGTACGCATATTCGTCAAGACGCCTGTAATATAAAGCAATAAAGACCAGTACGGACCTATAGCTGTAGTCAGACACATGACGACGAGTAGGACCACACACCAGAGTACGTCCACGTTCAGCCTGCGCTCCAGTTTACTCTGTTTGTACCGCGGGCCGCTGTTGTTCATCATGGCCTTCGACTCATGACCTGTGTTCAACATCACATAATAACTGTGGCTGGTTGTGGAGCCACGTAGGTTATCATAAAATAAATGCTGTCATCATAAAATAAATGCAAATCAGATCATCAATAAACTTAAACCAGGAATCAAGTCAAACTTAATTGATGTAGCATTTCTTACCTTCAATTTAAAACCAAGGCGCTTAACAAAAAAATGTCCCTTATTATTCCTTTCTCTGCTCTACTTCTGGAAATGCTCTTGTCCCCAATAAAAATCAGGTTATCTAGTTTCTTACTATATATCTGAACAATATTTTTCTCAAAACAAATTCCTTAATAAACAACAATAAAAATGCATCTTAGCTGCTGTGTATCAACTTGTTGATGTGTGCTCCGTTGGGTTTCAAGATGGGTGTTTGGAAAAGCACTTTCAGAAAGAGCTTTCTGAAATTACTTTTCTTTATTGAAATGATTCAGTGGTTGATAAAGCCACTGAAAAAATTCAAATGACTTTGTTTGCCACTTCAATGGGGCAAGGCTCGTAGGAAGAGTAGTTTGATTTAAATAGAAATGCATAATGTTTTTCAATTGCTTTCTGTCTGAGCTCAATTTCATGGATGTTTGGCCCATCTGCACCAAGTGAGTGTAAGACATTTAGTCTCCGGATTTGAATCTGAAAACCAATGATTTTAATTGAAGAGGGCAGTTCATAGAAGTTACAGTACATTTCAATGTGTTCTCCAATATTATACATAATGGCAGGAAAAGGCTCAGTACTGTAATCCTTGCAAGGGAAAAGTGAACACGGTCCTCAAATCTACACTGCCAATAATTCAGACATTTATTCTTCACTAAATTGATGTATAATTAAAAAAAATCTGTTATATTGATTCTGTTGAAGTCAAGTATGTACAATATATTCCGCATTTTCCCTTATCAAGTGTGCCAATTTTGTGCGGCAAACTCTCCTACCACGGTATAAATCAAAGTCCCATAGTAATCCCATGGTCCATTTCCATTCTGTTTTGGCTAGGGCACCTTGGTATCAGTTGGCATTGCACCAATACTAATGGGATGGATAACGGGATACACCAAACCCAACCGTGGACCACACCAGGAAAAGATCCTTATTCTCTAACCTGCGTAGACGACGATGCCAACGACTGTCTCCGTGTTGCGGATTGTGCAGCTCCGCAGCAGCAGGTTGTTGTTGTGTAAACCCACCCGAGCCTTTCCAGGATGCTCCCTGTAATAAATAGCATTAGAACCGATGACGGACCAAAAGGGAAAACCTCCAGTTCCCAAACAGAATACCAAAGATAGTATCATCAATCCCTACAGTAGTAGTGCTTAGTTCTGTCTTCTGTCCAGCCCACTCCCTCAAAACACAATTTCAAAATGTTCTCAATTTCTCACGTCTTATCTTCATGTGCGACACAAACATCAGTCACTGACTGGTGTCCTAAATTCGACACATGGATATGACCCCACACTGCACAGTACAACAGAATAGGCCACCACAAACCAATTCTGACTTGCTTACACAGTGGCCTATCTGGGATTTGGCAGGGAAAAAATAGAATACACTATAAAACAATCTTCACTTACGTTTTCTGATATTACATATGGTCTCTCTCTCTCTCTGGTCTCTGTCACTCAAATTCCTAACCCTAAAAGTAACTTTCTTGCTAATTCACACGAACATGAACTACTCATCAACATACACCAATGGCACAACAAATCTGTATGAAACACACAACAAACACCCAGAAAACGGTTAATCAAATTACATCAAATCTGCAACAGAAATCAGCGTCATTATTTTAGGATAGCTACAGGCGTTTTTGGCTATAGGTGTATTCTCTATGCATTTAGATCACAGAGAAGAAGCCTGTTTGTTCGATCAAGTGAATTATAAACGCATCTCATTCAGCAAGTGGGACTGTTCAATAAAGACAGACAGAAAGGAGACTCACATGAAACCTCGAAAGCGGCTGAGGTCATTGTTCGGGTCCTCACATTCAATACGAGCGGTAAAGTTCTCTGGTGTCAACTCAGAACACTGAAACAGGCGAGACACATTTAACGTCACATTTAAGTATTTCTACACTGCTTTCAAATATTTTTGAAAATATATATCATTGTGTCATTGTCTTTCCCCTCTCGCCGCTTTTGTCATTTCAAATTCCATCTACAGGTTGTGCACGTCTCTCTTTTCGCTCAGTACCCATCAAAGAGCCTTCGACGGCGGCACTACGTTCAACCAGAGGACTCAATTCAGATAGTCCCACCTCTTCATATTAAAAAAACGAAAAAAAATGCCAAATGCTGTGGTGACATTTTTCACTGTGAGTAAAATGTTGTGTCCAACATGGATGTGACACCACATGTCCTTTGCATTCTCAGAATACCCAGAATCAGGAGAGAATAAAAAGGAAATCCGGAATCAGACGAGCGTGTCGAGCTCCACGTACCCGTTGTGGCTGATCTCTGACCACCTCTCTCTGTTTGAGGTTCGTCTCCCCATCTAGGTTAGCCGTTTCTATGTAGCAGACGCCACGGGGGTCGGATGAGTGCAGCAGCACCACGTCAGCGGGGATGATCTCATTACAGGACAGGCGGATGAAATCTCCGACACGGACTTCCTTCCAATGCTGGTCCACATACGTCTGGTGTTTCCTACAGTAAATAGAGCACAAAATAACTGCTTGAACGCTATGAAAGACCCCGTGTGGTTGAGATGTTGCAGAAGAATAAATTACTTGACACACCTGGACAGTATTTGCACAATCAACAAATCATCAACCAATTATACTCCTGAACACAGACATGGAAATGTACTGGACTTTAGGTCTTAGACACAACTACAGCATTTTGCACCAGTGTTTTCGATTGGTTTGGCATCTAGATAGTTTGTGCAAGGAGCTCAGGATGTTAAATTATGCCATTTACTGCATCTACGGGCGCTCTTCATGCGAGAAAACATATTTTTCCCGCTATCTACATAACTATCTCTACATGGTTGATCATTCATCCGACCGTTTACCACCCTTTCCTGGCATTACTGCTGTATTGCTGTGGTCAATTCTGATTGGACTATATGCAACCCTGTGCAGCCGCAGGCCAACGGGCTTAGTACAGCAGTCATCAGATTTATTGACCTGTTATCTCGAACTTATCTTCACTTTGTAATAAACACTTGCTTCATCATTACGAATTAGAATTTAAACATGTACCTTAAACATAATCAGCATGTTAACACAGCAGTGTGCGAACAAAAGCAAACATTATTTATAGACTCGTTGTTTGCCTATTAACCAATGTAAACAGATAATGTGCGTGTCAGACACATGTTATTTAGAAATATTTTCACTGTGGCCTAGTGTGGTCACTCTAAACCGCTGCCTCTGTGAAGGTGTGCTACTGCAGCATGGAAGTGCCCTTCCCCCCCCACCCCACACACACAGCAGACACTCCCCCTATTTATTCTCTATGCAAAAAAGCATATGGGCATAACTAAAACATATACAAATATGCACAGATAGAAAATGGACAGTCTTTGTTCTACCCTGAATATATTGTACTTACCTGCTGTAAGGTTCATAGACCAGTCTGTTGATCAGCTGGTCTGATTCATGTCTGCTGTAAGGTTCATAGACCAGTCTGTTGATCAGCTGGTCTGATTCATGTCTGCTGTAAGGTTCATAGACCAGTCTGTTGATCAGCTGGTCTGATTCATGTCTGCTGTAAGGTTCATAGACCAGTCTGTTGATCAGCTGGTCTGATTCATGTCTGCTGTAAGGTTCATAGACCAGTCTGTTGATCAGCTGGTCTGATTCATGTCTGCTGTCCAGTCTGTTGATCAGCTGGTCTGATTCATGTCTGCTGTAAGGTTCATAGACCAGTCTGTTGATCAGCTGGTCTGATTCATGTCTGCTGTAAGGTTCATAGACCAGTCTGTTGATCAGCTGGTCTGATTCATGTCTGCTGTAAGGTTCATAGACCAGTCTGTTGATCAGCTGGTCTGATTCATGTCTGCTGTAAGGTTCATAGACCAGTCTGTTGATCAGCTGGTCTGATTCGTGTCTGCTGTAAGGTTCATAGACCAGTCTGTTGATCAGCTGGTCTGATTCATGTCTGCTGTAAGGTTCATAGACCAGTCTGTTGATCAGCTGGTCTGATTCATGTCTGCTGTAAGGTTCATAGACCAGTCTGTTGATCAGCTGGTCTGATTCATGTCTGCTGTAAGGTTCATAGACCAGTCTGTTGATCAGCTGGTCTGATTTGTGTCTGCTGTAAGGTTCATAGACCAGTCTGTTGATCAGCTGGTCTGATTCATGTCTGCTGTAAGGTTCATAGACCAGTCTGTTGATCAGCTGGTCTGATTCATGTCTGCTGTAAGGTTCATAGACCAGTCTGTTGATCAGCTGGTCTGATTCATGTCTGCTGTAATAGACCAGTTCACCAGTCTGTTGATCAGCTGGTCTGATTCATGTCTGCTGTAAGGTTCATAGACCAGTCTGTTGATCAGCTGGTCTGATTCATGTCTGCTGTAAGGTTCATAGACCAGTCTGTTGATCAGCTGGTCTGATTCATGTCTGCTGTAAGGTTCATAGACCAGTCTGTTGATCAGCTGGTCTGATTCATGTCTGCTGTAAGATAGACCAGTCTGTTGATCAGCTGGTCTGATTCATGTCTGCTGTAAGGTTCATAGACCAGTCTGTTGATCAGCTGGTCTGATTCATGTCTGCTGTAAGGTTCATAGACCAGTCTGTTGATCAGCTGGTCTGATTCATGTCTGCTGTAAGGTTCATAGACCAGTCTGTTGATCAGCTGGTCTGATTCATGTCTGCTGTAAGGTTCATAGACCAGTCTGTTGATCAGCTGGTCTGATTCATGTCTGCTGTAAGGTTCATAGACCAGTCTGTTGATCAGCTGGTCTGATTCATGTCTGCTGTAAGGTTCATAGACCAGTCTGTTGATCAGCTGGTCTGATTCATGTCTGCTGTAAGGTTCATAGACCAGTCTGTTGATCAGCTGGTCTGATTCATGTCTGCTGATCAGCTGGTTGATTCATGTCTGCTGTAAGGTTCATAGACCAGTCTGTTGATCAGCTGGTCTGATTCATGTCTGCTGTCAGGTTCATAGACCAGTCTGTTGATCAGCTGGTCTGATTCTGTCTGCTGTAAGGTTCATAGACCAGTCTGTTGATCAGCTGGTCTGATTCATGTCTGCTGTAAGGTTCATAGACCAGTCTGTTGATCAGCTGGTCTGATTCATGTCTGCTGTAAGGTTCTAGACCAGTCTGTTGATCAGCTGGTCTGATTCATGTCTGCTGTAAGGTTCATAGACCAGTCTGTTGATCAGCTGGTCTGATTCGTGTCTGCTGTAAGGTTCATAGACCAGTCTGTTGATCAGCTGGTCTGATTTGTGTCTGCTGTAAGGTTTATAGACCAGTCTGTTGATCAGCTGGTCTGATTTGTGTCTGCTGTAAGGTTCATAGACCAGTCTGTTGATCAGCTGGTCTGATTTGTGTCTGCTGTAAGGTTCATAGACCAGTCTGTTGATCAGCTGGTCTGATTTGTGTCTGCTGTAAGGTTCATAGACCAGTCTGTTGATCAGCTGGTCTGATTTGTGTCTGCTGTAAGGTTCATAGACCAGTCTGTTGATCAGCTGATCTATCCCAGTACTGTAAGGTTCATAGACCAGTCTGTTCAGTACTGTGCATATTATTCTTGTGTAATAACTTAAAAACACAAAAATCCATAATTAGTCTAAAGTCAAAGCAAAAAAAAACCTACGTAACGACTCTGACTTGTTGATCTCCAACCCCCGGCCATGACGACCACTGTCGTCCTCCACTGCAGTCCTGCCCACTCACCCGCTGTACACAGAGGCGGTGTTGTTGTTGATCTTCTGGTCAAAGCGATAGCGGCGGTAGTCCTCCAGAGCGTCCTTTATGGCGATGACAATGAGCACCACCACCAGGGGAATCATGGTGATCTCCTTCTGAAACGCCTCCACCACCGGGACCCAGTTCAGCATCACCAGGAACAGGAAGTACAAATTAGCAAACCTGGGAAAAGGGAGGTTTGATGAATACCACAAGGCTGCATGTACGCTAATGGCTCTGCTGCTATAGCCACTATTTGTCCACTTCCTTTTATATTTTGGGCCGTGGTTTTATTCGATAGGGACACAGTGGGGAAAAAAATCGCAATATCAGCAATCGCCCACTCTCACCTGTGAAACTGCTGGAACAGGTTCATGGGAATGAAGGTCAGTAGGCTGTATTTGGTGGTGCGGATGCGGTTGCCCTGGTAACCTTTGGAAATACAATGGTACTCATGATGGTGTGTCCCGTGTCGAGCAATCACGGTCCTTCGTTTGCCAGTAAGCCGCTGTGTGTTGTGAAGCTCTGGGGAACACTTGGTTGATCGGGAGTCAGGGGCAGAGTACAGCCTTCGTCCAGATATCAGCTGGCGCCAGCGGTCTCTAACCCAGTTGAATTGCTCCATAGGTCCAATGGATCCCAGCCACCTCCCTGAGCCTAGGTGGTCCTGGTCCACTTATGGTCCTCCTACGGTTGGACCCCTAAAAGGGACGTTGTTCTGAAACAGAAAAGTTCAAAATTATACATCAAGATGAACATCCCCTAATCTTTAAGCCATTGACATTTTGAATAAGGTATGCTAGTTTACACTTGTGGAATAATGACATGACTATTGCCTTTTTTTAAATTCTTTAGTCTACTTATTACAAGCAAACAAGTCTTAGTTACAGGTCATCATCGCTTGATCAGTGTTGTGTCCTTCAGTAACCTTCTTAAGGTAATTCATTCCTACAAGATCCATATAAGAGTCAGGGACCAGGCTAAACAGATGATGCAATCAAAAGCAAAGAATTACAATGTTGCACTTGAGTTCACATTGTGTAGCCCTACCAAAATACATTAGAACTGTTCACATTGTTTTCAACATTAAGAATGTCTAGGTGTAATTTGGATCAATTTAAAATAACATCAAATAATGTTGTAAATTACTATAATTTAAATGGACAAACATTTCCAATTTCCATTTTCTTTGAAGAACATAAAAATATGGAAGCGGCCTGAAACTTTTGATCGGTTGTGTAACTCAGACTGGGGCTCCCTGTCTCAATACAGCCAATGTAAGCATTTACTGTGTTACTGGTTCTGAACATGACAATGTGAACAGTTCTAATGTTTTTTTGTTAGGGCTACACAACCAAGGACATGCTTTTCTTTAAAAAACAACATGACATTTCTTAGTGACCCCAAACTTTTGAATGGAGGTGTTAATTATTTGACAGGTTTTAAGGTTTTAATACACATTTATGTAATGCAAGCACAGGTAACTGAAGTAGCAGACTCCGACTCCTAAAACCTGACTGACTTTAAAGTTGCAAAAGCAGTAAAAATGGTATTGTAGCTTTCATTTTTTAAAGAAATTACTCTATACACTATTAGGTGTTTACCTTCTCATTAGAATGGAAATTGACTTTGAAGAATTTTAGTAAACAGGAAAAAACTGATTAATTAGATAGAATCTTAAAACAGGAGAGATGGTAGTATGTCTTCTGTGGAGCCATAACAACTATGCATTTCAGGATGCACTTTAATGCAACCAAAATCATTTCTGGCAAGTAAACATTGTAAAAATCATGCTGTCCCAACAGATTTAATTTTCTTCCGATTTAATTGAAAGTCCACTAATGGAGGCATTTCATGAAATATCAATACACAGATGTGAAAATTGTGTATTTTAATGTTGGTTTCACCACATTACACTCCATTTAGAAAACAATATAAAGTAGGAATTACCCAAATTCACAACAATTGTGTTATCGAAATGTATCCACACATGTTAGAGAGGAAAATCTAATTAATTGCCCCTCAACAATTGTTCTAATTAGATATGTGTTGATGGCACTTTTTTACTAACATTGTTACACAAGTTGTCATAGTTACAGTGGGTGTGTGTCCAGTGGTATTGGTGGATTGGTGCTGGTGGGCCTGCTTCCTCCTAAAATGTATACATATCCCCAGTTGAATTAGGGAACTTTTTTGTATCAACTTGTTATTCTTGTTCAACTTGTCGATGTGTGGTTTGTCGGATTCAGGCTGGGTGATTGTAAAAGCACTTTGTGACAACTTTGTTGTAAGACGGGCTGTATAAAATGAATTTGATTGATTTAAAACGTCTCCCTTCCCCAATTTTGTTGTTGTCTTTTTGGACAGAACAATCCCATTTTAAATGTCCCTCAAGAAGATGTCCTTATAAAAGGTATTGAAAATAAAATGCTATATTTATTTTCCTACTCAAAATGAATGTCCCTGATGTAATGGAAAAACTCAAAACAAACATACACCTTGCAGACCACTGATAAAAAAATTATCTCTGTAAATCCAAAACAAGAGATTTCTTTGGCTTTTTTTAAATTGTAGATTGTGCCATTATAGGCTGCTTTTTGTGTGTTAAATAACATACGGGACCGTGTTGTGTTTGGTGCATGAGACCCTAGCTGTAGCTTGCAGCTACAAAAAGTTTGCTGGGGAAGTAAAACTGAAACAGTGAATTCAAGAGGAACTCGGAAAACTACACAAATAACAGTAGGAACATATAACTCAACTAGTAATT
Source organism: Dallia pectoralis (assembly GCA_029465975.1). Taxonomy (NCBI): domain Eukaryota; kingdom Metazoa; phylum Chordata; class Actinopteri; order Esociformes; family Umbridae; genus Dallia; species Dallia pectoralis. The sequence continues at coordinate 6,180,399 of CM055754.1, forward strand.
AAACACTCCCTAGCTCTAGACAAAAAGTAAGGATATAAGAGAGTTGTGAAACAAAACCTGAAATAGATCTTGTTAGTGCACCAGGTTTCGTTAGTTCGTTGTCATATGTAGTTCATAGAACTGTACTATTCAGTGAGCTACAAAGTCTATTTTTATATTTTAGTTACAGGACTTTCATTGTACTACATTACAAACAAACAAAAATGTCCCCAATACAAAGAGAAGTTCCCATCAGCCATAGTTTTATTTTCCATCTCCCAGAGTTTTGTCTAAATCAGTCAACGTTTTTACAACATTCTTTGGAGGTCATGGCATTGTGTGTCTTGTTTCTTTTTCTGTCCATGTCATCCAGGCTAGTTAATGTTCTTGTGTCGTTGATGCGTATCACAGAGGGTGTGAGCCTACCAGTTCATGGTTGTTTTTAATGACTGGCATGTTCCCTGGTTTAATAAGTCTCTGGATGCATTTTCAAACATTTCCAGAAAAAAAGTAACATAGAGGCTTAAATGTTTGTCACCAAAATACTATTAGGGCATTCATCCAACACGTTGCCCGATAGCATCTTGAGTATACTTATGTCAATCATTGCTACACATATTGCTTGCATTGTTGTATTAAGGATCATGGTGGATCCAAACTTCATCCATTACAAAATGAATGAGCCAATGATATTATTGGCTACGCAGCCCCATACGCAGTAGGATGTGATGCACTGTGTGTTGTGGCACATTCCTACCAGCCCCATACGCAGTAGGATGTGATGCACTGTGTGTTGTGGCACATTCCTACCAGCCCCATACGCAGTAGGATGTGATGCACTGTGTGTTGTGGCACATTCCTACCAGCCCCATACGCAGTAGGATGTGATGCACTGTGTGTTGTGGCACATTCCTACGCAGCCCCATACGCAGTAGGATGTGATGCACTGTGTGTTGTGGCACATTCCTACCAGCCCCATACGCAGTAGGATGTGATGCACTGTGTGTTGTGGCACATTCCTCATTAACCCCAGGGACCATTACTACAATTTGTTTTGTGACTTGTGCCACAGTAGCCCTTGTTGGGCCTTGTGCTCCTAACATCCTGTTGCTGGTTTGAGGTCTGTCCCTGCTGACCAGGAGCACCACACATGCCTTGCAGTCTCGGAGGTGCTCTGACCCAGTAGTCTGGCCATAACGGTAAGGTCCTTGTCATTGTCACTCAGGTTTTTACTTCTGCATCAAACACGTTGCGTTTGAGAACTGATTGTTCTCTTACCATCTAATCTACCCAGACCTTGACACATGCCCTTGTTAGTAGATGATCAATGTAATTTGCTTTAACGAAAACTATGAGTGGTCATGATGTTGTGCATGGACAGGTGTGGGCCTTTCTAAATTGTGTCTTATTAATTGGATTTTGCAAAGTGGTTGTTGATAAAGGTCCAGAGACATCTCAAGGATGATTAAAAGGCACAGCAGACACCTGGCCCAATTTGGGCACAACTTCATTCACAAGTAAACTGCCACAAGCCAATTCCCATTACATACACACTTTTGAAACAAGATTTATAATGCCTATAGTCAAAAGAAAGAAATAATCCAAAAACCTGAGGTCACTGAGTAGGTTAAAGTTCCTCTGTGATGCTATGCGAGGCTGATTAACTATCTAATTGAATCTAATCTGATCTACAGGAAGTGCTTGGCATTGCTGGACAGTCTCCAGATGTTGTAAAACATACTTTCCAATAAATAGCTAAAATAAGAACAAACATGAATGTTGAATATTAACTCTCTTGTATCTAATGCGGTTTTGGTTGTAGATCTGATAATCAATCAAATGTATTCAATAAAGCCCTTTAAACATCAAAGTTGTCACATAGTGCTTTTACAAACACCCACCCTAACATAAGATCACATGAAGGATAACATTTATTTTTAAAATTAGAAAGAAAATGACAATCCGACAGGGGCAAACGTATAGGCTATTTGTTGCTTACATAATCAGTAAGCCAATCAAGCAGCACTTGCAATGCAACTGGACCAGTCTTCAAATGTAGTCTGGCAAGTTGAGTGAACGTGACCCAATACAATGTCAGAAGGAATGAAAATACTGATCTGATCGTTTCTGAGATTAGAAAGATTGCTACAACGAGCAGGTTGTCGTTTACATGGTGTGCATAATGCATTTGGGAAGATGTTGTAGCATGCATGAGCCGACTAGTGCACCCGCAAGTCTCTCTAGGCTGCTCAATGGTCAGCATGCACAAACATATTGATACACATTGATATATATTGATACATATTGACAATGCTACTAGATCTGGATCTTATGCAACCGTCTTACAGGAACTACATCCCTTTCGCGCAATATTGCGCAACTTAACCTTTATTTGGGCAGAATGAATACACTCCTGCTCTGTGCGTCCAGGAACAGGTTATTCCTCAAACTGTCAGTCTTTTTTGGGAATTGTTGTTTCTTGTTTCAATATGAAACACTGCATAATTGTTTTTATTATTTGTGCAGTTCGGCTATATGCGTCCATGCAAAATGACCACAGGGCAGACAATAATATGATCTTTACCATTTGAACAATAAGTATTTTAATCGGAGCATTACATCGGGGGTCACCATGTATACTTAAAGCACACAGGGGTTTTATTGTAAATACATTTTAGCATGCTTAAACGATCGAGTATGTTTGCTGACCCTAGTTATGTTGCTTTGTTATTTTTTATATATTTTATTTTTCAAAGTGTAGCATAAATAACCTGTTATCTTTTTTGCAACGCGCTCTACCTTTTCTTGTGCCCTCCGGTAACTACCCAAAGTTGCTAGAAAGCATGTGACTGTAGGACTCACCTACAGTTAGGACCATTCATCATGTACAGTTTCTAAGGGCGGAAGAGGATGGCGAAAACAAAATACAATCCGCAGCTCTCACATAAATATCTACATAAATTAAAGTCCGCCCGAGAAATGTACAATTGCGGAAAAACAATCTCCTATCTACTAAATCCAAAGATGGTGGAGTCGGGCCACTGTAGTAGAGACATGGGTGTCGCTAGACACACAGCACTTCCTTCGCACGCCTTCAATCCTAGTGGGCGTGGTTTATATTGGGTACGCGGCTCGATGCGCGTTCCTGAGGTTTTTGCGTTAATATGAGATCGACAACTACAAATAAACCACTGACTACCTTTTGATTTTGTATTTTCTTTTTGATTTTCGGAGTTGTATCAAATGCAAGTCGGGCGTATTGTTAATTTTCCCTTTGGTTTAATTGTGTTTATTGTTGAAATGTCCTAATTTGTTGTACTGTAGCCTAACGAAGTTAATGCACTTAAAAGTCCAGTTATTAACGATGTGGAAAAAAGATTTGTAACTGTCGTTAAAAATACATTTATCCAATTTAAAAAAAATAATGGAATTGTTTATTTCTCACAGATGTGCCAGTGTTACAAAGCCACATACATCCTACAGAGGAATAGGCCTACATCAGCGGCGATTTTAGACTCTTTAGGGGTGGTCAAGCACAACAAATGTCATCTCAGCACCCCTAAAAATAATAACAATAAAATCTTCTTCAATTATAATTTCCAAAGTTAGAGTTTGTGAAATTAAGGTTGTTATTATTAAGTGAAAACTAAATCCAAACCTATACAGGAAAAAGTGATTTCTCCCCATGTAATTACATATCTTAACTGTGGATTATCAAACCTGAGTTAAATTTCTCGAGACACACTCAGGCCTGTTTACTGCCCCACCTTTTCTCAATCAAGTAAATTGGACCTGCCTGACAAAGTGAAGTAGACCAAAAGATCCAAGAGCTGCAGGCCTCACTTGCTTCAGTTAAGGTCAGTGTTTCATGATAAGAAAGACACTGGGCAAAAATGGCTTGCATGGCAGAGTTCCAAGATGAAAACCACTGTTGAGCAAAAAGAACATAAGGCTCGTCTAATTTTTGCCAGAAAACAGGTAGGTGTGGCCCATTACATCTGGCGTAAAAGTAACACCGCATTTCAGAAAAAAGAATATCATATCAATAGTGAAATATGGTGGTGGTAGTGTGATGGTCTGGGCCTGTTTTTGGAAGTGATAAATGGAATCATGAATTCTGCTGTCTACCAAACAATCCTGAAAGAGAATGTCCTGCTATCTGTTTGTGACCTCAAGTTGAAGCGAACTTGTGTACTGCAGCAGGACAATGATCCAAAACACACCAGCAAGTCCACCTCTGGCTGAAGAAAAACAAAATGAGGACTTTGGAGTAGCTTAGTCAAAGTCCTGACCAGAATCCTTTTAAGATGCTGTGGCATGACATTAAAGGCAGTTCATTTTCGAAAACCCTCCAATGGGGCTGAATTACAACAATTCTGCAAAGATGACTGGGCCAAAATTCCTCCACAGCGCTGTAAAAGACTCATTGCAAGTTATCGCAAACGCTTGATTGCAGTTGTTGCTGCTAAGGGCGGCCCAACCAGTTATTAGGTTGTAGGGGCCAATCACTTTTTCACACAGTGCCATGTAGCGCCAACCGTCATTTAAAAACGCATTTTGTGTTTACTCGTGTTATCTTTGACTTATGTTTACATTTGTTCGATAAGTGTGACTAACATGCAATAAAATGAGAAATCTGGAAAGGGGCAAACACTTTCTCACATCACTGTATTTGTATTTCGGCTATGTAATATTCAAGTAATAAATGTCTAAGCACAATTTACAGCATATTAAATAGATTTACGGGTTTGGAATAAACTAATGTAACATGTTTATCTCTAAGAAAGTGTTATGCCATCATTACTGTATTGTGTTCAGAATGTTTAGTGTAGCATCGTGAAGCATCCGGAATGCGTTTTGTGTTGTTCATGTGTTGTCATGGAAACTAATGTTATTTTGTATTCTGTTTCCGGAAATGACGAAAGAAAGAACTTGCAGTGATAATGTTAATATCAACAGAGAGCTAGAGTTTCTTTTTTCTTTTTTTTTTTTATCCCAAATACAAGACTCCATGCCTGCCAAAGTCCTTGCCCACATTAACCATAAGAAATTCAAGCTATTAGTCAATAAGTCGTAATGATAGGTTCATGTTTACATTAATTAGGTTAAACGCTGTATTTATTGTTAGGAATTAATGATAAATTACAGGCGTGATAAATTACACTTTCGGGCACTTTTTTGTAACTATTGTGGACTTAAGCTTTCATAGGTATATGCCGAAAAAGATAAGAAATAAATGAACATGAATAATGTACACTGCGTTCGTATAGTGACGTTCACGCAAGGCTCTGCCCTAGGGTGAAATGCCGTGTTTTCTATGTGGACTCCCCGCTTGGTTGTGTTCGAGAGGATCAAACCTGCATTATACCATGTGTACTAATCAAGCTACTTTTTATTCATTATTTCTTTTGCAAAGAAATTGGTAATGCTGGGTGCAAAACTGAAGAAATGTTTAACGGAACTTTTCCAGAGAGCGAGTAGTGAGCAGTGAATGTCGGCGATAAACCAACCACAGGGTGTAGTTATGGAGCGTTGAGCTCCAAGCTGCAAAGTTCAGAAGTTTGACAGAGTGGTGACTGGAGGTGCGGTTGTTGGTGTACAGGGAGAAGAGGGGACAGGATGCAACCTTGAGGGGAGCAGGTGCTGATGGTCAGAGGGTGGTCTGATAGGTGCTCTCCCTGACTCACATGCTGCCTCCTGTTGGAGAGGAAGGCAGTAATCCACCTGCCAGTGGACTCAGGCACTACCATGGGTGAGCTTGTCCTGGAGCAAGGCGGGGATTTTGGTGTTGAATGCGGAACTGAAGTCCACAAACAAGATTCTAGCGTATGTTCCAGAGGAATTCTGATGCTGGAGGATGAAGTAGAGAGCCATGATGATCGGGTGATCCACAGACATGTTTGCCCTGTGGGTGAACTGCAGTGGGTCCAATGCTGGATCAGTGATGTTCTTGAGGTGTAACAGCACCAGGACATCATAACCTCAGATGCCAGGGCGAATGGTCTGTAGTCATTTAGCCCTGTGATCCTTGGTTTCATCGAGACTGAGATGATGGTGGAGGATTTGAAGCAAGCCGGGACGCTGCAGGTTTCTAGTGATTTTTTTTCAAATCTGCAGTTAAAATCGTTCAGGTCATTGGCAAGTTGCAGATTGTCGGGAGCCAGGGGTGATTTGCCTTTGCAATTCGTTATCTCTTTAATCCCCCTCCAGACCGAAGCAGTCTCGTTTCCTGTGAGCTGTTGCTTTAATTTCTCTCCATACAAGCCCTTGGCCTCTTTCAGTGTCACAGCATCAGTATATTCATCTTGGATGTCTTTTTAGGAAAACGCACCCCCACCCCGACACCCCTACCCCGAGCAGGCAGTGTGCACACCAAAGAGAGCTCAGCGACAGCTCGCCAGAGACTGAGAGATTTGCAAGTTGAGTGAGCGGGCAGTTCCCTGTGATCTCTGAAAACATTCTTCCATGCATCAATTTAGCTGAGAAAGAACATTCCAATTTAGCTGAGTTAATCTGCTTCACTGGAATACTGACAGACGATTCTTTAAAACGTGCATGACCCCTTACATAACTAGAGAAATCATATGCTTCAATAAGCACGGGTTACAGATCGACCCCTAAGCCATACACCCTATGCACTTTTAGAGGACTTGACAGGAGTGAGCAATCGATTAATTGTTCTATCTTGCCCTCTGGTGGGCACTAAATAAGATCTACCCTATTACTTATGCCAATCAAATTCTTTCTCATTTCCACAAGTGCATAGGGGTCAAATTTGGATTGGAACAATGTGCACTGGCAGTGTATCAATAAATCAAGTTGAGTATTTCAATTTTAGCAATTTAACAGCACAGATTAAATTCATCATGACACTACTAGGTAAGTAGCACGTGCAGTGGATATAAAGTCTACATATCCCTGGGCAGGTTTTGTGATGTGAAACAAATAGAGATAGATAAATCATGTCAGAACTTTTTGACCTATAAAGTGAACAATTCAATTGAAAAACTAACTGAAGAGGTTACAACGCTTCCTGGGGTAGGACCCGTTCCCATAATTCCTTAAAAAAAAACAATGTCAGGTCAGCATTTTTCATGTTTTTCTTTTTTTCTGGCTATGCTCAGACTTGAGTAACTAAAAATCTAATTTGTTTAGAGTTCTTTAGGAAAGATTAGTTATATGAAATTCTATCAAATTTATTTTGAGGTAAGTTGGTACGGGGTACTATAAAAAATATCGATTCTAACGTTTTTCTATATATAGAGATCTAAGAAAGATTTGAGATGATTAATCTTACTTTTTACCCCTTGATTATAGAACTATATAAAAAGAGGGTTTTATTTGATCAAATAGAAGTAATGCTTAGATTAACTATTACTATAACTATTACTAGTAAATGAATGGGGCATTCCAACAATTTCTTTCAATAATGTCCTGTTGAGAGGATGAAAACCACAATGTATAATGTATAAATCTAGTCATTTATTGTATGATGCATGATTTAGGTCAGTCAGATCTCATGCAGTCGTTTTGATGCTCTCGAACACAACCATGATCTCCTACTATTTTCGAACTATTGTAGGCTACCTATTGCTTTTTCGTGTATATAACGTTGTCGACTGCATATAATAGCTCATATCAATAGATACTGTTTTATATATATATTTTTTTTAATTATAAAATCGATTTTCAATTCAAACCTCCTTCTAGTGTTGTAGAGTACGTTAACCACGTGACTACTATCAGCTGACTCGTGGTTTCCTAACCGGAAGTCGGAACTAGACTACAATATGATACATATACTGGCCAAATTATCTAACGAAGAATGCCCAAAAGTAAGTTATGAACATCCACTATAGCTTCATGTACTTGTTAGTTCATTTACACGTGTATATATTTCTGTCATCATTGTCTTAGCTAGTCAATAGGTTGTGTGTATCGTTTTTTCTATATATCATGCCATAGAGACAGTTGATTACTAGAAAGCCTGACAGCACACTATTAGTTAGTCCAAATACTGCGAAGTGTTGCCTCAAATATAGCGGTTTTTATAACGTTTTATACATCAGAATTTAACACTTCCCGTTACGTTTTGTCTGAGCCCGCGATCGCACTTACAAAAGTGCACAACTCTAAAAGCACACAACAACATGATCATTAAATAATTTTAATGGTAGGTGTATTTGAGCTGTGAGTGACAGAATAACAACAAAAACGCATTTCCCATAAGTTATACATTTATTTTCACTTTTTTGTAGCCTTGTCAATGACTACATTTCCCAGTCAATCTTATTTCATGTATGTTTTCATGGAAAACAAGGACATTTCTAAGTCACCCGAAACATTTGAGCATTAGTGTATGTACATTTGATATTTAAAGCATGTTACAAAAATGTATTTACAATCAAGCACCAACTAATAACTGACCAGCAGAGGGAGTTTAATGCCTGGCTGTACATTTAAAGCATTCAAATACTCAAGCATGATAATATAAAACACTATAAATAAGACTGCTGTTTATCTTTTCCAAAAAGTAGCCAAAGTCAGGGTTTGCCCTTTGTAGGTACTTCAATTGATTTAGAAATGAATATCGTTTATGTGGAGACAATTCAATCTCTAAGTAGTATAATTAATCTGACTTCATTTTCTTTTGTGAATGCATTTGGGTCATAACCATGTTTAAACAGTATGTAGCTAAATGGAGTGACTTACATCACAGTTAAACAATTTAAATGATACTTATAGCGGTAATGGAGAGGATTAAATGAGCCTATTTAAGCGATTGATGACCTAACATTACGTTATGGTACACCATGGTACAGTTTGACTCAAATTATCTTTTATAAATGTTTAAGCCTACTTTTACCAGAGACATTTATTACATCGGAAATATATTTCCAAACAATATCTGAAGTTTGAGGAATGCAGATGTCTGTTTTAAAAGTAACATTTATTCCAGTCAAGCAATTGCATTACATTTAATAAAAATGGATACCAGTAGATATACTTTTGTAATTCACTTAAACAGTTTTACACATTAAGCCATCTGAAAAGTCTAGACATGGCTGTTAAACTAATACAATTATACAATCTAAAATACAATAATTTAGTCAATACAAGTTAAATCAGATCTTCGCACTTTGTGCAATGTAAGGAATTTCAGATCCCGTGGGAACATCTTGGTGGCAGAAGTTTCGCCTGAATCCTGCAACATGAGGACCACATTGACTTGGTGTCTGGACAGCATGATTAATTGTGATAATACCATCACTCAAAGCTTGCCAGTCGCACGGCAGATTTCATAATGTGTCTTTTTTGCTCTCTTTAGATTCATTTACAGCAATGGTGTCCAACCGATTCCACAGAGGGCCTAGTGTTGCAGGTTTTGTTGTTTTCCTTTACATTTGTTCCCAGTTTTGACCTAAATAACCAGGTCAGGGTAGAACCCAACAACTTAGTGACCTACTTAATCAATCAAGCACAAGATGAGAGCAAAAACCCGCAGACACTCAGCCCTCTATAGAACCGGTTTGACAAAGCCACCTGCTCTCCTCTCTTAAAGCTGTTAGGGTATCTTGTGTAATAAGCTGTTTAATAAATATGTGTGAATGTGCTTCATATTTCCCATGCATTGTCTGCAGAGTAAGATTATAGCACATTACATCTTAGCATGGACCACCATTGACAACATGAAGGATATACTGATAATGCTTCACCCTTTCTGTCCTCCCAGCTATTACACAGGGTGGTGGACGGGGTGTGTGGAAGGGAGCCCCCTCGGTTGGCAGACTACCGGGGCACGTGGAACCTCGTTGAGTGGTTGGAGCTCCTTGACTCCCTCTCCTCTCTGTTTCGACTTGCTGTGAGTAAGAAGATTCCAGACGGAGAGGTGAGGCAGTAATCCACGATTTTGGTTCAGTTTTTTGGTTTGTTGGTCCATGCGGGTTTGAATTTGAGTCAGTTCCAATGCACGGTTCACATTCATGAGGAAGTTGGGGTTAATTAAATAAACTTTGGGTGCAAATTGGTTTAGAGGTTTCCAGTGCGTTGCCTCTGGAAGGTTGGCGTTAGGCTGTTTTCTGATATGTAATGCTAGGTTTTATTGGTATTTAGCAAACACTTACAATACCACTTTTTCGAATTTGTATTCGGCTAGGAATAGGTGGCTCAAATGTAATGCAATCACTCATGTATGCATTTTTCATTACGTGTGTGAGTACGCGTGGAGTCATTGACAACAGACTCATCTGTTACAGCTGGGAAACTGATTAACTGAATGTTTTATGTGAACGCTGAACTTCAGACAGACCTCAGACAGTTCATGTATGAATCTAACTGTCACGAGTGGTGAGTTAGGGTACTGCACTGTCTGGTTTCGGGTGCCCACTTCCTGGTTTATGTTGGTTACAGCTGTTGGGGTTTTGCAATCACTGGGCTATAAAGGGGATTGCTAGATGTCACTCTTTGCTCTTCATTGTTACATGTCACAGTATGATAGAGGTGAGTGTTTGTTTGTAAATAGGTTGTATTGGTTTTGGGAACTGTATATTTATAAGACGCTACATATGCGCACTTTCATTTCAGTTTAGCCATTTAGCCTTTTGTCGCCGTTTTCGGTTTGTTTTATGTTTGAAGAAATAAACCTTGTCTTTAAACGGATCATCTACGACTCTGCACATGGCTTCCTACACTACACCTTACAGCGGTCGTGACAGAATGAAGAGCCACCTAAGCCAGCGGAGCCAGACGGTGAGTGGATTCCACGGGGGGGCAAGCAATAGCGCCCCGTCGGATGAAACTCACCGTCGCCCCACGGAGCGGTGGGAATGGAATCGGCCGGAGACACCACAGGAGCGGTGGCTACGTCTCCGGCCGTATGCTGAGTACGAACCATCAATGCAGCATTCAGGGTCTGTGAAAATGGGTCCGCGGGCCTTCTATGAAGGCAAGAGGACATCCCGGAGGCGCCCCAAAGTGATTTTTGGGGGGGAGCTAACGGGGTGTTCAAGGAGGTCCGCGGAGAGAACACCCACGACCCTGGTGCTGCCACAGCAACCACCCACTGCTCCGGGGCTGCAGCCAGAGCCAGCAAGAGCTCTGGAGCTGAAGCCAAAACCCCAGCTCCAACAGGGCTATGACCCTTTCCGGCCACCAACCTCCAGGGCCCAGAGACCACCTAAGGGCCTGGAGAGCCAGCCGTCCGAGGTGATTAGGAGATGGTGGGGGGTGTGGTTCACCCTACAGGACCAGCCTCTCCCACTCCAGCAAGAGTGCCCTGAGCGGTCCCTTCCACCACAGCAGGAGTTCCAAGATGAGCCCCTCCCACCTTTGCTTGAGTGTACTGAGCGGCTCCTCCCTCCTCTGCGTGAGTGTCTAGATGAGCCCCTCCCACCTTTGCTTGAGTGTACTGAGCGGCTCCTCCCCCCTCTACGTGAGTGCCCGGACCAGCCCCTCCCACTGAAGCGTGAGTGTCCTGAGCGGCTCCTACCCCCTCTACGTGAGTGCCCGGACCAGCTCCTCCCACTCCAGTGTGAGTGCCCTGAGGGGCTCCTCCTTCCTCCGCCAGAGCTCCCAGAGCGTCCCTGCCTGCCAGAGCTCCCGGAGTGTCATCTCCTTCCTCCGCCAGAGCTCCCAGAGCGTCCCTGCCTGCCAGAGCTCCCGGAGTGTCATCTGCTTCCTCCGCCAGAGCTCCCAGAGCGTCCCTGCCTGCCAGAGCTCCCGGAGTGTCATCTCCTTCCTCCGCCAGAGCTCCCAGAGCGTCCCTGCCTGCCAGAGCTCCCGGAGTGTCATCTGCTTCCTCCGCCAGAGCTCCCAGAGCGTCCCTGCCTGCCAGAGCTCCCGGAGTGTCATCTCCTTCCTCCGCCAGAGCTCCCAGAGCGTCCCCGCCTGCCAGAGCTCCCGGAGTGTCATCTGCTTCCTCCGCCAGAGCTCCCAGAGCGTCCCTGCCTGCCAGAGCTCCCGGAGTGTCATCTCCTTCCTCCGCCAGAGCTCCCAGAGCGTCCCTGCCTGCCAGAGCTTCCGGAGTGTCATCTGCTTCCTCTGCCAGAGCTCCCGGAGCGTCCTTGCCTGCCAGAGCTCCCAGAGCGTCCTTGCCTGCCAGAGCTCCCAGAGCGTCCTTGCCTGCCAGAGCTCCCAGAGCGTCCTTGCCTGCCAGAGCTCCCAGAGCGTCCTTGCCTGCCAGAGCTCCCAGAGCGTCCTTGCCTGCCAGAGCTCCCAGAGCGTCCTTGCCTGCCAGAGCTCCCAGAGCGTCCTTGCCTGCCAGAGCTCCCAGAGCGTCCTTGCCTGCCAGAGCTCCCAGAGCTCCCCTGCCAGAGCTCCCAGAGCGTCCTTGCCTGCCAGAGCTCCCAGAGCGTCCTTGCCTGCCAGAGCTCCCAGAGCGTCCTTGCCTGCCAGAGCTCCCAGAGCGTCCTTGCCTGCCAGAGCTCCCAGAGCGTCCTTGCCTGCCAGAGCTCCCAGAGCGTCACCGCCCGACAGAGCTCCCAGAGCGTCACCGCCCGACAGAGCTCCCAGAGCGTCACCGCCCGACAGAGCTCCCAGAGCGTCACCGCCCGACAGAGCTCCCAGAGCGTCACCGCCCGACAGAGCTCCCAGAGCGTCACCGCCCGCCAGAGCTCCCAGAGCGTCACCGCCCGCCAGAGCTCCCAGACCGTCACCGCCCGCCAGAGCTCCCAGAGCGTCACCGCCCGCCAGAGCTCCCAGAGCGTCACCGCCCGCCAGAGCTCCCAGAGCGTCACCGCCCACGTCGATGGCCGCCGCCACGCCCACGTTGATGGCCGCCGCCACGCCCACGTTGATGGCCGCCGCCACGCCCACGTCGATGGCCGCCGCCACGCCCACGTCGATGGCCGCCGCCACGCCCACGTCGATGGCCGCCGCCACGCCCACGTCGATGGCCGCCGCCACGCCCACGTCGATGGCCGCCGCCACGCCCACCACGATGGCCGCCGCCACGTCCACAAGATGGCGGAAGCCTTGCCGCACAAGACGGCGATCGGGCCACCAAGGCCCTTTAAGGGCTGGACCTGCTGTCTTGGACTAACCCTTTGGGTATGACAGTGGGTCCTTGCCTGTTGCTCCCTTGTTTTTTTTTGTATGTTGTTGATGTTGGTTGTTGTTGGCTATCTGGGAGCTAGCCTTAAGTGGGGGTACTGTCACGAGTGGTGAGTTAGGGTACTGCACTGTCTGGTTTCGGGTGCCCACTTCCTGGTTTATGTTGGTTACAGCTGTTGGGGTTTTGCAATCACTGGGCTATAAAGGGGATTGCTAGATGTCACTCTTTGCTCTTCATTGTTACATGTCACAGTATGATAGAGGTGAGTGTTTGTTTGTAAATAGGTTGTATTGGTTTTGGGAACTGTATATTTATAAGACGCTACATATGCGCACTTTCATTTCAGTTTAGCCATTTAGCCTTTTGTCGCCGTTTTCGGTTTGTTTTATGTTTGAAGAAATAAACCTTGTCTTTAAACGGATCATCTACGACTCTGCACATGGCTTCCTACACTACACCTTACAGCGGTCGTGACACTAACAACCCGCACAATAAATGTAATAAATGAATTCCTTCCAGTTGTTTTGAATTTAATCTGTGTAGTATATCTATAATATTTTACACACAGTATAAGTGATTACACGTTTTTTTCACCTGCCAACTGGTTGTGCTTTGGGTAGGTGCTGGCAATGTTGGCAGACGTGGGCAGTGGGTACGGGGAGACCGTGCTGACCGTCCTGAGGGCCAGACAAGAGGAGATCCGCCAGGCACTGGTGGAGAGGACAAATAATGTGTCCAGTTCCACACTCCAGGATTTTGACTGGCAGATAAAGGTACATTTTTCTTAATTAACTAATAAACTGATTGATCAGGATTTCTTTACAGCCTTGTGGTTTTTGCTAGGTTGTATACAACTATTATATTATTATATACTATTTTCATAAACTGTTTCATTAGATCCTTAGTGAACACAGAAATTCAGGACACATCCGAAAGACTGTACTCTTTACGGGGCAATGTCCCCTTTATTGGCCTGGGGCGTTGGGATTGGAATTCCATAGACCGCAACCCTAAATTGTGTTTCTCTTCTCCCCCCCACCCCACCAAGCTGGCTTTGTCTAGCGATAAAATCTCGTGTCTCCAGACCCCTTTAATCAACCTCAGTTTGGATGTGAAGGAGAACGGAGCCCTGAAGGCTGTGTCTTTCGAGATGAACAGTGAGGAATTACAAACACTCATCAGCTCACTGGAGGCTGCCAATAAGGTACAACCTTCGGACACACACACACACACACACACACACGAATGCACACACACCATTAGGGTATTGACATTAGTTTGTCAATTGCAATTAAATGTGTGTTTCTGTCAGTATGTCATGTGTGCATATGAGTGTGTGTGAGCGCTGGTGTATGAGTGTGTGTGAGTGCTGGCATATGAGTGTGTGTGAGTGCTGGCATATGAGTGTGTGTGAGTGCTGGCATATGAGTGTGTGTGAGTGCTGGTATATGAGTGTGTGTGAGTGCTGGCATATGAGTGTGTGTGAGTGCTGGCATATGAGTGTGTGTGAGTGCTGGCATATGAGTGTGTGTGAGTGCTGGCATATGAGTGTGTGTGAGTGCTGGCATATGAGTGTGTGTGAGTGCTGGCATATGAGTGTGTGTGAGTGCTGGCATATGAGTGTGTGTGAGTGCTGGCTTTTGAGTGTGTGTAAGTGCTGGCATATGAGTGTGTGTGAGCGCTGACTTATGAGTGTGTGTGTGTGTGTTTGTGTGTGAGTGCTTGCATGGGTGTATCCACTCTATTAAGTGTCAACAATCTGTCCAATTAGTTGTGTTACCGTTCGTCCACTTTGGCTAATCCTTCCACATACTATACAACACCCTCTCTCCGACCCTCAACATATTCAGATACCCATAATTCATTCCGTTTGTTACAATAAATCGGTGGAAACCCTCAGTTGGTCTCTCTATGCTAAATCAGACTTTGTTCTACATCGGCTTTATATAAATCTCTTGTTCGTCAGACATTTACACATGTATACAAACCTTGATAGTGTGCTTGTTTTCTTACAGGTCGTTCTACAGCTCAAGTGATGGCAGCGAGACATCCCACCGTGCTGATTCATCTTTAGTTATTATTTGGTAAATGTGTCAATATAGCTGCTATGTGATTTCAGTTCTCCCTGGTAACAGAGGTCTACTCCAGTAACAAGTCTTAGCCTGACCCCTATGCAGTGTTTCCTTAAGGGATGCTCCATCACACACCCTCATGAATTTAAATACATCAAATTTTTATAAGCTAGGGATAGTGTGTGTGTGTGTGTGTTGCACAATAATCCTTTTATTCAGTAGCTGTGAAATCCATGAGGGTTAGTGCACATTTTAGGGAGAAGGTAAGGAAATTGTGCAGTGGCTTGACACATTTCTGTGACGGAAGCAAGAAAATGTATTTTTTTTCACTTTAGTGTTGATTTCGTTGATGTATAATACATATTTACTTTTGACAGTTACTTGACCATTTCTAGAACGAAATGCATTTCAGAGCGGGTAGGCTGTCACGTCATAAATATTCATGGGTGTTCAGTATCTATGGAAAATCACTAGAGCCTTTTGTCCTGACTTATCTCTGTTGGTTGGCGAGGTGGAAAGGTTGGCAAGATAATCTCCAGAGATGGGTGAGTCTGTCCAAACGTCTGACTGGTGCTGTATACCAGATAAAAGCACACCCCTCCTTGAACATGATATGTGACTTTCTGTCCTGGGATACATTACAGAGAAACAATATTATTGGATTTACAGTTGCCTCCAAAATGATTGTCACCCTAAAGAACACGCTCTAGAAACAATGCATTAAATGTGCTTCAAGAAAAATAGAAAGTATTGTAACATCTTCTGATGGCCATCTAGCAAATCCTTTTAGAACTTCACACGGCTCTAGCACACCTGTTCGAAAGGGACATACAGATGGTGGAATGCTTATCCTTGACTTCAGCTTAGCATTTTATTATATAAACAACGTTATATATGAACAAAATGTGCGTACTGTTTGTATGTTTACATGGATGTTTCCATGGACACGGTGTGCATTTAGTGTCGTATGTATCATTGTCCTACAGAAACAACACACACATTCATGTCTTTACATGCTTGAAACAATGTCAACCTCTCGTGCAATTCTACTTTTTTGTTCATCGCGAAACATTCACGGAAGCAGAACCAGTCATTTATTGATGTCGCAACAGGTTTTTAGTGTTTGTGTTGGTTTTGAGGAAATCATGCCGAAAAGGAAAGGCAGAAATATGTGATCGCTAAGTTGCATTGGTTAAGTCGAGAGGTAAGTAGAATCAGGCGGGTGTATACTTTGGTACCAAATGAACCAATAAAAGGAGAAGTTCTTTAGGAAAGAGTTTGGATGGGACTCTGATCAATGCTGGTGACAAACTGGTTAGTTTGGTGTTACCCATACGTTTAGAAATGGACAGCATTTAATGTGACAACAATTCGGCCTAATAGTGGACGGCCCCTTCCACAATATTGCCTTCTATTGGAGATGTTTACTCCCAAGTTATTGCTGCTAATTGAGGCGTCATTTCCAGGACAGTGCCTGTAAGACTACGGGTAACAAATCTACCTCTCAAACTCTGTGACCTTGGTCGCGATGGGTTTCTGGGAGAGTTGCCAGAGTGCTAAACAGCGTACTCCACCCTCAGTCGCAAACCTATCCTATGCAGTGATGGAGAGAAAAATCTTTATTTCCTTACTTCACATCAACGGCTAGACTCCTTCACATCTCTGGACTAATAGTATAGTGTGTGTGACCAAAGCGATTAGTGTAACGTCTTGATTGTTTATCAGGGTGGTTAACTTGAAGAATATGTGTAGGTAGAATTTATATTTTGCAGTAACACGTTTATGTCACAGTTTGTCACTGTGACATCAGCTAAGTGGTGTGAATAGTACAGTCATTATCAAGGGGGATAAGCTGGTCACAGACTATTAAACACATGGAGTTGGCTACACTCATCAAATCCTATTAACGAAGTAGTACTAACGAAATGACATATGTAATGTCACGTCTCTTTCCTCAGTTTTGTATGTTTTATCTTATACCTGATTTCTTAAAAACACGGTCATTGAGCCTTGTAAAAATCTGTTTGATAAAGAATTTGAGATACGGTTAGTCAAACAGTAGTATTTTAAGTAAATTTGAGAAATACTAACACACGTTTGCAGTTGTTATTGTAAATGATCGTTATGCTCAGTCTTTAGTTGGGTTAGTGAGATCTCATCTATTTTATTGTAATTCTATTTTGATCAAAGTCCCACAGTTTCAGACAGTCATTGTATGATTGATTACGTGCTCTCTCTCACACACGTCCACACTAGTCTGCTCACACACGATTCCAGTTGCACATGCCTTCACATACTGCGTGTTTGCTGGCAAACACGCTAGCACACTCTCACACTCAGACAACCTCAACACATGAGAGTAACTATTGAGCGTGAGAGAGAAATAAGTACAGTAATTTTACACATTTTGAGTTCAGTACACTTTATTTTCCCTTGTCCCTTTGAGGGAATTCCGTTGTTCCAGCTTCAAATTCACCATGGCCGTCCAAAGAAAGCATGTCCCATCTGTAACGTGAGAGTCTTTGCTGAGTGGAAAGCCCATAGCTTAGAAATCCATTCCACCTGAAAACATCAACAGTGAAAGCAACAAAACCAAACTTGCAGGACATTTTCTGCATTGAATTTACAGATTGTCATCAGAAATGCTGGAATGTCTGTCTACATTCTACTTTGAATATGTATTTAGAGCTTCGGTATAGTCAGTCTCAGCGTTCTGGACCACAGTTACATTTCTTCATCCTCTCTAAAAAAGTGTATTTGTTTGAAATTCTACACGCTAGTCATAAGTTAGGTCAAACCCTGTGAAAATATTGAGATTTTTAAAAAAGGCACAATATTCAGCCATGAGGAGAGCACACTGCTACGTATTGTGTCCCGGAGAAGCCTATCTGGTTTTGCTGCATTTCATAAGCCCTGATAACACAAGCAGTTCAGATGTCTACTTGTTCACAATTAAAATATAAAAGAAATTAAACTTAAAATTGTCACTGGCCATTGTGAAAGCTAATCAAAACAATATTCATGAAAAAAATCTACGAGGCCACAGTAAAGTACATACATTCTATACCTACAGGTAATCTTAGAGGGACTCTACAATTCAAAAATCGTCTGAACAGAGAACTGCTAAATATTATCAGTTAGTCACTAGAAGTTAGATCACATAGAATACTTCTGAGGCTGGTTAAAACTTAAACGAGGGCATGTCAATAATTAAAAGTTCATTAATATTTTGTTGGACTGTTCGCTTTGAAAACTGGACCCGAAGACCAGGCCGACATCAGCCACCACAATGTTTAGTAAAATGCAATCAAGAATTTGTTTCTTATTCTTCATGATAATTCACGGCAGACTCGCCGCAAACATTTCCTTACATTAAAATAGATACATTTAGCACTACACCCCATGAACTCCATGCCCTCCCCCCTGCAACACTTTGTGATCTTTACACTCGTATTACTGGTCCTCACTGCACACACAGCACCAGACTTACTGGTACCAGCTAATCTACAAGTCCCTCCCTCTAAAATCTCCTCTCTAGCTTCGGCCGCTCATCCTCACCAGCCTACCTAACAGAACACTGCGGCTCTGATAGATTCCTCACGCCGGTCCAAAGTGTATTTGTGTCAAATTATATTGTCATCAACTTAGCAACAAAAAATAAATGTGTATTTATTTATTACAAGTATTACCTCACATAGTTATCCATGCACCTTGCCAATTAACCAGTGGGTTGGTCAGGTCGTCATTGTAAATGGCAATTGGTTCTCAATCATCTTGCCTAATTTAATGCAAGTGAACTAAAACAAATTAAAGCTTTTGGCCCATTAATCCAAATTCTAAGGTTACAATGGATGTAATACAAAGTAGTCAAACTTATGCCAATATAATATACAGCCAAAAAGCATATCATGCTGATATAAGCATACTAAATGCAAGTTATGCGCTTAAATGCTACACTGTTACACTCGTACAAATGGGCAATACACTTATGGGATTTGTTGAACTCATAGAGTAGCCATTCTGGAACAGCTTTAAAAAAAACAATCAAACAAAAAATGCAAATGATCTTTTCTCTTGAGTATAATAACAGCAAAGCCATTGAAATCTTTTTTGTGTGCTCCAAAGCAACATTGTCAGTACATTTCAAGTTTTATTTTTTAATAAGGGCCAATGTGTTGAGTGGCAAAGGCGTATCATTATGCAAATGTCCCCGTTAGTGTATCTGTGGTTGTGAGAATCTGACGTGCACTACATTACTGTGTGCAAATATGCTAATGACTCGATATTTCACGTTGACTGAACTTGACTCCATCATCTATAGCGTCAATTATCAAAGCTTGTGTGCTTTGGTGTAGTTTTGAAAGCGCGGCGACATCGTGTCATTCTTTACCTGATTTCTTTTAAAGAAAATTACATTTTACATGCTCACAGACGCTGTGACAATAGATACAAGTTTTTTTTTCTTTTTTGCTTAGTCAATTTCCAATTATTTAACTTCCTGTACTTACCCTGCGATGATTGTTAAAAAAAAAGCATACAGAATCATCATTATAATAAAGTTTGGCTCAGCCACGGAGCCTTATTCGCTAAGCAATTTATATAAAAAATAAAAACAGGCTTTGTTTTAAAGTGCAAAAAGGCGTCAAGTGCACATGCACGTTGCATAAACCAACAAAATCATGTCGCGCGATAAGAACATGCAGAGTAGCATGTTCTCTAACTCACTGAACACCGCCTTGGTTACGAGGATGGCGACTCAACACAATGAGGAACTGCCTTGATCATGACACGGGAGCGTTAATATTTCAGTGAGGATAACACAATCGCAGCATGGAGTCAAACCAAACCCTTTTCACGTAGAGCTCATCCGAACAAGGGCGTCCTAAACCGCAGGGGTTTGGACTCAGCAACGTAGGGTTAGACTAAGTGAAAATTGATTTTGTCGATAGCCAGTTTTTGCATTGGGCTTTTTTCTCTTCAGAAGCAGATAAAAGTGCCACAGTTCGCATGCAGAGGTCGAGCATAAATGAGCGGAGGGATAAATAAAACGCCTGAAAGCCTAAAAGTGTTGAATGAAGTCCACTGTTAATTAACACAAAGTTCAGACTGACAAACGCAGCGGCACAGCTTCACTGCGTTTTAACTCCGTACTAATTTTCACTCTTCATTTTGTATGGATGTCTACGGCAAAAAGGTGACATTTTACTAAATTATACTTCTCTTTTATATATATATATTTATATTATAGAATATATTAAATTGTATTTACATTCAAAAGACATCCGCTTCGTCTCGCATTCCTCCAACAGAAGTCATACAAACGGGGGACTGAAGTGAAGAGCCCACTTTTTTACCCATGGCTCTACAGAAACCTAGCTAGCTAAACAAACCTACAGCGGGAATGGCTACAACCCCTAGTGGACGTAGTAAAGCCAGTAGACCAGATTGAAGAAAGTGAAGGCAATAGGGAAGACAACGCGGGACCACTTGTCTATGGCATTAACGTCCGTCAGGTCCGGGATCTTGACTTTCAGCTGTGACGCCCGTCTCCTCAAGCGGCTCTTCTTGCGGCCGACGGGCCGGTCGAGGGCCGGTCGCCCGTACAGGTCTCGACTGGCCATGGGCTTGCGATACTGTATGCTGGCACTGTCATAGGAGAACATGGTGGCCCGTGGGTCGTTGAGAGCCCCAATCATTTCTGCCCCCGTCATCCCGCCCATTCCACTCATCTCGTTACGGATTTCCAGGTTGGTGAGGAGGATGTTGCCGTGGGCGTCCACCTGGAGTGAGTATTGGAAACGTGAGGTCAGAATATATATGCATGTGTACACAACACAATATAAGAGGAGGAACTTGGAACATTTGAAAACACGCGTGACAAAAATTCTAGTCCTTCTGGCTAATTCTCAAAAGTCCAGAAACGTATTATTGACACAAGCAACGATGGACAACCTCTACCTGTACTTTATTACTCTCCAGTCGGCTCTTATTTTCGTTGTTGGTTTTCGCTGCTTTCTCTGCCACCTTTTTCTGCAAGTGAGGCCCCCGTCCGAAGAAAATGTAGTTAACGAAGGCGTACTCTAGCAGGGCAAGGAAGACAAAGACGAAGCAGCCCATCAGGTAGATGTCGATGGCCTTGACGTAGGGAATTTTGGGTAAAGTCTCCCTCAAGTGTGTGTTGATTGTGGTCATGGTCAGCACAGTGGTTATACCTAGAAAAAGGGGAGAAAGACTCACGGTCAAGGTTAGTTCGGGGTTTAGACGAGTCACGGGAGATTTCTAGGGTACCGTTGTAACAAGAATGCGGGAAAGGATGTTGAAATGCCATCTTGATAACTTAACCTTGTCCAAAGCTGTATTCTAATACACAGACTGGATGGGATGAAATGTTAGAATTGTAATAAACCAATTGTATGGGCTGTGATTTAAACCAGTGTGTGAAACCCGAGAAACGTGAATAAGATGCCTTCGGGTCTTGGGTCGATTCATACGTATGTTAAAGGCCGCCTGTACCCATTTACAGTCTCATCCAGTGACTATTAGAGAAGAGCCTATATTAATGTACTGGTCCCCCACAGGAATCAAACCCAGAACCGTAGTGTTGTAAACTCGACTTGACTTGAAAACGTTGGGTCAATAGAGCCAGAGTATCAGTATGATTTTCTATTCTACTGAGACGATCCACAGGACAGTAATAGCCAGATGGCGCCTTGGTGTGAAGATGTCACTAACACTACATTAGTTGTGAGACAGAGACTCCTGAGAGCCTGAGTTGATGAGGACAAGCCGACCCAACTCAGCAGCATGGACTAGCCCACTTCCACTGCCTCGCCGTTTACACTCTTCGCCTCTTCATCAGCCGTTCGCTTAACTGTTCACTTCACAAACTGAGGTATGTGGATCTCACAATAATGACTCAACTCCTGACGTCTATATAAGGTAAGACAGACTGCACACAGAGCTCAGGTAGTAGTTTGACTTATTTGAAAGAAATGCGAACACATTTCAATATCTATGTTTGACCGTTCATTTGACAGTTCAAATCAGTGTTTTACGTGCTGTGTGTTTTTGTAAAATCCTGTGTGCATTTTGAAAAGTCTACGCATGTTTTTTATGCTGATTTGGTTGATGCAAAGGGCCTTGAGTAAGACCCTTTTTCAACAAAATAATGAATTGAAAAACTATAGGAAATTGTATAAAACACAAAATATTGTCAATGGCTTTTTGCATAAGTGTGCACGCCGCACAATAATTTGTGGAAGCAATTTTTGTAGTGTTCAGTCAGTTCGGATAGGTCTCCATCAACCAAAGCACACATGGATTTAGCAATTTTATGCTGCTGAATTCTTGAAGAGTTCAAGCTGAGTCAGATTGCTAGAAAAGATCCTGTGCACAGACCTCTTTATGTCAGTCCACAGATTCTCTATAGATTTCAGAAGTGGGCTCTGACTGGGCCATTCCAGAACGCGGATCTTCCCTTTTGAAAGCCATTCCTTAGAAAACGTGTCTGTGTGCTTAGCATTGTTGTCAGGGTAAAAGTACAAATTCTTCTTTAATTTCAGCTTTCTGATTTGTTCCAAAATGTAATTTAGGGCAATTCTTCTTTCCCCTCTATACTGGCACATTATTTGCATTGTGATTGGTTAAATCTGAACACAATGACATTAGGTTCATGTTGAATGAGTCCAGTTGACTTTTTTCCAGTATTTCAACTTTCACCTTAAACTTAAGTTAAATCCCTGTTTCGCACCAATGAGTCAGTAACTACCCAAATGTGTAAGGGTACAAACTGCCTGAGGGGTATGTGTGTGTGTGTGCTAGTGTATGTGTGTGTGTCTGTATGTGTGTAGCTTAATTTTTTTTCGAACATTGAACATTTTAGGATTCATTTTACCCGCCGCATTGTAGGCCTGTTCTTATACGTCTGTGGATAAGCAAGTAAGCAACTAAAGCATTTCCAACTAACTGATCTAACTGAGCTTTTTGGGCTGTGTGAGTCCATCTTAGTCTTTAACCTGAGTCCAGCGATGCATATCACCTTGGGGGAGCGATTTCAGAGTACAACTTCTGCCTAGGGGGTGATGTAAGTGTCCAATGGGTTCTTTGTGTGTAATTATAGACTCTTCCAAGGGGGCTTTGTGTAAAGTCACACACTGCCAAGGTGTCTATTTGTGAAGATACACAGTACATGAGTTACCTAGAGTTTATGTGTATGTGTGCACTCTGCCTAAAGGGGCAGTGTGTAAATATACACTAGCACAGAGGGCCTGGTGAAACAATGCAGTGCTGTGGGAATTGGGATGGGAGCGAGTCCCTCTTAACTAGAAGTGTACGTCCTGCTGTGTGTCGGTGGACTAATACCTGGCCGGTAGGCAGTGCAGCATGCCTACAACTGATAATCGAAACCTACTAAAGCCGTGTTCAGCCTCTGATGTTTTTTTGGATCCCCGCCCCATGGAGAACCCGTAGAGTAACCCAAAAACACAGACCTAAAGCCACTCTGGCGGCAGATGCATCATAGTTGATCCAGAAGGAGACCCAGGACAGGATGGTGATCAGGGTGGAGGGCATGTAGGTCTGAAGAATGAAGTAGCCAATGTTCCTCTTCAGCTTAAAACTCAGAGAGAGCCTCGGGTAGGAGCCTGGGAGACCAAACACAGTTTTTACCCTGAACTAGGATGACGATACCCCCTAGATCCTGAACCGAGGTAAGTTTAGCATTCAGGGGGGAGGTAGGCGTATCCTATTTCAGTGCCTGAGAGAACTTCTACCCGGTGCTTGTGTGGCGAACACAGTGTGCCACACTCTCTAACGTTAGACACTCTTAAGTGGAACACGGGGAACTTTAATTATTAATACACTCTGGTAAGGGTTGGTAGTAATCGGATTGTTACCTGTTGCAAACACTGCTTTTTTGGATTGGGTTTGGTAGTCTATAATAGAGAATTGGGGAAGTTCAATGTTCTCCACCCCAGTCACTGAATTGCCACCGTGCCAGTAGAACTCGATGTCATCAGTGGTGTAGCCATCTGCGAGAGGGAGAGACTGTTACATCATCGAAAAAAAAATGGACAGACAGAAGGCTAGCGCATTGTCAACGGTGGCGTGTGGTACTACCGATTGGAAACCGACAGAACGGAACGCCGGTCAACATCGGCAGAAAGCTGTGTCATTGAGGGTGTGCTTGTCTGAAGCGGTCGGTCAAGTCTTTTTCTGTGAATTTTCTTCTCCTGGTCTTACACGAAACGGGTATTACATTGTCAATTGTTTGGCCTTTCAGTAATTAGGCAAACTTAATTGGACTGGGTTTGCCTTTTCTCCCTTTAGACGTCCGGGCTTATCTAATAGGAACTACATGATTTCTGGGAATTAGTTGCTTCTCATTACTGCCTGTACTCTGTCGGTGGTTTTGTCTTTCTTTTCATTCATTTAATAAATGTGTGAGAAAATCTTGGGTTATCACATCACCCTTGAAGGCTATGGGAGAATGACATGTAGTGTGGAGATGATTCATTTCAAGGGTACTGCGAAGAATCTTACCGCAGAAATGGGTCCATATTTACCACAGGTAGAAACTGAACAATTCAATAATTGCACCTGCAATTTCAGCAGATCCCTAAAGGTGTCCTTTGGTATCTGGCACCAAGACATAAGCAGCTGATCCCTGAAGATGTCCTGTGGTATCTGGCACCAAGACATTAGCAGCAGATCCCTGAATGTGTCCTGTGGTATCTGGTACCAAGACATTAGCAGCGGATCTCTGAAGGTGTCCTGTGGTATCTGGTACCAAGACATTAGCAGCTGATCCCTGAAGGTGTCTTGTGGTATATGGTACCAAGACATTAGCAGCAGATCTTTTAAGCTCTGTAAGTTGTGAGGTGGAGCCAATGTGAATGGGACTTGTCGGTCCGGCACATCCCGCAGATTCATAATCAGATTGAGATCTGAGAAATGTAGAGGACAGGGTAACACTGTGAACACTTCGTTGTGTTCCTCAAATCATTCCCGAACAATATGTGCAGTGTGGCGGAGCGCTTTATCCTGCGGAAAGAGGCCACTGCCTTCAGGGAATACCATCACCATGAAGGGATGTATCTGGCCTGCAGCGATGTTCAGCTAGCTGGCACGTGTCAAACTGGGTTTCCCAGCAGAAGATTGCCCAAAGCACCAGACTCCATCAAACTTCTTCCCACTGTGCATGCCGGTGCCATTACTTCCACAGGAAACCGACACGCACTTGCACACTGCCGTCTGCGCAATGTAAAAACCGAAAACCGCAGATATGGAACCAGACGACCTTCCTCCAATGCGCCAGTCCTGAAGCGTGCGTGCCCATTGTAGGCACTCTCAGCCGTGGACATGGGTCTTATGGGCACTCTGACTGGTCTGCGGCTCGTTACCCGGTTTGTACCCGACGGAATAGCCTCGGGTGCCCTAGCGCGTCGATGAGCCTTAGGCGTCTAACATCCCGTTTGTGGTCTGTCACTCTTCGGACTACCGTTCGGTAGGTACTCACCCCGGTTCACCGGTAGCACCACAATCGGCTGACCGTAACAATTTGGCCCGTGTCAAAGTCGCTCGGGTCTTCACTCCGTTCCATTTCATCTGCATCCAACACGTTGACTACGAAAGCTGATTATTTGCTCACCATCTAATCTACCAATAGACCTTGACGTGTGTCTTTGTTAGGAGACCGTCAACATTATTCAAAGTGGTCATAATGTTTTGATCAGGGTATATACAGGTGTATATATATATACATAAATATCAAATAACATCTTAGGATTGGCAGCGCCGTTGCATATCTGAGCGGAGGAGACCTGGTCTTCGTTGCTGTAATAAGTAATACTACACCATGGTGCTGTATCTCACATTAGTAGAGACGACGGACCTGATCGTTTGAGTACGGTTCCGCCCCCAACTTATTACATACATCGACCTAGACAACTCATTAGATCCAACAGCACCACAGTTCCTGAAAGTGACTGCCATAACCTTATCATGTTACACAAAGCCTAGTGCCAAGTCTGTGTGGACCTATAACTACATATGGAGGTAGCATCGATTATTTAACTGCAGCACTCAGGTCAACTTTGATTGATTGATGCTAGTTTGCATTAGTGCTTTTCTCTTCTTAATGCGTGTTATATCTCAATGGGGGGAGAGATTTTGCCACTTTTTCTGAGTAATCTGTTCTCTAAGGCATGAAAGCCAAAATAAATGCTTTGGATATGCTTAGTGGGGTCACTTATAAATGTCCTTGTTTTTTGTTGTTGAAGGAAAAGCAATTGTCCATTACAATCAACTCTAAATGACCAGAGATACACTGTATACAATGTTAATGTAAGCGTGTGATTTTTAATGGAATATCTACATAGGCGATTTTAGCCACAGTGTGTTTCCATGATATGGTATTCGATTTCCTCAAGCCGAGGAATAACAAATGTTACTGGAATTGTCTAGCAACAACAACACGTCACATGCCTGTTGTCACAGTGCTGAGGTAATAGTCGACACAATTTTTATTAAAAGCATTAATTGCGAGACCGTACTCAAGTCAGTTGGTTTTGTACAAAAAAGTACATGCAGTGCTGAACATAGACAGGTCATGGACGCCAAACAGTCACATCTACTTTCAGCGTTCATGTTTGGGACTTTATGCCTGGTTCCACTTTGTTAACCCACTGGCCCATGGGTGATACACTGAGATTAGTGGCCCATGGGTGATACACTGAGATTAGTGGCCCATGGGTGATACACTGAGATTAGTGGCCCATGGGTGATACACTGAGATTAGTGGCCCATGGGTGATACACTGAGATTAGTGGCCCATGGGTGATACACTGAGATTAGTGGCCCATGGGTGATACACTGAGATTAGTGCCCCCCCAAAGATTTAGGTGTATGTATCCATGATCCCCTGTGTGTGTGTGTGTGTGTGTGTGTGTGTGTGTGTGTGTGTGTGTGTGTGTGTGTGTGTGTGTGTGTGTATCTGTGTGTGTATCTGTGTGTGTATCTGTGTGTGTATCTGTGTGTGTATCTGTGTGTGTATCTGTGTGTGTGTGGGCTTTCGCCTGAAAAGAGAAAATTAAAAATACATGATTCCAGCAGAAGTTGGGCCTTAAGCATATTAAATAAAAATAGACAACAGACTAACTAGACAGCCAATTCAAAAATGATCCTTGAAATCTGGCTATTTGTCTTGCAAGTTTTCTTGCTTGCCTAATCTCTTTGGATTTTGACCAACAGAAATCACGTGAAAAAAACAAATCGACGAATAAAACTTAGAAAACACCCTGTCTAATGGATTTTGAAGAATCTCGCTCTGCACCAGTTTAATTAAGACTTGAGTACATGTAGGTAATTCGGCATGTATCAACAGATTGTGACTCTACATAATATAATGGAAAACAGTAAAAGTTGAGATACTTCGCTTCTGTATGTTAATCTTTGCCTACCTCATTCTTCTTCAAAATGGATTTAAATCCACCCTTTAGACCCCAGACACCATTGATTGACAGGGTCAACAAAGCGTACACCTCTTTTCCCTACAATGCTAAATTCATTAATTTCATAGTTTGCAGATGTTTATCTCCTTTATTAAAAAAAGGACAATCATTACTTATAGTGTGTGTCGACATTGACACCTCTTATAATAATGAGCCCAGCTATCTAGCTAGTGTAATCAGAAACCTACCTATTCATGCTAGATATATGTATATGCACAAGCATCCGAAAACATGCCCAGCAGTGATAAACTGCAAACATGAAGCTGTGTCACTTACAGCTCTCAATCTCCAGGGTGCAGTTCTGTTCGTCCAACGGGTATCGACGCAAGTCCATCATACAAGCTGCCGTGGTGGTGATCCTGACAGAGGCAAAGATATATTGATTAGAGAGAGACAGACAATGTACAGACAATCAGTAGGAGTTTTTTTAGACAGTATTGTACTGAGATCAGGGGTGCAAACTCATCAGGGGTGAAAAAGGTGACAAAGACCGAACCCCCCTAGTGCATGCCCTCGCGAAGAAAAAAATACCAGCTTGAAAATGTGGATTTACAATCGATTTTATCACGAGGATATAGGTAAAAACTCCTTTTGGAATTCTCTCTTTTCATTCTGAAAATAAATTGAAGTGGGTGAGTGGCCAGGCTACATGGACTAGTCAAATGTAATGCGAACTTTAGCTACAAGCAGTGCAAGTTTTTAATTATTTGTATAGCACCCGGCCGGCTTTCATACACAATGGCAACTCGAGTGTTTTACAACACACTTAATCATAAAATATTCTGACCTTATTCAAAAAGTAAAAATGGCCTTTCTCTTAATATGTAGAAATGTATGAAAAGACAAAAAATGAGCACTATAAAAGTGGACTACTTTATTAATTATTTAAACAGCATTGGACCAATTCTGTCCCATGCGTTTTGATACATATAGAGTCATTGCTATAACCGTGATCGCTATTTAGCAGTCTTCCACTGCGTTTACATTTTGGGACGTTTGAAATCAGGGGCGTCAGTTTGTGTTGAAAAGTGGTGGGGACCAAAGATCAGCTGAAAAAACATTAGAGCAGGACGGGAAAAATATTGAATAACGGCGCATCAAAAATGGGCATAGTGAGTTCAATATTAGACTGACATTGGTCAGTAGCCAATCTGCGTGTTAGGGGCGTGGTTTTGCAAAGGGTCAATTGGTCGGAACCCTTTCACAGGCAAGTTTAAAATATTCTAACTGATCCCCCAGCAGTGGCGGCTGGTGAAAAATATTCTTGTGGGGCTGTGCCATTCTTTTTTGTTTCTGTTACCATCGCAATACAATTTAAAACAAACTGCAGGACAGCAGTGCTCAGTGAAATAGTCAGTAATTATTTAATGCCAATATTAAAAAGTTGAGGAATTCTTACACAAAAACATTAACATCATATTGCACTAACACAAGCCTTTATATATATAAAGTTTATAGGAAATTACACTGTATAAAGGATGTATAATATAGAAATGGATATCAAGTGGCTGAACTCAAACCTTTGACTGGAAGAATAGCATACAGTTATGATCAAACTAAATGTAACTAATTGTTAATGTGCTCCAGAACGGCAACAACAAAACAACCTAGAGTAATATTATCATGCCCACGCAAGGCCAACTCAAAAGCCCCACAAAACTTCACACAATCGATCATTTTGGATAAAATGTGCCTGTTTCTAGCCTTCCTACCTGGTGTACCAGCTACTGGAGAAGCCGCGCATATACTGCTTCCCAGCTTCAGGGACGAGCTTGGGGCAATAAAATAATCGCCATTCTTGGATTCGATTGGCTAAATTTTATGTCAATCATTCATATCTTAAATGAGCAATTGGCTTAACTGCTACATAGACCTGCCTCCTTAGGACGTTTCTCCATCGCTATTTATAACCTGTCACTAATTGTTATATTTGTCTGTGGTGGCACGAGCCTGTATCCAGCAGCACAGCAGTTTAGCGGAAAAGCGCGCGACTAGACAGACACGAAGATGTTTGCATCGTGTGATGACGCAGGGTGGCCCAACAGAGAAAAAAGTATTTCCACAGGGTGAAAAAGATTCCCGCAATAGAAAATGTATTACGCATACTCGCAGTCGCAGATGACTTCGATGAGACGTAGACCCCCCAATATATTTTTATTGCGGGTCTACACAAATCACGTGGATGACCTATTTTAAAGTAAAAACGGCGAATTTCGCCGAAAGGTGACAAGTTTGCACCCCTGTGAGATGTCAGCCATGACCCCACATTCCATAGAACTCACATTTCTACCTCTTACCATGATATAATGTATGTCCTTATAAGCACATAGTGTATGAAACAAATGCTACAGCATCATATATGTTATACATAATTATTACAGTTAAGGCCAAGAACACATTAGAAACATCTCAGCTGTTTGTAATATTTTTGTACGGGGTTCTTCACGGACATTTTTTCAAGCTGTCACTGTCCCAAGCAGTTGTCCCCACGTACTTGAAGACCACAACCATTGTGCCGGTGCCAAAGCTGGCGACTCTGTCATGCCTAAATTACTTTTGACCTGTTGCGCGCACCCCCACAATCAAGTGCTTTGAAAGATTGTCTCAAATTAAGTCCTGCGTCCCTTCAACTCTGAACCCACATCAGTTTGCCTATCACCCTAACCGGTCGCCATCTCCACTACTGTTAACTCTGCCCTGACCCACCTGGACAAAACCAACACTTATAGCACTTATAGTGAGGATGCTGTTCATAGACTTTCGCTCAGCATTCAACACGGCCACCACCTCTAGGCTGGTTACCAAACTCATGACCTTGAGATCTGACCCTCTTTTTGCAACCAGGCTCTGGACTTCCTTAATGACAGATCTCAGGCTCTGGACCTCCTCCACTCGGACCCGGAACAACGGTGTCCCTCAGGGCTGTGTTCTTAGCCCACATTTGTACTCGCTCTTCACCCATGGCTGCGTCCCTGTACACTGCTCCAATACTCAAATGGTTGCTTAGGGAGTATTGGACCTTTACTTTTTAAGGAAGTTAAAGGCTTGTCTATCTACCATTAACTACTAGAAAACGTTGAATACCGCTGCACGGTGACGAACATTCTGACCAACTGTGCCACAGTTTGGTAAAATGGATGCTCAGCGGCCGACCGGTAGTCCCCGCAGAGTGTGGTGAAAACCACAGAGATCATCATTAGTGTCCAGCTCCTCGCCATTTTGTAGACTCACACATTGGGGCATTCTGCACAATGACTCACTGCTAGGGATGGGAATCGAGAACCGGTTCTTCTTTAGAATCGATTCCTTGGAACCGTTAGTGTACCTGCTTAACGATTCCGCTTAACGGTTCGGCTCGTTGCAAATGTGTCATCATGACCGTCACACACGCGCTGCGCATTTTGGTTACGCAGAAGCGATCTAAAGTGTGGTTATATTTCACTCAAAAAGACGCCAATGCAGTCATTTGGAACAGTTGTAAAAGTTTAATTTCGGCAAAGGGGGGAACTACCTCCAATATGCAGAAGCATTTGGCCACACAGCACGCAATTCGTTTGCAGGACTGTCGCGTGTTTGATTCTCTACTACTCAGCGACACAACAACAAGTGAGTCAAGCAGCAGCGGAGACGGCATCTGCTATAAATGCCAAAGGTAACCTGTCTATTTAGTTAATGTGAGCGCCATTACATTGTGTAAACTTTTACTATACGGATAATAATCTAATCATTTGCCCAAGTTGATAGTTGTGGTCTAAGACTTCTTTCTATATTGTATGTCAGTTGAGTTGAATTTAGTTTCAGGTTGAATATTCCCAAAGGAACAAGCTCTTCCTTGACTGTCTGTGTTTTTTGTTTTCATGGCACTTAAATGGCAGTTTTATTTATTTTTTTGGCTGGACCAATGAATGTGAAAAAATCTATAGGTCCCTGGACTTTACTTTGTAGCTCACCTACTTTTAGGTTTGTTCTGAGTTTGCTGCACATAATTTGTGTATACTCTGAGTATGTGCGGTGTTCTTATCAGATATTAAAGCAAGTTAATACAAACAAACAAATTTGTAATTATTTCCTCACCCAATGAGAATCGATAAGAGAATCGATAAGGAATCGGATCGATAAGCAATATCGATAATGGAATCGGAATCGTTAAATTCTTATCAATTCCCATCCCTACTCACTGCCCAGCATACAATTTTTGCACTGCTCTTTTTGCACTTCTGGTTGGATGCAAATTGGATTTTGTTTGTACTTTACTGTTTAATGACAATAAAGTTGAATCTATTATAATCTGAAATGTAAAACAGGATTGAGAAATGCAAACGCATGAGAAATGCATCAAGAAACAAACCTATTTACACTTCTACTGAATAGTTTCAAAAGGGGTCTGTCGTTTTTATATCCGCTTTATATACAGCATACACCACCATTCAAAAGTTTGCGGTCACTTAATTATATTGGATTATCTATATAGGCACACAGAGGCCCATTATCAGCAATGACATTTTTTTTTTGCTAATCCAAGTGTCGTGATGCCATCTGTCAAGCATGGCAGTGCCAATGTGATGTGTTGGTGGAAGTAAAGTGGGGGATTGCTACAGGGTGAATGGGATCTTGAATAAGGAAGGTAATCACTCCATTTTGCCATGCCATACTCTGTACAACGCCAATCTTGTGGACAATGTCCTCCAACCACAGGACAATGAGCCAAAGCACAGCTCCAAAACTATGCAAGAACAATTTAGGGAAGAAGCAGTCAGCTGTGTATAATGGGGTGGCCGGCACAGTCACTGGATCTCAACCCTATTCAAACGAATACATTTCAAAGTGACCCAAAACTTTTGAACGCTAGTGTATATACACAAACATGTGAGACTGAGTCTTAGCCGACCAATAAGTAACTTAATCGAACCAATGCTCACTAGCTGTTTGAGACATTTTAGCAAGCATCTGCAGTTACTCTCCAGTTTCTCTTCGTGCAAAATGTCGTCCATCACTGCCTTAAAACCACTCAAACATTTTTTTTCCGGTAAAGAATCCTTTGCCAAAACCTAAAAAATCCCCTTAGACCCAATAACCACGGCACCCTCTCGAATAAATCTTCTGAGAAGGCGTTTGGGTTGCTTTGTCATTAGAGCTGTATTTAAGCTACACGTCGCGTGGTGGAACATGCCAATTAGACAGTCCCCACATCCTAGCTGTTTGTAGTGACCAATGTTACGTTTTCCAGGACAAGGGATTTTCTTATTTAACAGTTAGTTTAACAATATACATTAATTTTGTAACTGTTTAACATAAAGTCAAGGGACAGCTATCTCTAATATTGTCCACCTGAGGGTTAGGCTTATCTTAAACAACACTGTTCAGTATCCTTTCTAAGCCATCTGGAGATAATTTGGAAAGTACATTAAAACAATACAGGTACAGAACATTTAGAAGTCCATTGACAATCTGAAGTACACTATTCCAGTCTTCGTCCAGTCTAAAAGCCCCACATGTTTAACGCTCAATCGTACAAATCAAGAGCCGCTCACATAAGCAAGTTTCCAGTGAGACCAATATCTTTCACTTTTAGCCAGAACGTTGCAGAGAACTAAAAAGTGCTGAGAATGAATATTCATACTTTTTTGTACACTGCAGCAAAATGTTCTGTTGCTGTAGACCATGTTTCTGACAAACCAAATGCATTAGGGAGGTCGGGATGAAATGAAAAGCAGGTGCAGAGATGGGGTAAAAATAGAGCATCAATTCCTCCATACTATAGAGCTGTCAGTTAGGGTGTACCCTAAATTCTTCCATACATAGAGCTGTCAGTTAGGGTGTACCCTACCTTTCAGCAAAGATCTCGGAGGACCCAATTAACCCTAACTCTAACATCAACTACCCGTTAGATACATTCAAATCAAACACAGCAGCGACATAATGTAGGGCCACTTTGCATAAAAGATGGCGATGAGTGTGTAATGAAGGTATTGTTACAGGTGTGATGGATTGCACCGTATTGATTGGAGAAACGGCTAATTTAGTTAGCGAGACTAATGCATTGCTAATATGAAAGGAATTCTATCTACTGGGACGACTGCTATTGGAGAGGTAATGCTGTGGAATTCGATTTTCACTCACTTTCCTCTTATTTAGCCTGGACAGTATTATTCACACATAAATTATTCATAAATAATTCACCATTGTCTTTATTCTTCAGTTAAAATGAAGGATCTACATTGCATGCTGTATAGACATGATACTAAATATGTTACAAGTTTGAATCAGTGCCTATTTATGGGCCAATACTAATTCAGGCTGAACATATTTACATACATGTTACATTCGTTTTTTTGTCATTATGGAAATAAATAAAATAATTGAATACATTTTGTAATAAGGCTGTAACATAACAACATTTTAAGCACTCTGAATACCTTCTGGATGAACTGAATGAATACATTCTAGGCATACATGTGGCAGCAGACATGTGCATACTACGGTAACTAGTGAGGTCATTCCAGGAAGGCTAAATATAGCTGGCACACTCTAGGCAGCAGCACACTGACTAAATAATCGTGTTAGTCTGCAGGGAATAAGAATTCTGCAGTGACTAATAATTATGCACTATGCAAGTGTGAATACGTTATCGACGTGAAACAGCGAGAATTGTGTTTGAGCAGGGAAAGACATGAAAGCAAATAATTGTCCCAATGACTTGCGAGTTATTCCCGGGTGCCCTCGGAGGAAGACGTACTGGAGAGGGAACGAAAAACAGTAAACGGCACGGCGGTATTTAGATTAGACGCATGCACTCACTAACATCGGGCCAGACATCAGAGGGATATCAGAGCTGCGGGGACAGACATGACAGACAAACACATCTCGTGATTTGCTTATGGCGCAGAGCGACTGTCTGTTGTGTTGTAAAACGACAGTGCTTCAGACTGTATGTTAGTAAATTAGCAAAGCTTGACTGAGCCAAATGACTCATTCATATCTCATAATATCCTAGCACTGCATTACTACGAAAACCTGACAGTCAATGAAGACGATATTTATATATTTATAAATATTTAGAGGGAATGACAGTAACATATCAGCCATTTTAAATATATATATATATATTATTTATTTTTTTAAACAAAAAAGGTACTTTTGTTGTGGTTAAGGTAATCCGGGTTACAGTACAGTACCACTGGATAACTAAACACACAGGCCATAATATTCCTAGACAAAATTGATGCACTAGAAAGGAGAGGCATTTTGAGATTTATTGGGGCTGGCTGGACCTGCTGGCGCCAGCTGGGTGACTCACCTGTACCTTGTGAGAAGCGTGGCCACTGCTTGTGAATCTCTCCACAGCCAGCACCAAGCTGTTCACCAAACAGGTCGGTTGTTTACACAAGCTATGTGCATGTGGTGTTCTATGGTCGGTTTAAATGTAAAAATAAAATTATTTATTAAAGGTATAGTAACTTTCTACATAATATAAATCTGCCGGGACTACTGGTATATGCCGACACCGGACAGAGACGATAGTGCCGATGTTTATTGCCGATAAATGACGCATGATGCTAAGTCTTTAAACGTGCTCGGCAGAGAAAGAATTACGATTAAGATTGTGAAGGTGAATTAAGTGGCTAAAGAAAGGGATGCTGGGTACTTTTCTAATTCATGAGGTTAATTGAGATCAATGTGTAAAGACATTAGATACATTTAGCTTAGGACCGTTAAAATCCAGTACTAAACGACACTGTGATAAGCGTGCCGTTATTGGCACACACTTTTAGCCAGGAAACTAGCAAGAGCATGCTGATAGGCCATCTGGTACACAAAATATATCCTTTGCCCTCAACCAAAACGACAAGAAACGGGAACTACATTTGCGAATAATGAGACAAAAGACCCTGCAGTATTTCTAAGGACTAAACTAAAACCTGAAACGTATAATATATAAATACAAAAAACAATTATGCATTAAATAAGCTTTCCAAATGTCCACATATTTTATTCACTCTCATATGAGGTAAAAAAAAAACGTTGTCATCAAGCTTTGGTCACAGGGGGTGAAAACATGGCTTAATAGTCGTCAATTTGGAAGCAAACAACAACACATTGTCTAAACATTTGCGAGGAGTCATTCAGCACTTTCCAGATGATTGTTTCTAAAGGTAAAATTACTTTGTACGGCTGGAATGCTGGAAAATAAATGTGTGTTGTTGATCTCTGTTCTCTGTTCTGTTGCATTGTATGGTTTACAGAAACCCCCCATACCCCGGCCATATCTTGTGTTCCCTGCAAAGTTGTGTTCTCTGCCTGCGCAACCCATGTGGAATATGTGCTCTTTGGCAGTGTTTGGAACTGTCAATCTGCTGTCAACATAGTTGAGTTTCTCAGCCTGTGCTGCTCTTAAGGGTGTTTTTTTACACCCTCAGGGGGACATGAAGAAAAGACTGCTGCTTTAGCCGCTTTGTCTTCATCTATACGTTTCTCTTAGAACTCGACAACGTCTAGTCATAACAGGACAGGGATATTCATTTCTGCAAAGTGGAGACATTTTCTTTATTCAAACTTCACATTGTTTTTCTGTTTCTCCCCGCAGGCGCCATTCGAGAATTTCTCAGAGAGCTCGACATCTTGAAGCTAATATCCTGAGAATGTCTCAGGACTCAGTTTACACTTGGAATTTATTTCCTAATGTCTGCTTTCCACTAACCAGGCATGCAGTGTGCTTGACTTAAGCTTTTCAAGATGCTGTCCATTAACTTATTTCACTGCAATCCTCGTCCAGGTATGTATGTCTCCTCTCTCTTCTTCTGTCCAATCATGTTTTGCTACCTTCTTACTTTTCTTTCAAAAACATGTTGAAGAAATATGTGGTCTCAAAATAATTCTCCTGTTATCTTTCTTGGATAAATGTCCTTGACCCTAACTAGCCAGACTTTAAGATGGGCCACACAACAGTGACTGCTCTTCTGTGTCATAGAGCCCCTTTGCACTGTCCGAGCGCACTCTCTCACACTCATCTGCCGTCAACATTGTGAACCATTAGACTTTTCTCTTTTTTTAGCGTCTGCACACTCAAGGATTGTATCCTATATAGCAGACCACTTCCACCAGGTGATATCATAAGAACCTGTCTCTCCCCTGTTGAGTCTCAATACTGGTGTCCCACAAGGCTCTGCTCTATGCCCTCTCTGTTTCTCTCAATAGAGAAAGTTACTTCAATCACTTCAATAAATTGGGCTGGGGCCCTGCTGGAGATGAGCTCCACCAAATACGGTCCAACTGAGAGCTGGACTCAACCGTTGGAAATTCTGTAAAGAATAAAATATTGCGAAAATCAGCATGTTGTACTCATTGTTACGAGTAGCCATTGTGGCAGATACAGGACCCACTCGCAGAGCTCAAATTAAGTAGTTTAATTTATTGATTACAGCAGGAAGGGAGTATATACAAAAAAAGGTAAAATCCTGCAGGCAGGCAGGACTATGATGAACACTTCGGCAGACAGGACTATGGAGAACGAGTGGAAGCAGATGAGTAACAAGAACACAGAAACACAAACTGGGGTAAAAAGACAAAACTTACGAAGGAACACAGTTGGACACAGCACTGGAACAGTATAACGTGCAATAACAAACGAAACAACCTGACATAGCAACATGAATGCATCCACAATGAGTGCCCACAAACAACTGACAATAGTGTACATAACAAGACAGAGGTGACCCAAATGGGAACTAATGACACAGAAACTACAAGAACTGGACTATGGGAACCAATACACACAAAGACCAGGAGAGGGCAGTACAAGACATAGACAGCACATGGCTAATACTTCACAACTGTTGAGTTATAGATTCAATAGCAGAAAAAGGCTTGATGTGAAACACATTTCAAACTACATGCCAAAAAAGATGGTTATTAACACAGCATTGTTTAGTGTTATTGCATAAATATTATCGAATCTGCTGGGAAATTATGAACATGAAAATGATACCATGCATTGTGATGTGCATTTGCATTCATTAACGCCGCAAGTGAATGCCATAACGACAGCCTGGTAACTGAATGTCATTTGGATTTGTTTATAAAAGATGTTTCTTTACGTTAATCAGATTATGGGTTCACAGCAGTTTAATGTTTGAATGCTGTAAATATTTTGGTAGACAAATGGGCGCGGCTAGGTATCAGAGTTATTTGGAAAGATTGGGTTGTAATCAAATATGACAAAGATTACATGATAGCTCTTTAGGCCTGTAAAGCCCACATATCTTATGGTTGGCTAATAAATGATAGCTATTATGTTGCAGTGAACATTACATAGCCAGATGTTCAAATATGGAAATATTCAGGAAAGGCAAATGTTTCCCTGTACTTTAAATGTTTATCATATAGTATCTGATTATCCAAGAATTAATATCTCTATGCAATTATAAAAATGCTGGCCACTCCACTTACAGAAAACGTTTTCACATGGTATCTGTTATCATATGGATTAGACACAGATGAGTTTTCCCTTTCTGCTTCTGACACTCAGATGGCAACGTGCATTTCTTTGCAACTGGTGGACATCTCCACTTGGATGCCGGCCCAATACCTCGACCTCCACCCTAACAAAGCTGATCTTCCTCCTGGACAAAGGGTTAGGCTTGCAGACTTCTGCATCATGGTTACCAACATTACAGTCGTTAACAATGCCTTACCTTGAACATCACCCTGTCATTCTCCTCTAATATCAAAGCGGAGACTCCCTACTTCAGGTTCGTACTCTACAGTATTTGTATTTTTCAGGTATTTTTATTATTTATTTTATTATTTATTATACATAAGTGTGAAAAGATAAAGGAGAGTGTTTGGTGAATGGGGAACCGGCCTCAAGGTGAATGAATCAGTGACCCACATCGCTGGACCAACCAAGGCCTCAGTACCATACGACACGCCTGCTTGCCGTTCAATCATCCACAGTTATGTCTTGGCTTCCCCATCCAGGTCAAAACTCATTTCTTTCTTTGCACTCCAATAGTGGAAAAAAGTATTTGACCTGAATTTCGGTCATTATATCAATGACGTTGCTAAAACAGGTGCAATGCTTGTAAATGCCATCCATGACCGACTGGACTTTCTGACTGGAACAATCCGTTTCTGCCTCCGTACGTTCACAGCAGCACGGGCATGATCACATAGTATGGCGCCTATAAATATGGTATTGCAATCCCTGCAAAAGCTACAATTCTGCCTAAAAAAGGACAGAAAGAAACGGCCAAGTCATCATCGCCAACGCCTAAGCCCCAAATCCCCTTGATCTCCAATGCATAATTGACAGTGGTTGCCCTTCAGTTCCCCAGCTAGCTCTGTGTGGCTGGCTTCAGCATTGCA
This sequence comes from Dallia pectoralis, assembly GCA_029465975.1. NCBI lineage: Eukaryota > Metazoa > Chordata > Actinopteri > Esociformes > Umbridae > Dallia > Dallia pectoralis. Next base: position 6,219,374 of record CM055754.1, read on the forward strand.
GTATCCCACAACAGTGTTCTGCCGCTGTGCTCTGCCCTGCAGGGGAGCACAGCTCCATGAATGATTCACCACCTGGGTCTTCCCATGATGCTCCAGGGGCACAGGAGAAAGAGCAACAACAGTGGACGGAGTGGGATTTGAGGAATGGATGGTCTTCGTGCCAATTTGCAGAGTTGCTGCACACATATCCACACATACACACACACACACACACAAATATATGATGTGAGTGGTTGTTTTTTCTCCATCAACCCAACTCGGCAGAAACCGAAAGTTGTCTCTCAATATCACTCTCTGTCACACACGCACATGCACACACACACACACACACACACACACACACACACACACACACAGGACATATTTTTCTTGGGTTGCCCACAGGATCACACCCAGTGGTGTTGGAAAAGCCATGATAAACGACTGTCGCTACAGAGAACCACGTTGCCACAGACGCGGGAGACCAAGAACACGCAGCGCTGATTGTCAACACACACTTACCTGAGGCCGTAAAGCACAGTTCCATCAGGATGCAGACGAATCATCCGGTTCTTCACCGTGACCCCGTGGACAAAAGACTTCTTATCATTGATAAAGTAGGTGTCAGGGACCCAGAGCGAGTCGGCCACCCTGTTGTCCAGCGTCAAGTTGAGTGGAATCCCCGTGTAAGATAAGCGCTTGTCCCTCCAGGACTGCTGGAAGTACATGGTGATGGTGTAATCCTAAAGGGATTGAGCAGGAAGAAGATGGAGGGAAATAGTTAGTCACGCAATGGGACTGTGCAAGGTCCAGTGATGGTGGGAGTGATTGGCTCTTCTATTGGATGGTTCACTGTGCGTGTGTGGCTGTTTGTCCTCGCACATATCATATGTGCTTGAGACAGCGTCTGGCTGGGTTGTCCGTGTGTGTGTGTGTGTGTGTGTGTGTGTGTGTGTGTGTGTGTGTGTGTGTGCGTGCGTGTAGGGGTGACCACTTGGACGAGTGTGTGACCGAGAGTGTGACTAAGTCTAAGTGCGTGTGTCACCGATAATTGCGATACGGCTCTCAGTTAAGGTTTCACCGCAATCCCACAAACGGTGGGCACCTCCCACCTCCCGTTAAAATACCTCGGCCCCAACCACAGACTCTGCAATTAGGCCACATACTGCTGATGTGGGTCATGTTGTGTAACGTCAGTTCGTATTAAGTGCGGCAAACAGTCGACTCTCATGCTCACATGGATCCTCGGTTCCTTAGAGAAGCTAAGCAGCCATAACTTTCTATATACCATCCACACCATGGTCGCCAAGCCCAGCCCAGCCCGGCCCTCAAACCCAACCCATCGCTCTCCCTTTGCGTCAGCACTCAAGACGTCCATCTATTGTCATTTCACATTGAACCCCTGACCTCTCCTTGAGCAAGGCAGTTAACCCTGATCTCTTCAGTAAATTACTATGGATAAGAGTGCCTGCTAAATAACTAATGTATAAAAAACACACACAAAGGCTTTATGAAAGCTTGAGCGTGATCCCAACGTGAGATGTTGAGCATATCATTGGCTGAACTGGAAGGTTATTTCAGGGTGCTGGCTAGTTTGGTGAAGTCAGTTACTGATGAGAGAAGAAGGATAATGTGTCGATTAACCCAAGATCACGTTGGCTCTGATATAAACACTCTGTCTGAAATAGGAGGGTAATTTGCCTTGCATATCGACTGATGTGTTTCAGATTGAAAGAGGAGCGCTTGGAATAACAATAACATAGTTGATCACCGGTTGACAGAGGCTACAGCCAGGGAGCCAAATGTCCCCAGGGTGATTCAAGGTCATTGAAAGAAAATGTGGCAGCAACAGCAAAACATCTGAATTTGAAAGTCCTTAACTGCGTTTGTTGTATATAAGTACTGCATCTGTATAGGAAATGGTGTCCCAGATTTACCCATTCACAACCGTTTAAAATCCACGAGGGAAGATATAAAGAGAGAAACAAAAACAAAATAATATGATGGCACATACCAATCACATCGAACGTTATAGTTATTTGTTATAGCAAACATGAAATTACTTTCACTTAATAGGTGTAATCCGGTAAAATTTTAAATTTATTTGAAAAATATACTTTTTTTTTTTTTACTCCAAGGTCAGGTAACGTGTTCCCAAGGGGGCAGTATTTAATTCTGATCTTTTTGATTGTACTTGAGGCATATTTTCCCAATCCAAACAAGTTGAGGGGACAGTGGGAACAGGGATTAACCCAAACACATATAAAAAAATAAACGAGGTCCATTTATATCAGCCGTTCAAAATGCCTTGCAGGCTTCCCTTCACTTAAGCCGGTAATTTTCTCCGAGGGCCGGCAGGGAAGAATTGCATCACTCGGGTTTCTATCAGTCTAATCTGGATAGCCAAGCTGCGGTTAAGATTCCAGTCACAGTGTTCAAGCTTTCTAGCATTCGTTGCAGTTTACGAAGATGCTTACGCGGGCATTTTAGAACATGCTTCAGGAAAAAAACTTTCTTGGGTAAAACGCTTACAGGGGGTACATTTTTAAATGTTTCTTTCGTAGTCACAGATAAAGGAAAATATGAAAAAATATTAAAGCACAAAGTAATACCGTTTTACAGCACAACTTTTTGGGCAGTTAAAATGAATTGCGTCTGACAGTTGACAGCATGATAAACGCAAGATGAGATTGATATGTATAATTAAGAGCAAGAGACGTCTATCTGTCAACCCCCCATCTGCCAAAGCCTTGCTGCTTCCAAAATGCAGATATTACAGTAATTACCTTCACTATTAACCAGAAGATGGAACTATTCTGTAATTGAGACGGACCTCTCAGTCCATAAAACCATATTAAATGAAACACAGACTGAGGCTACCATACTAAAATGTGCATGAAGAAGAATTGCGCAAAGAATTAAAACCCATAAAACATAAAGTCAAGAGACTGTGGGACTACTTTAAGAACAGGGCAGATTTACAAGGCCACTGTGTTCCATCACCAATATACAGGGATTATTACAGAAACCTGTTAACAGGTTACAGATACAAACCTCTTACTGTACGGGTAAACTGATAATGGCAGACAGGAGATTTGAAATGCACAAGGGCTGACAGCGAAAGCCTTTGTTGACACCGCGATGACATCGCTCACAAACAGGGAACATGGAAAAGGAGAGAGAAAAAGGGGTGCCGCGACCATGTACCTCGCTGAATACTTCCCCTGGAGCCTATAATTAGAAACAGCTGTTTTCCTCAACACCCACTTTCCCATCATCACTCTCACACCTCAGCGTTTCTACGGCAGAAAGACGTAAACGTGAGCAGAATATCTATGCATACAAGTGCTGCAGCACTGCACACACTCGCAGTCACACACACGCACGCACACACACACACACACACACACACGCACACGCACACTCACACAACCACACACTCACACAACCACACACACTCACACAACCACACACACTCACACACACACACACTCAGAACCCAACAGGAAGACAACCGCAGCAGGCGATGCCCTTGGCATGTTTTCTCTCCCTCCCCATGTCCTTCGTTGACGCATGATACTCTTTAAGTGAACGTGTCCCTCCATATTTCATCGCACGGTGGACGACAACATGGACTCTCATCGCTGCACACGCCTGCACCACACCATCCCTACTGCAGTATCCTTCTTCCTGACCTAATTCCTCCCAATCCATGCCCATCTATGGGTGAAGCTTCTAATACATCACAGGGCGAGGGGAGAGGGAAAAGGTTCAGAGAGGGGTGTTGCAGTTCTCCCATCCAGACCAGTTACTGTAAACATTTCTGCCGCAAGCTTTGAAAGAAAAAGTCACCATAATTATTTTGGGATTTTGATTGTGGCTTGGTGTTTATCTTTTTTTTTTGCCTTCACTGGTTATAGCTAAAATACACCTTTATAAAGTAATATCATTTATGTAACTGTTTAAACAATGGAAAAACTGTGCTTTTACTCAAAAAGAGACAGGTAGGAGAAGGTGAGATCACACAAATCTAGTCAGTTACAGTGCAGAGATGCAATTGAACAAAAGGCAAAACAACTAAGTTGTTGGTCAAATGCCATATTAATTTGCCAGGGGCAAAGGTCATTCGTAGAAACTAAGAGATATGAATAAAAGAGAAAAAGGGCCATTGTGTAAGATGTACAAGACATAATAGATAATAATAGTAGATAATAAAGAATAATAGCATGGCTATGTACAATATGTCCGAAAGCAGAACATAGGGCTACGAAGTAGAAGAGGTTTAATAAATATATAAATATAAACATATAGGCTGACGTGACAAAGCATTAACACAGATAATAAATAGCAGTACACAGTATGTGATTACTTCACAGTATGAGTGTAAAAGTGTGTGTATTGTGTGACTCATCATTTTGTAGTCACCTTTTACAGTCGTATGCCTCGGGGCTAGAAGCTGCACCGGGACCTGTCAGTAACAGACATAACGCTCGGGCACAGCTTGCTAATAAAACAAAATCAGCCTCGAGCAGGTGTCTCTGTTTTCGAAAGACTAAATGGGCCAGTTCGGCTGTCTGTGATGAACAGGGCTAGGAGGGGGATAAAGGGTGAACATGGTTACCTTTTTAGTGGCATTTACTAGTTATGTTCTTCACGTTTAAGCTCTGCATTCACGTTTAAGCTCTGCATTACAGTAAAACCAACACAATCCAACTCAGGCAGTTTTACAGTTTTTTTTACAATTACTTTGTTGCTATTTTCAGAACCTAGAGTTATAAACCAAATATCTACCGAATGCCCTTCAAAACCTTTAGATTTAATTAGACTTTTTTCACCAGATTATAAAAGCTGTACTAAATGAGGTTTACTAACAAGGTTCGGGAGGAGGACTTTCAGCTAATTAATTACAGGTGGAAGCTCTCAGCAATCAACGACTAGGGTACATATAGACTCAGCAGTCTTACCTCGCTCCGCTGACAGCTCGCAGCAGCTTCTCTCGCCCAGATACTACTCGTCTCGCTAAAGCGCTTCCTCCGCGGAAGGCACTAGCAATCCCAGGAATGTCCCCCGCAAGTCGCGGGTCTCCCGACCATTTCGGTCATGCCGGACGCCACTCCTGAGCCCAGGGCTTCTCGCGGCCGCACTCCGGCCCGACCATCCGCGCGTTCACCCGGACGCCGGTACCAGCAAAACCACCACCTTCTTCCCCGGCCTCCTCCTGCCGCTCGACCATCCCGACGATCCCTCCCGTCGGGAACTGGACCGTAGCCGGGCTAAGACAAGCGCTGGGCAAGTCGGACCCACAGGTCTCAAGGAAGACGCACAAAGCGGAGCCGTACGACCTATATGTCTCCCAAACCGGCCCGCAGGCAGGGCAAAACCCGCAGGGCTCAAAATATACCGCCCCAGGCAACTCCGTCGGCCTCCCGCTCAGGACACGGCTCGCTTTGCTCCGCCAATGCCTCTGCCCGCAGCGCCGCATTCGGACGAGCCCAGCGGCTCCCCTTTACAGCTCAGCCTTATACCCCTAATAACCCTCTCCCTTTCCAGCGGCCCCGAGCTCCGGCCCCGGGCACTAGCGCGAAGCTTTCGCAGCCAGCAGTACAGGCTAACCCTCGCCTCCAGTCTCTCTACCCTCCAGGTGCCAACCCCGCCCACTGGCAGCGGCACAACCCCGCCCACCGGCAGTGGCCCGCAGGCCCGCAGCCCCACAGCTCCAAACCAGCGAGGGCCCGCCCCCGCTCGCTGCGCAAGCTCACTCTTCATCCTTCCAGCCGCCATTCCCCCTCCCCTCCTCCCCACTCCGGTTCGAGCAACCCTATTTGTCCACCAGCTACGTACCTCGTACAGCAACCACCAGCGCAACCCACTGAACCCAGGTCTCCGCTCTTATCGAAGGCAGGCAGATCGGTGATAATTTCAACGCGGGCGGATGCCATAGAGCACGCAGCCGTTCCATGCATATTTGTAGTTCTGCGGCGGCGTACGTCCAGCCTAAACCCGCAAATAAAACATCCAAATTATTCGACGACTCCCGTAAAAAATAATAATAAATAAATAAATTAAATTTTCACGCATGCATTTCGAACGGCCATCCACCCGGACGAGATAAAAACGCATTTTTATCAACCTGTCAGCCCCACGCAATTCCCGTTCCCAAGTGTTAACAGCCTGTCTCCTCTCGACGAATCTTCGCTTAAATTCCACGGCATAGACCAGGCATCTACATGATTAAAATCGCGGGTCGGGGTGCCTGGCTGGCCAAAGTTGACGTTACATCCGCTTTCAAAGTCATGCCCATCCATCCCGACTCATGGCATCTCTTTGGAGTCCGCTGGCTCGAGAAATACTATTTCGCCGTACGTCTAACGTTCGGATGCAAAAGCAGCCCTAAGATATTCGACATGCTATCAGAAGCAGTCTGCTGGATCCTGTCAAACAACTACGCCATCCCCCATCTCATTCACCTGCTAGACGATTTTCTAATAATCTCGCCTCCCAACGCCATACCAGCCGCGCACCTCCTCTCAGTCCAAAACGTTTTCTCCGAGCTAGGAATCCCCCTCGCAGAGGAGAAAACCATGGGCCCTGCGACGTCCATCGAGTTTCTAGGGATTAATTTGGATTCTAGGGAATTCCAAGCATCCCTACCAAAGGAGAAAATCGACCGAATAATTCTCGTCTCCTCTACCTTCCTCGAGAAATCTTTCCTCTCGAAACGCGAACTCTTATCCCTGCTCGGCCATTTAAACTTCGCAATGCGCATCATCCCGCAGGGTCGCCCTTTATATCGCATCTCCTCTCACTCGCGTCCTCGGTCCACTCGCTAGAGGACCCCATTTCCTTAACCCATGCATGCCGCGACGAACTCAGGCTGTGGGTAACATTTCTGAAACAGTGGAACGGCCTATCGTTTTTCTACAAAAACCTCGTCGCGACCCCCACCGACATCCAACTGTTCACAGACGCCGCCCCCTCAATCGGGTTCGGGGGATTCTACCAAGGTCGTTGGTTCGCGGCTCCGTGGCCACCTCAGTTCCAGGAAATACCGCAATCCTCAGCGTTATTCGAGCTCTACCCCCTCGTAGTGGCAGCTTTCCTATGGGGAAAGGAATGGGCCTCTACAAGCATCCTAGTGCATTGCGACAATGAGGCTACCGTGCACTGCATTAACAGAGGCCGCTCCCACTCACCCGCTCTGATGCCACTCTTAAGGCGCCTCACCTGGATCGCAGCTTGCGACCAATTCATTATCATCGCTAAGCATATTCCCGGGTCAGAGAACCAAATCGCTGACTCCCTGTCTCGCTTTCTGTTTCAGAAATTCAGGACGCTGGCTCCGGAGGCGGACCATATCCCTACTCCGGTCCCTCGCTATTCAGAATTGGTATTCCCGTAAACCTGATGCACGGCGCTCCCTCCCCCGAAATAAGCAACCCAAGTGCCGCAGCACACCCGCCCCAGCCCAAGTGCCGCAGCACACCCGCCCCAGCCCAAGTGCCGCAGCACACCCGCCCCAGCCCAAGTGCCGCAGCACACCCGCCCCAGCCCAAGTGCCGCAGCACACCCGCCCCAGCCCAAGTGCCGCAGCACACACGCCCCAGCCCAAGTGCCGCAGCACACACGCCCCAGCCCAAGTGCCGCAGCACACACGCCCCAGCCCAAGTGCCGCAGCACACACGCCCCAGCCCAGTGCCGCAGCACACACGCCCCAGCCCAGTGCCGCAGCACACACGCCCCAGCCCAAGTGCCGCAGCACACACGCCCCAGCCAAGTGCCGCAGCACACCGCCCCAGCCAAGTGCCGCAGCACACCCGCCCCAGCCAAGTGCCGCAAGTGCCGCAGCACACACGCCCCAGCCCAAGTGCCGCAGCACACACGCCCCAGCCCAAGTGCCGCAGCACACCAGCCCAGCCAAGTGCCGCAGCACAGACGCCCCAGACCAAGTGCCGCAGCACACACGCCCCAGACCAGTGCCGCAGCACACACGCCCCAGCCCAGTGCCGCAGCACACACGCCCCAGCCCAGTGCCGCAGCACACACGCCCCAGCCCAAGTGCCGCAGCACACACGCCCCAGCCAAGTGCCGCAGCACACCCGCCCCAGCCAAGTGCCGCAGCACACCCGCCCCAGCCAAGTGCCGCAGCACACCCGCCCAAGTGCCGCAGCACTCCAGCCCAGCCAAGTGCCGCAGCACTCCAGCCCAGCCAAGTGCCGCAGCACAGACGCCCCAGCCAAGTGCCGCAGCACAGACGCCTGCAGCACACACCAAGCCCCAGCCAAGTGCCGCAGCACAGACGCCCAGCACACACGCCCCAGCCAAGTGCCGCAGCACACCCGCCCAAGTGCCGCAGCACTCCAGCCCAGCCAAGTGCCGCAGCACTCCAGCCCAGCCAAGTGCCGCAGCACACACGCCCCAGCCAAGTGCCGCAGCACACACGCCCCAGCCAAGTGCCGCAGCACACCCGCCCAAGTGCCGCAGCACACCCGCCCAAGTGCCGTAGCACTCCAGCCCAGCCAAGTGCCGCAGCACACCCGCCCCCGCCCAAGTGCCGCAGCACACCCGCCCAAGTGCCGCAGCACTCCCGCCCCGCCAATTGCCGCAGCACACACGCCCCGCCCAAGTGCCGCAGCGCTCCAGCCCCAGCCAAGTGCCGCAGCGCTCCAGCCCAGCGCCGCAGCACACACGCCCCCGCCCAAGTGCCGCAGCACACCCGCCCAAGTGCCGCAGCACTCCAGCCCCAGCCAAGTGCCGCAGCACTCCAGCCCAGCCAAGTGCCGCAGCACACACGCCCCCGCCCAAGTGCCGCAGCACACCCGCCCAAGTGCCGCAGCACACCCGCCCAAGTGCCGCAGCACTCCAGCCCAGCCAAGTGCCGCAGCACACCCGCCCCGCCCAAGTGCCGCAGCACACCCGCCCAAGTGCCGCAGCACTCCCGCCCCGCCAATTGCCGCAGCACACACGCCCCGCCCAAGTGCCGCAGCACTCCAGCCCAAGTGCCGCAGCACTCCAGCCCCAGCCAAGTGCCGCAGCGCTCCAGCCCAGCGCCGCAGCACACACGCCCCCGCCCAAGTGCCGCAGCACACCCGCCCAAGTGCCGCAGCACTCCAGCCCCAGCCAAGTGCCGCAGCACTCCAGCCCAGCCAAGTGCCGCAGCACACACGCCCCCGCCCAAGTGCCGCAGCACACCCGCCCAAGTGCCGCAGCACTCCAGCCCCAGCCAAGTGCCGCAGCACTCCAGCACCAGCCAAGTGCCGCAGCACACCCGCCCAAGTGCCGCAGCACACCCGCCCAAGTGCCGCAGCACTCCAGCCCAGCCAAGTGCCGCAGCACACCCGCCCAAGTGCCGCAGCACTCCAGCCCCAGCCAAGTGCCGCAGCACACCCGCCCAAGTGCCGCAGCACTCCAGCCCAGCCAAGTGCCGCAGCACACCCGCCCAAGTGAGATGCTGCGTGAGGAAACCTCCCGGGCAAGCACTCACCTTCCTGAACATACCTCCTTTCCGTCCAGCGAGCTTCGGTCTCACAGCGGTCGGAATAGGAATCCATACAAAACGGGCTTGGTCCCACAGCAAAAGCTCCCACATTTTCTCTTTCATCCACCGAGCATACGGTCTCCAGCAGATGCCGCGTGAGGTAACCTCCCGGGCAAACACTCACCTTCCTGTACGTCCAGCGAGCATCGGTCTCACAGCGGTCGGAATAGAAACTATACCAAGCGGGCATCGGTCCCACAACAAACGTTCAAACGCCCCACGTCCACAGGCCAGCAGGGCCCATCCAGTCCAGGCCGTGAACCGCCTTACAGGCCCCCGCGCATACAAAAAAAAAAAAAAAAAAAAAAAAAAAGTCAGACCCTTCCTCGAGACGCCAGTCCGCCAAGCTCGGCACTCTGGGGTGTTTTTAATCCGGCGGCTGTCCTCTGCTCCTTAGCGTTAGGGGGGTACTCTGGGTTCGGGCCGAATTCCGAGCCCGGAGCCCCGGGCCGGATTCCGAGCCCGGAACCCTCCCTCCGGACAGCACGCCAAATACGCATTAAACCTATCCCTTAATTGGCATGTAAGTGCGAACTCGTGAAATGAGGTTTACTAACAAGGTTCGGGAGGAGGACTTTCAGCTAATTAATTACAGGTGGAAGCTCTCAGCAATCAACGACTAGGGTACATATAGACTCAGCAGTCTTACCTCGCTCCGCTGACAGCTCGCAGCATCCCCCCACCACCCCTTCTCCGCTCAAATTCTAGTCCTAACCACTTACATGCGGGGGGGGGTACTCTGGGTTCGGGCCGAATTCCGAGCCCGGAGCCACGGGCCGGATTCCGAGCCCGGAACCCTCCCTCCGGACAGCACGCCAAATACGCATTAAACCTATCCCTTAATTGGCATGTAAGTGCGAACTCGTGAAGCGATATTTATCAATGTTATTTAAAATGTAGTTCATGGTTTTCTCCGTGCTTGCCCCGCAATGGTGGAACAACTCCACTCTGGAGATCAGCTCATCGGACTCTCTACCAATCTTCAAAAAACGTCTAAAAACATTCCTCTTCAAACTGTACCTCCAGTAGCTCCATGAATGGAGCTCCACAACTCTCGACTGTTTGAAACTTCACTACCGAATCATTCTTCTACGATTATCACCCATTCCTCCTCTCTCTCCTAGCACCCCTTCTATCTCTAGCACTTCCCCCTGCACCCACCCAGGAACAATGTACTTATTGCCTTTTTGATGTGTGTTTTAGCTATATGTGAAATGCCTGCACTTATTGTAAGTCGCTCTGGATAAGAGCGACTGCTAAATGCGCAAAATGTAAATGTAAATGTTTTCTTACTAATCTGAAATTGACAGAAATGTGTAGATATTTAGCCAATCGGAGGTATTTTGCTGGCCCCAGTCTGATGATCACATCTCTACTGACACCAATAGAGGGATTTCCCTCCCATTCTTATTTGACCACAACCACCATTTTGACTTTACTGTCCTGATACCTGCATGTCGACAAGAACTGCCCTGGCTTGGCCATATATTGGATGGCAAGGCTTCAAACATGTGAAATGGACCTGTGTGTGTGAACCTAATGAGAACAACAATGTGAATGGAGTAGTCTACGTATGCTATGAATCTTAGAACTTGTGGTATTTTATGAACAATACCCAGGCTGGCCTTGGTGTATCGCGAGTCACATGTTTGCTATTGCAGATGAGATGTGTGGCTGCGTTTTTCATCAGAGTTCTACAGCTACCGCAGTGTTGATGTTTATGCAGAAACTGCTACAACTGCCAATTGCAGTTTTAGTATTGAGTACCACTTTGATTATGTTTGCAGTTATTGTTTTGAAAAATAAGACTTACAAAAACTTACTGTTGTTTATTTTTGTTATTTATACTGTTTTAGATTTTTTATGTTAAATTTGTGGAAAGGATTTCAGTTAGAAGGTCACAGAGAGCTTCAGTTAGAAGTTCGAAGCTCATATATAGTTCACGCACAGTTATATGGTCTGAACAAACTCATGTGAAATCATAGAGGAGAGAAGCCCGTCAGTTGAGTTTGTGGCGAATCCTTTTGCAGTTCTTGCATATTGTTCGGTCTTACTGCATACGATTATTCAAACTCAGAAAGTAGAACTGAAAGTATCGTCTCGTCAGCTGAGTGTATCGTCACACCCCTAGTGCCGACAAAACAGATGAGATCAATTTCAGCATTCACCCATCTGCTCTATACTGGACTAAGAAGGGGTTAATGAAAAGTAAGTTGCTTGAAATTCATCTCAGAGCTCAAGAATGACTCCATTCACATCCTCATCAGCACAATTTCCAGGCATGGATGATGAGAGAGCAGAAAGACCACAGAACCACTGCAGCAGGCAATGCAATCTAATACTCGTTATACATTAGATGGAGTTTAACTTGAATATAGCAAAATATAACACTGACCACCTGGTCTTATTTACGTAATTTCAGTATATTTTGTCAGAAATTGTGCCAGTCACTTCCTAGTCCCTGAATATTTATGTACCGACCCAACCAGGAGGCTGTTATCAAACCTAGATGGGAACCTGCATTCTCCGGGCTTAAAGCATACAATAGCATACGATAGCATACAATAGCATACGACAGCATACGATAGCATACGATAGCATACGATAGCATACAATAGCATACAATAGCATACAATAGCATACGATAGCATACAATAGCATACAATAGCATACTATTGCATACAATAGCATACGACAGCATACGATAGCATACGATAGCATACAATAGCATACGATAGCATACAATAGCATACGATAGCATATGATAGCATACGATAGCAAACAACAGCATACGATAGCAGACGATAGCATACGATAGCATACAACAGCATATGATAGCATATGATAACATACAACAGCATACGATAGCAAACAACAGAATACGACAGCAGACGATAGCATACAATAGCATACGATAGCATATGATAGCATACGATAGCAAACAACAGCATACGATAGCAGACGATAGCATACGATAGCATACAACAGCATATGATAGCATACGATAGCATACAACAGCATATGATAGCATATGATAGCATACAACAGCATACGATAGCAAACAACAGAATACGACAGCATGGCAAAAGACTTTGAGTTGCAATTAAGTTGTTTGACCCGAGATCCCGCCCATGACACCTCGATCTGTCTCACCAGTGAGATTAAGTGCTATTGGCTGAGCATCACATCATGTCTCATCCTAAGGAGGCGGCGGACACATCAATCTCCTGAACAGATCAATAACCACAAACCATGAGAGCGCCATAAGGCACCCGGATCAGGTGCCGCAGAGGAGTTACATAAGGATCCCCGTGCCAGAAGGAGCAGTAGGATGTTCCTAAGCATCCTACATAGTTTAATCGCGTTTGTTGGTCAACCTGTTCAACGCAGGACAACAAGAGCAAGGGCACCGCTTGCATGTTCATTAACGCCCCAATGCAGCAATTATTGCTTAGCTGTATACTGTTCATTGATTTCTGCCTTCCATTGGCCCTGGGAGAGTCCTACGGTATGAAGTGTTTGGCTTGCACATTATGGGAGTCATCGCTGCGCCAATCGTACGCACGTGGCCGAATTGCTTACCCCTCTAACCTTGAGAAAGTGAGATGCTCCATTCGAAGTGGGTGTGAGAGACGGAAAGAGATGATAAGAGAGATAGGGAACGCGAGAGAACGAGAGTGAGAGGGGAAGAAATGAAAAAATACAAAGATAGTCTAGGACCAGGACAAATTAATTCCAGTATCTCCCAACCACAAGGATGACCTGTTATGTCAAATCATTGCTAGCTCAATTATCTCTGAGACTACAATCCTGCTGAAATCATACCAATATATATAGTAGTTACATGACAACATAACATAATACTAATTATTAATGCTATAGCGAGTCTACAATAAAATTACAGAATTAAATGAGTGCTTTTCTGTCCACAAATGTGAATTACCACAAATCCATCAGCCTAAACTAAACCATTACCGTAAAATGTTACCTCATTGGGGAAGCCCCTCTGTCATGCACGTAGCCTAACAACTGGACAACAAGCTACACTATTCCTGGCTACCCGTGACTTGAACACAAGCAACTCCCCGACTCCAATGAAAGTTTACGGTTGTTCAGGCAGAAAGTTGCCACGGCCAATCACTCAACTGGGGAAAAGAACGAACACCGGTCGGACCCAGGAGACCTAACACAAACCTCCTACATCTCATGTTGCATCGACGTCTTTCGGTTCGCTAGCCTCGATTGCCTTTGACAGAACAGCATGTCTGATGACTAAGCTCGGCCGGAAGCGAGGGCAGTGAGAAAATGATCTGAAACATCCTTGTGTGATCCATTCAATGCTGTCACGTTCTGTTGTTACATCAGCGTACACGGCATCGCATACAAAAACGGGAATGTCACGGCAACGTTGTAATTTGTTTCAAGCGTTAAGGACCAGGTGTGTGATAAAAAACACCCCTCTGTGATATTTGGAAAGAACTAATTAAAACCTGCGTAGGGAAGCAGTAAAACTAAAAAAAAATATTGTCAGAAAACAAACAGTAGCTTACAAGCACTTTAAGAAAAGAATAGAGTACACAAAGCTATCATAAAAGGTTATTTGCGCTATATGCGAGGCTTATTGGCTAGACACTGTGCACATAACAAAGATGTTTTCTAATTATTGAGTTTCCATTTTTGCTTATTGCCCATTTCCTTCCACACTACATTACATGCTGCACAGCATAAAAGGGTCACATATTAAATAGCTAATTGATCATAAATGCATACTTTAAACTGTCTATCAATATTCTTACAAAAACCCAATATGATATATTGTACTGTACACGTATAAACTGTTATTCAAAACCATAATTAGCTAAAAAAAACGTATGTGTGCCATAACTTCCTAGTTATTTAGCAATTGTCTGAGCTTTTTTAACAACGTGTAGTTGAATACTTGTTACTGGTTGGCTAGAGTCAAGTTCTAGAATGCACATTAATTTCTAACATACGGAGGCATTTGGATGTCTTTGGGACAGATCTACGGGACCCCTACACATGAGATTCAAAACCTCTACGTTTAGAAAGTGATGAATGCTAAAATGTATCGAGGCGTTTAACCTCTTTAAAAAACAGTGCCAATGAACAACAACAAAAGCAAACATATACTAGTCGAAAAATACATATTTAGATACTTTTTCATATTTCACAGTGTCTCCCCATCAACCCAGATCAGCTCCCTGCTGTGTTCACATACATTTTTAACACCTCACTAGAGACATGCTGCATCCCGGCCTACTTCAAATCCTCCGCCATCATCCCAGTCACCAAGAAATCAAGGATCACAGTGCTAAATGACTACACACATGAACTCTGTGGTTGTGAAATCATTTGAGCGGCTTGTGCTGTCCCACCTCAAGGCCATCACTGACCCGGTAATTGACTTACTGCAGTTCGCCTGAAGAGCAAACGGGTCTGTGGATGACACGATCAACGGAGCAGAGCAGATATCTGCGGAGCAGATAATTGGAAACCACCTCTCATCCTTAAAAGATCTACACACCTCCAGGTCACTAAGGCGGCCGGCAGAAAAGATTGAGGCCGATCTCTCCCGCCTGGGAAACTGACTATTCAGGCCACTCCGCTCTGGAAGAAGGCTAAGGTCTATCACCACATTCGTGTTAATTTCTCACTCTGTACACTAACTAGACAATTACGATCTCTTACTAGCACCTGAACTATAGACATTGCACATGTTCACAATTTCATTTGCATACATTTACATATTTGTATTTACTCATTACATATTACAGCAACTTCTTGTCTCTCGTTTGTATTCGTTCAATAATGTGAGTATCAAGTGTGACAGTAGCGGGTCAGAACAAATAACTTATTTATAAAACACTTTCTGATTCTGATAATGAGTTGAAACCCTGTTGATTGGTTTATGGATAATTATATTGACAGTACACCCAAAATAACCATTTTGACTTCACTGTTCCAATACCTATGGAGAGCTTGTACAGAGAAGGTTTGGAGCATATCTACATTTCCCCACCTTGCTTTAGTGAGCATACTTCACATCCAGCTTAGCCAAATCAGCAGAGGATTCAGACAGTTGGAAGCAATAGAGAACCATTTTGATAAACGAGCTACGGGTCTGATTAGAAACCATCCTGTAGCTATGCATGTGTCCTGGTAACGCGGTATTCTATTGTAATATGTCTGAAAGACGATGCTGTACAATATATTATAGACGGGATGGCGATGATCTTTGCGATTCTAACGTTTCTATGCCATGAAAATAAAAGAACCTTGATGCAGGGGATCGTGGATGGTGAGTCGTGACAACGTTGCAGAATATTGAACAGTTTTGTCCTGTGTCTACAAGTCTTAGCACAAGTATAATACAATAAAACCTAATTAGAAAATGTTACTTTTATGTGTTATGAATTATTATTATTTTAACCCTCTGCTGTTTGTTTAACTGTACGTTACAACACTATTGATGTACTGGTCTCCATTGTCACCCTCCACTATGGATTCAAGGTCACCGTAAATGTACAGTTGTTCGAATGTCTCCTCGATCGCCATGCAATCATCACGACTGGCATAAAGCATATCTCCATGCCATAGAAAGGTTACAAAAAAAGCAACCGGGCCATTATATTTATTGGTTAATTCAATATTAACACGTCCTGTGTAGAAAGGTTATCGCTGATTGCCGGTGAAATCGTCACAGTAATATATCCTGTGTAAATAAACGTTGCACTTAAGAAAGTATTGTTCTAACTAGCCAGCCTACCATCCGTCAGAGATGGTTATTTTAGCAATCTTTAGGTGTTATCATTCAGACTTAGCGCTTTCCTTTTCGAACCTGTCTTTGAAATCCATATCCATATAACACACAGGCTTAATGTGCATTAACTACATAGCTAGCTAACAACATGTAACCTTAGCTTGGTTATGACTGATGTCAATGCCATATTATGCCAGTAAAGCACAATTTGTGAAATTTAAAAAAATACCACATGACTTCATAATAAATACATAAAATTTGTCGCAGACATCCTGTTCCCGTGTCGCTGAACTTGGTCAGCATTCGGCCATCCCATGTAAAACCGTAAAAAATGGAGCAGGAAAAATGGAGCAGGAAAAATGGAGCAGGAAAAATGGAGCCGATTGTGGATGCTACGCAAAACACTTGTTCTACTCCAGTAGAACCAAGAGAGACCAGGCTACGGTCCAAACTATCCGCACGCCAGCTACTTTTCTTCTGGAATATCTTGTAATATAAATTAGGTGGGATTGCCATCATATTGTGGGTGCCCGTCCACGCACAAGCTGCCTCATATATGCTTTACGGTACTAGAGAGGACAGGTAAACAGCTTTCTGTGGATCTCCCTTGCCAACTCGCCTGGCGAGCCCTACGCTGTCAACCGGTAGCTGTAGAACTCGGGAGGCAGACTTTCAGGGAGAATGAACAACTTTCGGACAGGTGTCGAACGATGCAATCCATTTTATAAATAAAAACAATACAACAACCACGAAATTACAAGATATAAAACTTTGAAACGGTTAAACATTAAAATGACCGTTCACACATGTGTGGCGTCCCAGAGTTTCGTGTGTTTATTGACAGCGTTTACTAAAGCTTTAACTTGCCAAATTGTTGTGTCTTGACCACTCCCTCAGAAGGTAGAATATGACACTATCCTAAAAGTTTTCATTCTCTCAAGTCTTGTTTAGACCAATGTCACTGAGTTGTACATGTTAATAACAGAACCATGTTTATAAAAGTGATTACAAGTTTAGAGATTTTGCAAATATTTGTATTTTGTCATTCAACATATCAAATTCTAAAAATGTTGCTGGATGTCCTGAGCCTTAAAAACCACGTTAAGCTAAACCATTATGTTTTCACTCCGTGTTTCCCAGTTTTTTCAACCAATAAACTCTGTGCCTCTCATTGTCTCATTATCACTCACACCAGGTCCCCATTGGCTAATTATTAAGTCAATTAGAGATGTTTGTCTTTTAATGTTGTCAGTCGCTAGTTGAGCGCAATTGGATTTAAATTACTGTTTATATGTTCTACCCTTCGCCGTATGTTTTATTTTTTTAAACCATTGAACGTTATATGTGCCGTTATAATGCTATGCACCAAGGATTGTGACGCCTGCTACGCCAACACGTTTTCATTGCGAACAAAGGCTAATGAAAGTACCAAATTACATTTATGACAATTTTCTTATTGTTATTTGTTTTTAAAGCAATGCTTTAAAGTCTATAGTCATGAATACATGAATATTAACAGTGACTCAGTACAGGCTAACCTCTCTCGTTTCATCTCAACTCACTGACAATCCTGTTTCCAGTCGAAAATATCAAGTTCACCATCTTTGATTTCATGTAGTAAGAGCTCAGTGACCACTTGCTTTTTCTTTTATTTGAAGTGGGACAAATAAATCCTGCTTGTACTTGGAATGTAGTGGATTCTATGTATTATTTTGATATCCAAACAATGAACCTAAAGTATGAATGAACCTGAAGTATGAATGGATATTAATATTGTGACCAGAATGAAAACTGTTTCCGTGTGGCCTTTCTTGAGCAAATGTCTCCATCTGACAAAGAGTAAAACCCCTCAGGCCTTCCAGTCTCACACACATTAAAATGCCAAACTTGAGAGAGATCACAGAGGCACAATCGATGACCCGTTCAGGCAGTTAGGCTATCCAAACAAAATTGCTCTTCCTATATTACCAGAAAATATATTTTTTTGGTAAGAATCCAAACAAATTATTCAAAATCTTCATTTCCATTGGCAAGACATCATTGGCAATGCAAAATCTGTCCATATTTGCTTGTAAAATTCGGGGTTTCATGTGGAACTGACTTGAGTCCGAATGCTATAAATGTGCATAATGTAAAAGGCATAGACAACTGTTGAAACAAAAAGGAAAGCTAACATGTAGAAAGCTTCAGCTGGCACTCAACTATTAGATTACAATATACAACAACAATTAGCTAGTTGAATAGCATGCCATTTTTGAATTATTTAGTTTCACAGATCTAAATATTTTGTAGAAATATGTTGGGACCTTGATACTCAACAGCCAGTAATTTGATCACAAACACAGATATTTCTACCAGGAAGAAGTATATCATAAAGAGATTGGGCTACAGACACTTTAATGCAGTCATAATAAAACACCTGAATGCATTTTATTTGGATATTTAGGTGTTTACTGACCAGGAAGACATTCCATGATTGAAGACATTTATTTTTTGACATTTCGGAGCACATTGAAATAGGTTCAGGAATGACATTTTTACGAAGAAAGAAAACTGTTATGCAACAACACAATGTTTGTTTTTTGACAGATGACAGGACCCATGTTATTCAAAAAGTACACTCAAGCTCGCTAAAGCGCACCTGAGCGCACCTGTTGAGACTTGTTGACACTCGGTTCAATGGAAGGAAGACTCAAACATGGAGCTTATTTGGATAAAAATTCTCACTCCATCATTTCACTACTATATGGGAATGCGTTGGATTGGGTTACTGCTCTGTGGTGATTGGGTTACCAGGTGCCCAATAAGCTGGGAGCGATATTGCACCACATAAAATAAACTTTAGAGAGGCAACCCCTGGGGTCAGGAAATGTTACGCATCAAATGACCGGAGTGTCTCTCTAAATCAGTGCTCTGCACCAGGAAACATTCCAGCTATTAGTCATGTCACCCCCTCAGCCCCCCCTTGTACTGGGTCATCCCTGGCTCCAATTACATGATCCTGTCATCTCCTGGCGCAACGGGGAACTCATAAAATGGAGCGATCACTGTCCGACGCGTTGCGTTCATTTGCCCTGTAGAGCCCCGTTCGTTGGAGACGACCAACGGACACAAAACCCTGTGTCATCCTTCAAGACTACGCCCTGTTCAACAGAGATTTCAGCAAGGAGAAAGCACCCGTGGCTCCCTCCTCAGCACCCGTGGCTCCCTCCTCAGCACCCGTGGCTCCCAGGGATGAATAAAAGAGGGCGTTCATCACCACTAGAGGGCGCTACGAATATTTAGTCATGCCTCACTGGCTCACCTGCCGTATTTCAGTCACTTATGAGTGAGATTTTTGGGGGAACTGACCGTTCAGTGATAGTCTATGAAAACAACATCCTTATATATTCCTTGTCTGAACACATAACCCATGTGCATCAGGTTCTTCAGCGTCTAGAGGAACATTCCCCGTATGTGAATGCGGAGAAGAGCGTGTTTCATGTCTCCAATGCCTCCATTCAATGGTTTGTTATAACATCCAGCGGGGTGAGTATGAACGAAGCCAAGCTCCGGACACCCTGGTATCAGAAGGACATCTCAGCTGCTGGCTCAACGGTATTGGTGGTCGTCCATCCCCAAGGACCTCTGGGATTATGTGATGTCCTGCCCCATCTGTGCTCCTAGGGAGGCACCTGCCAGAAGGTAAGCTAGTTCCTCTACCGATACCCCACTGGCCGTTGTCACACATTGCCATGGATTCTGTCACAGATTTTCCCGAGTCAGCAGGTAATACGACAAACCTCGTTGTGGCGAATCGTTTATCTCAGATCTGTATGATCGTACGATGACATAGCGGAATGTGTATTTCCGCAGGTCTTTCGACAGTTCGGGATCATGGAAGACATTGTGTTCCGGCCGAGGTCCGCAATTCATCTCCTGGGTGTGGAAGGCTTTCTGCGAGCGTTTGGGAATCTCGGGAGTCTCCCTGAAAGGTCAGCAAGCAGCATTCCACAACCGCTACCAATGCCAATTACTACGCACATTCCAGATCCCGGGTTTCCATGAACTCACCATACCCACCTGGTCGCAATCACCAGAGTTTTAATGACCTGTTCTGCAAAAACCCTCCTGTATATATACACACTCTAAGCAGTGTGAGTTATGGCTGGTATTCTACGACGTGCTAAGCCTGTTTGTATCTAGAATTTGTACGTTTACCTGGTTTTGACCTTTGCCTTCTTTTCGCCCCTTCTTTGTCTTAGCCTAACCCCTGTGTACTTTTGTCAGAGAACCTACAGTGTATCGACCTGTCGCCTGTCTACCGGTACTTTCGCCTTAGCCTACATCTTTTGTACCTCTTCATTAGTCTGATGGATTGCCTGTGTACCGGCCATTGTCTGCTCAGCCTTGAAGAAGCAGTTTAAGCACAGAATTCGTAGAAATTAGTGGGCCAAGGTTCTCCTACAGTGATGTGAGAGACTAAACAGTAACTACACAAAGTATTTTTTGTTGCTGTCAACGCAAAGAACCTGTGCCTGAATATATGAGGCATTGGGTTTTCCCGAACTATGTTCAGTAAATTTATAAAATATTTGCGTTGAAGTTCTGCAAAATCCAGTGAGCAGAAATATGCAATATGTAAAATTATGTTTCATGGCAGTTACAGGCAACATGAGATAACATTAAGGTAACGGTATTGGCATTAAGAAAGAGTGAATGGGAATATGTTTTCGGTTAATGTCTTAATTAACTGAGACAGGTAAGACAGGTGAGATCTCCCCAAACATTCAGATGAACATCAAGACAGTTGAGCTCTGGATTCTTCAACGTATTTTGCATGTTCCCAAGGAACCTTTTCACAAGGACAGTTAGCCTATACGGTGCTACATAAAGGCAACTACGGTCAGCATGGACCTCTGTTACCCAAGCTATACTGGACTGTTAACACTGCAACCATCTGAAACACCAGGCAATACAGAAGCATCACAACTAGGACAGAGACTGAATAAAAAGCTTATATCCCCAGTGGGGCTGTCACGATTATGACATTTCAGGTGAAGATTTATTGTCACACAAATAATTGCTATTAATGATTTAATTGTCTATATTGTTAATTGTATTACATTATTAGGGTCCTAAGCCTAATAAATAAATAAATATAAATAATATTGTAACAATATTCCTAAACCTTATGAAGAAATCATTTATTTACAATGAACATTCGAACTGTATTATCTGTATTAAACTCCCTTTTGGAAACTTATGTTTTTGGAATCTGAACATTGTCCAAAATCTTGCAATAAATTGCGATCTGGGTAAATAATCAAGATCTGGGTAAATATTTCTCAGTCTTATTTGAAATGGTAGACAAAATACTCCAATCTGTATTATCAATTTTAGATTGATTGATTTAATGTTAGAATTGTCCTGGTGTGTATGTTTAGAAAACATCTGTGGAAATGCTAACAACATCTTAGGGAAATCACAAGAAATGCAACAGTGCTCTGGCAAATCTAGGGACGCCAGCTAGCCAAGTGATTCATTCATTCTGTTGCTAACTACTCCACCTGTCAACATACCTGCCAACTTTCTGTTGTAATTTTTTATCCTTTTTCTGTTGTGTTGTGCCGTTGGTTTTAATAGTGCTAGTTCAAACCAGAGAGTCTTACAATTAACAAACCATTCAAACGCATACATATACAAAACCGATAAGGTAATGATTTGATTACGATCACTGTATTTGGAGCTGCATGAACAAAATAGAAATTTGAGCAGTGAGATTTATTTATTTCAATTTGATTGTCTACGTTTGGTCAGAATTGAAGAACATCTCACTCTGACACACAAACACCCGGATAATAACCAGGATATTCCTGTATGCAACATCACAATGTTGGATTAGAAGTAAATTCACTCCTGTTACAATTTTTTTTGCAGATTTCTCAATATTATAAAAATGTTAATTAAGGGTTTTAATTAAGTTAAAGAAAGTGAGTGAAAAGAAAGTGAGTGAAAAGTTGAGAAATGTAACCCCCTAATCTGTGTATAAAACCATTAGCAGTCATGACAGTCATTTTCCCTGATGTAATTAAAAAGCTTACGGTTACTTTTCTAAATAATGCTTAAAGAGCGCATGCACTTATACAGAAGAAACAACGTGCTGCTTATGTCTCCAAATATTTCTGGTCTAAAGGTTAAGGATATGATGACTGAAGTCATCTGTGTTCTGTATTCCTTTGCGAGGGAAAAAAGAAAGGACAAACACCGGCGACAAGGTATTGGGCGCACAAAGGCTCATCGATACGCGAGGGCAACAAAGGCCATCCTGTCTGGTACAAACCAATAGAAGGTCCACTGTCGCACCAGTCACAGAAAGTGTTAATGATGGTTACAAGAGGAATGTGTCACGACACACAGTGCATTGCACCAGGCTGCATGCGGATCTGCGTAGCAGCAGACCAGTCAGAGTACCCATGAGACCCCTGTCCACTGTCGAAAACGCCTACAATGAACACACAAATGTCAGAACTGGACCGTGGCGCAGTGGAAGGTCGCCCGGTCCAATTAGTCCCACTGTCCTTTGCATCATGTGGACGGCCGTGTAGGTGTGTCTCGATATCCTGGGGAAGTGATGGCACCAGGTTGCGCAGTGGAAAGATGACAGGCCAGGGGAGGTGGCGTGATGCTCCGGGCGACGTTCCCCTGGGGAACCCTGGGTCCAGGCATTCATGTGAATGTCAAATTGACATGTGTCAGACCAGGTACACCACGTCATGGCAATGGTATTAACTGATTGCAGTGGCCTCGTTCCGCAGGATAATGCAAACTGCAACAGCACAGTCATTGTTCGGGAGTGGTTTGAGAGAAAGTGTTAAAAGTGTCGACCTGTCCTAAAGAATTCCCCAGATCTAAATCCAAGTAATTTATGGGATGTGCTGGACCAACAAGTCTGATCCATGGCGACTCCAACTCGCAACTAACAGAAAGATCTCCTGCGAATGTCTTGGTGCAGATGCCATCTTGCCTCGGTGAGTCGGTGCTGATTTGACGGCACACGGAGGGCCAACAGCATATCAGGCATAATTTTTGGCTCAGCAGTGTAAAGGTGGAGAAAAAATATATTCCAGAAAGAAATTGTGCAATTCTAATGAAGTGCATGGGTGCCAAAACCTTTGTCCAAGACTGCATACATACGCACAGACACACACACATCTCATGTTTTCAGTAATTCACGTGCTACCAGCCACGTGTCTGTTTGTGTCAATTAACTCAATGGTCAAATGTTCTGAAAACATTTCTATTGCAGGTTAATTCTCTGATCCCTGACTGATTTATTAAAAGTATTTAATTCTCTTCAAGCTATTCTAATTATTGAGTTGTTCGAACTATACTAGTATTTTATTCTGAATCTAGAGAATGAAACGATTTTCCTTCGTCTATACCACGGTCTAGTTACTGTGGCTACATGTATAAATGTGCTTGTGCTCTGTGTGAAAGTGTATGTATTATCACACAAGTTCTTTCTCAATTAGCGGTAGCATAGAGAAAGGTGCCATTAGTGGCAGGTAGACAGCTTGCAGCTGTCATCAGATCGGGATATTGCCTACAGTACTCAGTAGCAGGTCTACAGTACTCAGTAGCAGGACTACATTACTCAGTAGCAGGCCTACATTACTCAGTAGCAGGCCTACATTACTCAATAGCAAGTTCTACAGTGCTCAATAGCAGACCTACAGTGCTCAATAGCAGGCCTACAGTGCTCAATAGCAGGCCTACAGTGCTCAATAGCAGGTCTACAGTGCTCAATAGCAGGTCTACAGTGCTCAACAGCAGACCTACAGTGCTCAATAGCAGGTCTACAGTGCTCAATAGCAGGCCTACATTACTCAATAGCAGGCCTACATTACTCAATAGCAGGCCCACAGTGAGCAAAGCCAAAAAAGCTTGCTGCCAACTGAACACTCAACTGTTACAACTGTCAACCACATAATGCAATTCAACTGGATTTTAATTAAATACATATATGTGCCATGCCAGGTAACAACAACTGAATATTTGGACTTACTCTGATACTTCAGTAAAAGTATATACTCCGTTAAGTCTGTATATGTATGTGAGTGCATCGTGCATATGTGTGTAGTACTTGTCAATGACAGAGATTGTGAAAAAAATAGATATCATGTAAAGAATTTATTGTGAAGAGACAGAAATCTCATTTAGTTTGACACTTGTTTTGCTGAGCAAACATGTCACAGGACACAATATCACACCAAACTATGTTTTGTGCTTGTGGTGTTTAGTTAGCCAGTTACTGTTCTACTTACTAAAATATGTTTACATTATTTGATGTGATGAGTGATGACTTAAAACATGTTATGTATGGTATTCGGGCATTGTTGTGTTTAAGGTGTCACACCAAACAAATACAAAGAAACCATGCTATCACACTGTATACATCGTTTTCTATGAAAAGATATATGTATATATCATTAAGCATTTTTTTGTGAAAAGACATACATAATCTATTTCATACAAATAGATATGTATGCTATGAAGAGAAGCTATTAATTTCTTTTTCTTTTTTAATGTTTTCAGGAAATGGGCTGGGACAGTAGGATACTACATATTTAGTGAAAAAGTACATCCTAAAATGTTTTTGTCCTGTTTGAGACTGTAGATAATACTATTATCTTCCTAACCATAGAAAACAACATTTAACACCGACAATAGCTCCTATATCAGACACGCTTAACTAATCGTGAATTAATTAATTAAGTGCCCAAATGAAGCCTGAAAGTTGGTCTTTTCTGAACTTCCTTGTTGAATCACTGACAAGTTCTGTAATTACTGCATTGAGGCCAAACCAGAAAACATGCATGCAAAAACAATGTTTTCATCTCGTCCAAGTCACTTCATCCAGTCTCAGAGCACATATTGTATATATATCTGACATCTCACCATCCATGAGCATAACAAACGTGCCCCCCTCCTCAACCCCCGTAAATTCTGGGTCTTTAATGGTTCTGACACCACGGGGAAGTTCATGCATATGGCTTGGATTTGTCACATTGCGGCTGCTGTCCTTGGTGCTGAAATGCAGTGAACACCGTGGCCAACTGCACATTTAGAGAACGACACTAGTGTTTATCATCGGTTGTTCAGTTCTCAAACAAAACATGTGTTGCACATGGCACATTGGAAAAACATTAGGCAGGCTGCTTACCATGTTGACCTCCGAAACCATGTCGATACTCGCGATGTCAATGCTCATGCCAACGTCCACAGGGGCACCTGCACACATCCCATGCAAAACACAGGCATAGACCATCAATGTCATTCTCATCTGACAGTCCGCATGCATGCGCACGCAACTTGATCATAGTTGCATAATCTATATATATAATATGTGGACCACCCGCAAACCCACCTCCGAAATCAGGCCTCAGACGAATGTCATACCCCTTGAGCAGCTTGTCCACGGTCGCCTTCACAAATGACATGTTGCTCGGCTCGCTGGCGCTAAACAGCAGAACACATGTTTCAGTCAAGAAGCGCATGGGTTCTGCAGGGTAATTAAGGAACAGTCACAGACAGACACAATACAGCCCGAATCACACCGACGGTCTCTCTCTCACCTCTGAGCACCGCCGACCAGGGCGATCATAAGGAAAATGCAAAAAAAGATCCCCCAGCATCCGCGGTCCAAAGCCGTCCGCATCACCAACTTGGATCCGAGCGATGACTTTGTGGAGCGCAGATTCAACTTAGTCACCGGCTGCCCGATTAACCCCAGACCAGCGCATGCGCGTCGTGTCACCAACATCAAAACTATATTGGCACGAAACCCACGCAATTTCGTTCAAAATTCGGCCTGCGTGCAAAACGAAAAACAGCAGATATTCGTGTTTCGCCCGGACGTTGGCGCAAGGCGAGGTCACCAGGACGCATGCAATTGCGCAAACGCATCAATGTGCTAGATGGCAGATCCCATACCTGCCTTTAAAACAAACATGTCATTAGAAACTACGGCGTCCTGACCGGCTACATGTGCATCGCGCAGTTCCTCCAGTGTTGGTCCGCTGGATATCTCTTAGTTCACCTTTAGTCGTCCCTATGTGTGGGGCATCGCGTAACACGAGCACGGATCTGCGCATTTCCGAGGTGCACCTGGACGCCCCACGCAGCATATTCTATGCGCTGCACGTCACCGGCTATAGCCCAATAAGTGAATGATTTGTTGAAAACCAGAAAACGCATTAAAAATCCAATAATTAATGATAGAAGAAAACCGGGCACCACGTTGAAGCTGCAAAAGCCACCTAAAGTATATTGTTACATAGGCTACATTAATTAATGACATTGACCGACTTCAGACCAAATTGAGTTAATCTAATCAGCTAAACCACAATGCTTTTTAATGATCACTAAAGAGTGGGTGAATTAGGAATAATTATCCCCAAAGTGTAAGTTATTATGTCACCATGCATGCAAAACATTTGGAGCTGTGTTTGCATGTTGGTTTATAGGGGAGCATCCTACCACCAGTGGAACCAAAACCTACACTATTTGGTCTGATAATGTGAATATTGTAGCAAGATTAAGATACATTTTCAATGCATGTGTTAAGCAATGGAAAACGTGCACTCGTGTATTTCCCTCCAAAGTAGGAGTCAGGGAAAAAAATGCTTTCAACCCATTACAATGTTGTCAAGCAGGACTTTCACATGTCGCAAAGCAGATGACAATCATGCATATATGTCAGGAAGATCACTTGTGAGAAAATGTTGGAGAAAAACACATTATCCATTGTCTTCCTACTGGTTTAGCTACCAGTCTGTCTCCAATGACAAATACATGCCAAGGCAATCTGGGTTTGTTGATGTTTCACAGAGCAGAACTGTTTAAACGTTCATGATTGCTGTAAAATGGTTAAGCATCATTTGAAGCAATTTACTTGCTGAATGTGACAAGCTACATATATTATGTATAGTCAAATCCATTGAGACAAGCCAATATGTGTGAATATCCCTATATGTAGTAATACACGTAATCTTTCAAAATACAAACTACAGAGCAAAAACCTCGGACAGACCTTTCGAATGCTGTATGGGCGTCTGGAGTGCTTTGTTCCATGGAAGTAATGCTTTTGAAAAGGTCTAATGCTCCGGATGTAGGACACTTCCATAGGCTGCTAAACATGTATGTGGTTACCTGTGTCCAGGACACAACTTCAATTGATTCTCATTGCCTGATCAGGAGCATTTTACATTGTCTATTGGATATCTCCTCGCTGTCTAATGTATCTAGTTCCGTTGAGATGAGCATGGTCGGATCAAATGTACCGGCCTAATGGTTCACTACATATTTGCCATTCGTCTGCACTCAGGCCAGCCTTGTTAAGAGCTTTCCGCAGTGCTGGTCCATGCAAATCGTCCCCTATGGGTAATGAAATGATAGACCTTATGGTCTACACTTCTTTCCCCACCCCTAGTGCTTGTGATTTACTAATGTTCATATGGCCTGAATGAAGCCTGTGGTGCCGACATGCTTTCTGAGTGATTCCTGTAATGCTGAAATAAGAGTTGCCCCTATAAGACCAGACAACTAATACATAATACTACCGGTTAGATAGTGTTCATGTCAATCGTACCAACTAATGTTAGAAGCAGTCCAGAATGCTGATACATGTCTGGTCCCTGGTGGCGCTGTGAGAAGAATTGCCATGCTATCGTCGTAGACTCAGAGTTTCTGTTTCGGTCAACAGTATGCAGACTGGCAATACTGTCTCACTGGGACGATGCTCTTGCTGATTGTTCAGCGGGCGTTTACAGTGTATTAAATACATTCTGATGTTTTTATATTTTCTGTCCCAGTCTAGGCACTATTTTAGAGCTATGATTAATGTGTTAATGTGTCTGGTATTAGATGCATGTCCGTATTCTCTCCACACACAACGGAAGATGATTCAGAAGGCAGTGAAGAATCTATTGGTCACCTGGCCAGAACACCAAATGGAAAATTAGATAACATCTCTCTGCCAAAAGGCTTTTTGCAAGGGTTTCTAGAAAACATTAGGATGCTATTGAGAGCAACAACCACATGTGATAACCACAACAAATAAAAACATAGGCACTTCAATTGGAGCCATACTGTATAAATGATATAGTCCCATATGTTTACATTTCTTACCACTCTATATATTACCACTGTACTATATAGTAATTATTTTGTAAAAAGTACACAACAATTTGCACAACATAATAGACTATATTTTGCATGATCTATGCCATACATTATTTTAAACCTAACAGTTTGACTACAATAATGTGACATTTATTCTATTTTTCCAATGTTTGGCTGCCAGTCAATTACATTTAAGTTCTGTGACTCTCTTTAATCTTTTACAGCGATTGTCAATCTTATGCAGAACCATATTGTTCTAATTAGAAGAAACATAACAATACATACCTTAGCCTAATGCTACTATTTTGCTGTGAGCATGTTTAGCCTTTCTTCCTATCTCGTACTGCTGGATGGCCAGTTCACCTAGATAGACAGACGTGTTGATCATGTGACTGCTAGCACAAGCTGCTTCTTTTCAAACTTTTATTCCCCGCGGTCCTTTTCTGCATCCACTTTTTCCTCTTTTTCCTCCTCTTGCTATGGCTCCTCCTCCTCCTGGTCTGTCTGCTCTCCATCTTAACCCCCAAAAGCAGGACATCTGTTCTCCCGTGCCTCTGTTTTCTGAGTAAATATTATTGCATTAGATAACAATCGGGACGGATGTTAAGTAACTATTCATGTCACACTGAAAGTAGACCTAGAAATAGTGCACGTATATGTGTATATGCTGTTCATATAACCAATAAAGAGATTGATCTTAGATTGTCTACAACCACTGTTCTATTCCTGTTCCCTTGTGTTGTGAATATTGATATCTTGTGGAAGAATGGTTTGAATCATTGTCCTGGAGGACGATCCAACAATTATCCAGGTTGAGCCTTCTGGCAAAGACAGTGGACAAAGATCTCCTGGTACATGACAGAGTTTATAATGAAATGTATTCTTTACCAAGTTCCCAATTCCTATAGAGCAAAACATCTCTACAAAATCACATATTCACCACCATACCTTACACTTTGGAGTAAGTTTTCTTCCCGGAATTGTTCTTTCCGACTACGGAACACAAGCTCAAATTACATTGAAAATAACTCCAGGCACTGGTGTACTGAATATGTTTTGATGAGAGTACAGACTTTCTTCTGGAAAGACTGCCAAATTGGATGTTGCCTATTAGTATTTTATTTAATTTGATGACCCCAGATTCAAGCGATTTTGTGGGGGCGAGAAACACTTGTGTTCTTTATTGTCAGGGTCATCACAGCTCCATTTATTCCTTTTACTTTTCTTAATTATTGTTCCAATATTGGATATTGCTATTTTTAAAGCATGTAACATTTTTTAAAGCCAAAGGCTTAGTTTATGATTTATGATTGCAGTTACTAGCAATGCGTCAAAGAAGACCAACCGAGATGTGTTAAAGCACATGGGAATAAAGAACTATGTCAAGATTGGACTAGCTTCTTTAAAGGTATGCTCAGATAATATGCAAACACTCTTCTGGCTGTATAAGGCGGTGATGTTCTATTAATCATTTCTTTATTTCCCTTTGCTGTACAGTGACACTCGGCTAGAGCATTTACTCCGGAAACATTTCAGGAAACAGGTGGACACAACCGCACTAAATCCCTTGGGTGACCTGTTCTGGAGTGATGAGTGCCACATCAGTTTTAGATAGACATGTAGGAGCACTTTAAAAGGGATTGTTTCAATGTCATCATTAAGTATTTACCACCATTTGACATGGGTCACAATAAAGATCAATAATCTTTTTCTAACGAGTTGTTAAAACGCTCTCTGACTACTGAAGAATCATTTTTGGAACAGTGGATGACGGGAAGGGAGGTGTTAGTATGGAGTAGCCCTCCTTGCAGCTATACCAGCTGCTGCTCCTTTGAGAAGGCTTTCCAGATTTTGTGTCCATTCGGCCAAAAGAGCTTCTGTCAGGGCAAGCACTGATGTTGGACGAGAAGGCCTGGCTCACAATCGCTCTTTCAATTCCTCCCATCCCAAAGGCATTCAACTGGGTTGAGGTCAGGGTTCTGTGCAAGCCACTCAAGTACCGCCAGGGTAACCTTATTGAAGGAAGTCTTAATGGACCTCAGTTTGTGCACGGGGGCATAATCATGCTGGAACAGGTCACCGGAACCCAAGGGCCTAGCCCACATCCAGAGAAACAGCCCCAAACCATTATCCCTCCTCCACAAAACTTTACAGGCACCACACATTTCGATAGGTAGCATTGTCCTTTCCTAGAACATTACATATTCAGACTGCCAGATAGTGAGGCGTGATTAATCACTCCACAGAACACGTTTTCACTGCTACAAGGTCCAGTGGTGGTGTGCTTTACACCACTCCAGCCGACACTTGCCGACAGAAGCCAATTTCGCAAAGCTCCCGCGCCACTGTTGTTTGCTGATGTTGCTTCAAGAGACAGTTTGCAACTCTTGCAACAGATGATAGGTGATTGTTATGCACTTTTAGCACCCCGGCGGCCCCAGCAGCAGCAGTCTACCACCTGGTGGCTTCACAATTATAGTGCTTACATGGGGCAGATCTTGTAGGGGATTCCTGATTTGTGTTAATGGCGTCATCCTATGACAGTGCAACATTAAATGTCCCTGAGCTCTTAAGTAGGACCCATTGTACTGCCAATGTTCATTTGGGGAGATTTCGTGGCTATTACGCACCAGTGATCAAGGGGTATGCCTGAAACACCAATGACTCAATAATGACTTTGGGTGTCCACATACTTTTGGTCATATAGTGAAATGTTGTCCTCTTATGTTGATGATCGTGGTTGATAATGGTTATTAAGAATTGGAATGAAATATTCAAAGACAGAGCCTTGCTCTCAAGGGATTGGTAGAGGGCTTTTTAAATTTTCTTTTTAAAGTTTCCCTCGGACATTCATGTGGTGACGTCCGTGAAGCGTCTTGTTCTTTTGACACACACCAACTCTTGTAAGTAAAAACCCTCAGTAGGCAGTCAACGTTATTGGAGACGACGTTGCAGACAGGTTGTTGTTTTGTGCAGAGCAAATGTGACAGGTGTTACAAAGCATATCCTTCTGGTACCCTCCTGTTCAGAGAGTGAAAGGATGCGAAGGCCTTCCCTACAATTATGTGAGCACATTATGAGAACCCCTTTTTTCCACAAGCAGGCCTTTTTGTGATGGGTGTGATATGTGTGCAGACAATTGTAGATCTCGTCGGGGGTGCAAGATGCTCACGCTTCCTCCGGTACGTATCTCTTTCCTCATTCTGCCTTCCCACCGGTACTTCTGAGTAAGCTGCATGTTGGCTTCAGTCAGATCTCCACGGTGCCCATGTCTGTCGGTCTGTGTGACCGTTGTTGTCGTCTGCACACAGTAGTTACAGGGCCCTGTGACTGCAGTGTTCAGCTGCTGCTGGTGGTTCTTGATGCTGCCAACGTCGTTCTCTGCCTATTGCCTGGGATTTCCGTTCCTCCTGGAAATATTGTGGCTGTTTCAGTGGTAGCCAGGAATTCTGTGTTCCTGGTGTCACGAGACTTTGGCGTGAATTCCGTGGGACCTGCTGAGGTATGGTCTAAAGTGGTCTTTTTTTATTGACAAACGCTCCTACCTAAGTCCTTACTTGGATTTCAGAACTCAGCTCTGTGGAGTCTGACAGATGATGAATTATCCCTTCCTCTTTTTGAGACCTAGAGGCTCTAGATCAGTTAAACAAGTCGTAGACCCCGTCGACCTGGTGCTAATGCTTTCAGCGGGGCCCATGAGGTGCTACTGTTTTTGCAGGAGCAGGTATGAGGGTAGTTTGCATATTCCCTGTTGACCGTGCAATTTGCTAGTGTGCCCTATAACTCCTGTGGGTAGGTTGCCTTAAGCCGCTTTACATTTGGGTTTATGCCTATCGCATGAGCGTGTGCCTGTGAGCGTCAACGAAATGAAGTTGTGCCGCTGTACAACACCCACAGGCCTATTTATCGATCTAACGGTAATCCTTACTGTACATATATATTTTTAATGGGCCTTTGATGCTATAAAATGAAAAAGTATAGATTTTTTATTTGATATAAGGCATTCGTGTATTGCATTGCATAGAAGGCCCTGCTTTGTGAAGTTCTGTAGAGACAGTATTTAATAGAGTCCAAGGGAAAAAAACGTCCGAAATTCTCACACCCGTTCAAATACCAAGCTAAGAGATCACCCTGGTATTTAAAATGTTTTCCTTAGCGTATCAGCTATAGAAAATACAAATGTAATTCTTACATAGCTCCTTAAATTACTTATCAAATTGCTGTGTAGTCTATGGAATGTTCAGTAAAGTACTGATTAGGTGGGCTTAGACAGAGGCAATTCCTTGTGCCCTGAAATCTATTGAAAATGGCAGGGAATACTCCCCCGCTAGAGGACCTTTAAAAAAATAATAATACAAAATCTGTAATCAAATCAGCTGTGCCATCCATTTTCCTCTTCAGTTTGTTACCTCTGGCCATCACCACATACAGATGTGCTCCAAACTTTGCTTTTTTACTGCATTCATTGATCTTCTGGGGGAGTCCTACTAGATGCTATTCTGTGTTTTCTTGCACCAGATACAGAAGACATGGCAAGACATTTATTGTGACGTTTTTTTCCTCTGTTAGGAGCTTAATGACTTGCTGTGTGCAGTGTAATATATCTAAATAATTTTTACCCCGCTGGTCTGCATGATCCTCACGAACAATGCAAGAGTTCTCCTCTCCAAAAATAGACAACATTCATTGAGGATATTCATGTATAAACCCAACTATAGAGTGGTTTTGAAATCTGCCACAAGCTTTTTTATAGAAATTATTTATCATTGAATAGATGTCCCCATAAGTGACATCTCCATGAACATAGTTGACCGGCACAATTATTACAATCGCATGTTTGTGTGCTTTCATCTTTCTCATCTCCTTTAATTGGGATGTGAGAGACAATTAAGGAGAGACAAAGAGAGACAAGAGGTACACCAAAGAAAGAAAACACCAATAAGCGATGTGTTCCAGACATGTTTTGTCTGACTCTATCGCCATCTAGCTGTAGAATGTGCTTCCTACAAACATAAGCACAATGTACATTTCCTGCCATAAACTTTGAACTTTGAACTTGAAAAACTTTGAACTTAAAAAAGTAGGGTATCCTCAAATGTTACTATAAAAGCAGGTAGCATCAAACCGAGTTTGCCGTAGTTTTGGAGAGTGTTATAGGTAGTTGGACGTCATTGGAGTTAGCATGGGCATGGTCTGAGTAGTTCTAGCATTGTCTTGTATAATGTGAGCTGTAAAATAAGCAAATTATTTCTTCAAATGGGTGTCGTTTTATAATTGGAGTTGGTTAAATAGTTCAAACAAGAACTAGTCATATTTTTTTAATTTCACCTTTATTTAACCAGGTATGCCTATTAAGAACAATTTCTCATTTGCATTGACAACCTGATTCCAGAGCCCTCTGTCAAAACACCTAATTATTGGTCCAATAATGAAACTGGAAATATTATAACTTACAAAAAATGTTTTGCTGCTACTTGCATTTGAAAATAGTTTATACACATTAGATCAAATCCTCTGGAAGAAAAGTATGAGCAAACCTTTAAAAAACTGTAAGTGGATAATATTATGTGAAGTGATGTTGTTGATGTGAGGACACAGTTTAGTTCACATTCCTTACAGGGGGGAGGGGCAAAGGGATGACTTGGGGGCTCTGAAGCCCTGAAGAAGATGTAGGAGCAACTTCAATCTTGACAACTACCGACATGTGGTGCTGAAAATGCACTGGTTGTTAAAAAGCTGGTGACTAAGCCACACACGAGTACAACGGCCAAGTAATTCCATTAAATTAGCATTGCAGAAGTCTAGAAGATTTAGATTTTAGTTGTTTACATCACACAATCATCCACGTGAGCAAATATGTTCACTCATTCCCTCAAGCCAAACCATATGTGGTACTGATGCTTAAAACTTTTTTTTACCACAGTTTAACCTCAAGTACTCCACACGTCAGCCATTGAGTGTAGTTTTCGATTAGCTGTTCTTTGCTTCCAATATGCTACAGGTGTCATTGTCCTGGTGTCCATGCCTTTCTCTGCCAGCAGATGGCGCCATTGTTTGCGAACATAACTCACATTCAAATCCCATTATAGTAGCAGAAGTCCTTCCAGTTAATGGTTAAGTACCAGGCTGCTAAAGAAAACAACCTGTCAGACTTCTCATACAATCAGCACAGTATGAAAGATTAATATGAAGGGGTTATAATATCCTGATCATATAAATAATGATGGAAAAAATGTTTTATTACCCCTTCTTACAAGCACACACAAACACAACACAACGTCATTATTGCACGCCTGTCTGTGAGTGTTTATCGTCAGTGATATGATTGCTTTATCAGACATCATCTACTACGGTATACAACTCATGCTAGCCATGTTTGTCCCATGTTGTCATAATGTTTACTAAATCATTTATTTATGCAGTTGGAGGTCAATTGCAATTATTCATTATTTGGTTACAATTGACAGTTGAAGGATTTTACAATAGCAAACACAAAGCATTTTTATCGCTCAGGAGCTGTTTCGGTAGAGATATCGTTTGTGCATCGTTCAATAATTGATGTTTTCAAGATGTAACGTTACCCAGAATGTGAGTAAGGGGAAGTGTGGCCTCCTTGATTTCATTTTTCATTTCAATAAATTGTTTGCAGTCCCCCTACCAGCCCCCAACTCTCGCAATATTGTTTGTAGTGCCCTATTAGATTAATGTCACCATCGCGAGCCGTATAGGCGGTGGGTTCCAGGAGCGGAGAGAGCGTATATAATTCATATATGTCTGTGGAATGGTACAGTCTGCTGGGGGAGGGGAGGGGGAACGCTGTGGATGTTTTATACTGGAAAACATTAATTAAAAATCCCGTGTTCGGTGGTGTTAACAGCTGTCCAAGCTAAACTGTGACATGTGTATGAGAGAAAGATACGATTAGCAAGGGAGAGCAGGGCGCAAGGAGAGAGTGCGAGAGAGTGATGGGGTTGGACAGAGCAAGAGAGTGAGAGAACAGACATACAACACAGTAACAGATATATCAGGGTCTTCCTGAGATCCTCTTCCACACAAAGTGCCAACTGTGATTAGTGTTAATGTCTTAGGAGAGATCCGCAGGCAAGCGTTCGCCACACACTGCCTGTCTGCATGTTCTACTGTATATTTATAGAATATAACACACTAATATGCACAGCCTGGGGCTAATACACAAACATCAACTCCACAGAGAACTACACACAGGCACACACTGTGCCAGATGCTGAGAAGTGCTACAGTATAGATGTAATTTCATATTGAATCTTTTATTTTTATACCGAACCTTTTTATATCCCTCACCCTTCCACAGTTGTTGCTGAATTGCAAATGAATGGTTGTCTGAATGGTTGTCTGAACGGTTGTCTGAATGGTTGTCTGAGTGGTTGTCTGAATGGTTGTCTGAGTGGTTGTCTGAATGGTTGTCTGAATGGTTATCTGAGTGGTTGTCTGAATGGTTGTCTGAATGGTTGTCTGAATGGTTGTCTGAATGGTTGTCTGAATGGTTATCTGAATGGTTGTCTGAATGGTTGTCTGAATGGTTGTCTGAGTGGTTGTCTGAATGGTTGTCTGAGTGGTTGTCTGAGTGGTTGTCTGAATGGTTGTCTGAATGGTTGTCTGAACGGTTGTCTGAATGGTTGTCTGAACGGTTGTCTGAATGGTTATCTGAATGGTTGTCTGAATGGTTGTCTGAATGGTTGTCTGAATGGTTGTCTGAACGGTTGTCTGAATGGTTGTCTGAATGGTTGTCTGAATGGTTGTCTGAATGGTTGTCTGAACGGTTGTCTGAATGGTTGTCTGAACGGTTGTCTGAGTGGTTGTCTGAATGGTTGTCTGAATGGTTGTCTGAATGGTTGTCTGAATGGTTGTCTGAATGGTTGTCTGAATGGTTGTCTGAATGGTTGTCTGAACGGTTGTCTGAATGGTTATCTGAATGGTTATCTGAATGGTTATCTGAATGGTTGTCTGAATGGTTATCTGAATGGTTGTCTGAATGGTTGTCTGAATGGTTGTCTGAATGGTTGTCTGAATGGTTGTCTGAATGGTTGTCTGAATGGTTGTCTGAGTGGTTGTCTGAATGGTTGTCTGAATGGTTGTCTGAACGGTTGTCTGAATGGTTATCTGAATGGTTGTCTGAATGGTTGTCTGAATGGTTGTCTGAACGGTTGTCTGAACGTTCGTCTGAACGGTTGTCCGAATCGTTATCTGAATTGTTATATCTGTAAACATTGTATCCCATCCATTATCATTATCATTAATTTGAACACGATCCCCAGTTCTCACTGATGAGAATCAGCCCCACAGCCTCATGCTGCCACCACCATACATCACTGTAGGCATATGTTTTGAAGCATGGGCGTATTCAATAAGTCAGCTTGTAGATCTTTCCAGTTAGTGTCACTGGTACATGAATGTCCAAATGGCAATACATGTCAGTGAGGTCTTTCATAATTCTATAATTGTGTTTTCTTTCAATACTGCAGCAGTGATATTTAGCAAACCTTGACAGTTGCTAGATACTTGCAAACATTAAATATGTAACAGAACACAGGTAAGTTCACCTCGTCCACATATCAATATCCTGTTACTATACATTTAAGGATACAATAATACGTTTTGTTGGACTACTTATAAGTTTCATTTGTGGTTTTTCGTATGCACATTTATGTATTAAGCAATACAAACCGATATTAATAAAATATCAAAATAATTTATAAAGTGTTCTCCAAAATCAATCCATGTTAAACTGCTAAATAATGTGGCTTGGTGTGATTCATCAGTTTAGTCAGCTGCCTCTACTGCACAGATATAGCTGCAGTACTGGTTAAAACCAGATCCAGTGTGGCTACCCATTTATGAAGAAAAAAAGTTTAATTGAGCAGTGTAGATGCCGTAGATGAAACTGGACCAGATTAGGGAAGGGAGAAAATGTGTGTAGAGAAAAATATTTTCTAAAATAAAATTATGAGTTAAGGTAAAGTATTAGAGAATTCACACCACAGACTAAAACATTCGCCAATGAAATATCATTATTTATTTCTATCATGGTAACAGCAGAACTGATCATCACAATATTGTGTAGTTTACTTCAATTAAGTTAATTAGCAAAATAATATTGAGACAATTATTTTGTACTGGCAGGAGTGTCCTGGCAGGAGTGTCCCATTTCCCCGGAGCCACAGTCGGCCCCTGCCTGCATGTGTTCAAGGTCCGGCCTTCCCAGGGAATAACAAACGAAACACGCCTCTGTGGCCAGAGATTGCAGATGAGGAGATCCCTAGCTGAACCACCTCATTGGGGTTTACCCTCCCTTTCCTGTCTTTTATGTTTGCCTGGCCTGTCTGGGAGCCAGGCCTTTAGGGGGGTACTGTCACAAGTGTGGTGAGTGTGGTTGCACATGGGGAGTTTAGTGGTGTGCACTTCCTGTGTTTCTGTGATTGTTTTCCTTCCAGCACGGCTATTTCTGTTTAGCTTATCACCAGGGAATGGTTAGAAATTAGCAGGGGTATTTAAGTTACAGCAAGATGCCATCATTTCTTCTGATATTTTTTATTATTACTTTTCGAGTGTTATTTGTATATTTGGATCATTGTTTGATGTTTGTAGTAAGTCGCTCAATTGCGCAGTTTTATTTTCATTCAGTGTATGTTTTCCGTTTGTGCTACGTGTTTTTTCTGGTGTGTATAAGTAAATACCAGGCACGAGATAACCCACACTGCGAATGGCTCATTTCAATGCACAACACCTAAGGAATCGTGTGGCAGCAACATCATTTTACTGTTTTCCTCCTGGTCTGCATACCACACTAGAAAACAAGTTGATCAATGTTTACTTATATTTTGTATAGTTACGATTTATTGTCAATTTTTTTTACATTAGTTCCGATCACATTATGATATCAGAATTAGATGATGTGATGCACTTTTACAACAAACATCCATACTTTGTATATTTCCCAGTTTATATAATTAAGAAATATAATTTCTCCTTCCAAACTTCTCCATGAGATGGCAGAGCAGGTTTGCTTAATATTCCCCTATGAAATATCGTATACAGCCAAAGCTGTTCATTACTTATCTTCATGTGACCGGTGTGTCTCCTAGTCCTTGTGTGTCATTGTTAGCGTTGGTCCCAGTAATTCCCTTGTAATTGTCCCATTCATTTCACCTGTGTCTTGTTTAGTTGTCTATATATGTCAGTTGTGTTTGTGCACTCGGTGTTCTATGTCTTATTCGACTGATGCATGATCAGATTTGGTTTGTTCCCCATTATATGTTAGTGTTTTTCCATGTTTCTGTGTGTTTTGTTTCACGCCCAGTTACACTGTGTTTTGTATTAGGTTTTGTCTGCCAGCCTAATTCATCATTCGCCTGCCTGTATTTAGCATTCATTTATTATCTGCCTGTCTTCCTTGAAAATGAATAAATCCAAAAAGAAAAGTTCAACACGTTTGGGTTTTCTCTCTGCGTCCAAGGCCACTCCTGACATAAAGGGCCTTACATATCAACATGATTAATTCTGCACCATTGTTTAATATATATATATATATATATATATATACATATATATATATATTAAATTACATTAAAAGACTACTCGTATAGCACTAAATGACAATCTGTAGAAAACGTGACATGTGACATCCAGAAACGGAGTTCTCTTAATGCAATGAACAGGTGCATATAAATCTGCCGAGGCATGGACTCCAATAGACCTCTGGAGGTGTGCTGGTGGTATCTGGCACCAAGACGTTAGCAGCAGATCCTTTAAGTCCTGTAAATTGTGAGGCTTCGTGGGTCGAGCTTATTTGTCCAGCGCATCCCACAGACGCTCGATTGGCGTGAGATCTGGGGAATTTGGAGGTCAGGTCAAAAACTTCAACTAGTTTTTGGGTTCCTCGAACCACGCCTGAACCGTTTTTGCTTAGTGGCAGGGCGCATTATCACGCTGGAAGATGCCAAGGCCATCGGGAAATACCGTTTCCATGAAAGGGGGTACATGGTCTGCAACAATGCTTAGGAAGGTTGTTTGTTTCAAAGTAACGTCCACTTGAATGGCCGGGCCCTCGGCTACCCAGCAGAACATCACACTGCCAACGCCGGCTTGCCTTCTTGAGAGAGGGAGAGGGAGAGAGAGAGAGAGAGAGAGAGGGAGAGAGAGAGACAGGGAGAGAGAGAGAGAGAGGGAGAGAGAGAGAGATCCGAACGGACATCCTAGGGACCGTGTGTTCTCCTGGTCAGGTTTGGAGCTGCTCTGATCCAGTCGTCTAGCCATCACAATTTGGCCCAGGTAAACGTCACTCAGATCTTTACGCTTGCCCATTTTCCCTTCCGAACACATCAACTTTGAGAACTAAATGTTCCCTTGCTACCAAATATATCCCTCTTAGTGACAGGTCCCATATTAACAAGAGTGAAGTATTATTCCCTTTACATGTCAGTGGTCATAATGTTATGGCTGATCGGTTTGAATCTGAATCTGACAATTCAAAAATGTTGTTTTTGGGGGAACCATTTCTAGACAAATCTGTCCATTTCAGTGTCACCCATACAGCTAAATGCAAAAGCCACCATTACAAGAGAAAGGGAGACACTGGATGACATCTTTAAAAGAGATAAGTAAAAGTGCATCAGACTGGTAAAGGCAATAAAACCACCTGAGTAATATCCCCATCAGTCCAATGAGAGACACAAAACAAATGGAAAGCGTTTAACATG
The DNA here is from genome assembly GCA_029465975.1 of Dallia pectoralis. Taxonomy (NCBI): domain Eukaryota; kingdom Metazoa; phylum Chordata; class Actinopteri; order Esociformes; family Umbridae; genus Dallia; species Dallia pectoralis. The sequence goes on from CM055754.1 coordinate 6,259,569, forward strand.
GCAACCATTCCTCCTAGAAGTCAAAAGCCAAAAGAGAGGAGATAAATAAAAAATGGGGAATTGCCAACTGTACCTTAAATTATTAGACCTCGCTCGCTGAATCCGAGGTTACTTTGCATGCAATACTTTTACAATAAAAATATTGCTGAATCAAAACGGCATTCGTTGGTGGGTTGGAAGACACATCTGCTTTAAAAACAACTTGCACAAACCTGAAGTTTTCTGTAAGTTTATGGCGCATCACAAGTTCAGCCCACACCCTCCCCCTCACCAACCCACACCCTGCCCCACACCGTCCCCTCCCCCCATCCCCCACACTTTGCCCCTTACCCGCTTGTTCTAATGTCAACACGATGTGCTTCGGGTTGCAAATAAACTTGAGAAAGGCCCTTTAAAGAACTCTCAACCAGTTTCACTGGCAATTACGTCTGGTGTTTATTCTTGCGGATGAACAGGTAGCAGCTACCGTGCATTTCTCGGGTCTATATCTTATGCTGCATCTACCTTGCTCATCTTTACACTTCACACACTGGCAGGAGCCACACGTTGGAGTTGGACGTGCGGGTAAATCAGCGTGCGGTTATGTAGGTGGGCTCCCGTTTTTTCCATCGGCAACCAGAGCACCTGGCACGACTCTGGACAGCAGGCATTTTCTCTGGGTTGTGAATATATACCAACTCGCCCATTTGATCTTTAAATGGACTCTGTGTGTAGGATTTAAGATCATTGGAAATTAACATCTGCATCTGAAGGAAACCACAGCCCGAGTCAGGTATATATGCGTCCTAATTAAATTAATTCATGTTATGATGCGACTGTATCCGAGTTGTCTGGCAAGGGATGGAGTTGTGCGTGTTTGCATGTTGCCTGTATATATTTGATTATGATCTATTTTTCGCATTTTTTTGTGTGTTAGGCTACTTTGTACAGTCTACAGAACACCGTATAAGCCATATATAGTTTGGATTAATTTGTTCACACAAAAGGCAAAAGACTTCAGAAATAAATATCATGGATCAGAATTTGCATCGGATGCGTTTTTTATTTGAACACTGAGATCCAAATATTGCCTTTTATTGAACGCGGTGCAATTTTGTGTGTTTTTTTTGGGTTTCAGCAATGAGAAAGCGATGGGACTTATCGCATTATTTATTATCGCTGCTCTTCTCGCTGACGGTTCTGTGGCAGTCAAGGTAAGTTTCATTGTGTGTAGGCCTGTATTGTCTTATACAAAGTGGGATTCATTGAACGACAAATAAAGAAGCGTATGTGTTTATAAGCTGGAGGAACACTGATTAACATCTGATCGACAGATTTTCTGCAGTCTAAATGGTTATCTTAATAAGAGGCTGTCACTGACCCAAAATGACAGAATCTGACCAAAAACGACATGATGGCACAATTGGGGTGGGATCTGACACAATGTCGTGCTGAACACACACAGATGCAACAGACACATACGGAGGGAGATGTTATCAAGAGGAAGTTTCCATGCAGGGATCGAGGCTGATTATGTTTAATTTGAAAAATAGGAAGCAAGCAACACTAATTTCTAAACATCGTTCTGTAAAATCTCGTATACTAATTAATGTTCCTCCTACTTAGATCAAGCGTGGAATTGTCTGCATATGCTTCCGATGCCTTCAAGAACAATATCACTCTCTTCACCCGGATATTGGACAGTCTTTTGGATGGCTATGACAACCGTTTAAGACCTGGACTTGGTGGTAAGATGCTACCAAGTCATATTGTCCATGTCATGAAACAGGCTTTTATACGTATGTTGATATGTTTTATTTGAACACTATGCAATAGGCATACACACCGTGCAACTGGGGTTGGACACGAGCTAATCAGTGTGTAAAGTTTTATTCCTGGCCATCACTGGGTCTCTTATCATCCGCTCAACAGGGCCTTGATTAAAGTCAGAAAAACGCTGTTTCTGGATGTCAGAATGCATTTGTAAAGATTTGCATCAGCATGCAGCCACACCAGGTTAACAGTATACAGTTGGACAGTGTAGTCTGGTGTACCAGCCGAAGAAGAGCTATTTGAGGCCTAATCACCAGACAGTTTGGTTGGTATTCTTGCGTGAAAAAAAATAGCTGACACTCAATTTTGAATGTATTAAAATGCTATTGTTCAAATGAATGACAGGTGGTGTATGCCTCACCAGAATCACTGTGCTATGTGTGTGTTTCTGGGTTCATATTCATAGGGTATTGGCCACACACTGAACCAATTTGTCTCACTATACCTCAAAAGCTCGCAGGAGTGTTTCCCGCTTTTCCACTTTTGATGACCAGAACAGACACTGGACCTTGTTTATGCAGATTAATCTTAGGCACTGATAGCTACGAAACGAACAAGTAAGCTAAAGAGAAACTGCATACTTACTGTGTATATGCATCTTTTAAAATAACATTATCATAGCCAGTTCAGAAACACCATGGAGTTTCCCCAAACCCTATTTCACATTCCATGCTGACTATTTGAGAGTCAGGTATAACTCAGTTCGATGTACACTGGTCACACTCGCACGTGGTTCAAACCCACCGCACAACCCCTACCTCCACCTGTTTTTTGTGTTCCCTTTGTAGGGTTGCTATTAAGGCTATTATGGTATTAGATACAGTACATGATCATGTGACGGCAGTGATGTACCCCAGATGAGAATAACCAAACGCCAAGTCTTTGAAAAGTATTTTTATGCATGTTTCCAGTCAATGGTAAACTAGTGCGTGTCGTTTTTTGTCTGAACTGGCAATTTGTAAAGAAATTTGTGCAAATCCTGATGTCAGTGATCCTTAGGTTATAAAGTTAGTTGCATTTGTCCATGAAAGTAATCAATCTCAGCTGCATCTTTCACTATACTGATAATTCTGCCGGGATGCGTGCTAGGAGTCGACTTTGTATCACATGCATAAACTGCGGCTAATTGTATTGGCTGATGTGGATTTTAGAATGAATTAATTATCATACCTTTAATCCTTTGCTAATGTTGGCATGTATGACCCCCCACTGAGGTTTGGCTGTAATTGTCCAAATGAAAACTGATTTAACTGACTTATCTGAACATGTCTAATCGAAGTTGTATAGCCCTAGTAATACCCATCTGTAACTTGTATGATAGTGGTTGTGTTCTTGTCACGTTCTTTATAGAGAACGGCCTGTTTGACGTTGAGGGGGGTAGACTTAAAAATGGACAGATGCAGTATTTCAATCATAAGAGAGTGGATGGTGGTATGCCTGTCACGGCATCAGTAGCGCATAACATTTACTCACTGTTACCGAATGTTAACGTGGCATCTGGACAAAGTGTTGCCATGACAGCGGTAATCTAAGTTTAATGTAAAATCATTGCTTTCAGTGGCTGGATTGATCTCAACCACACCTCAATCGCGATGTACCTCTCAGTTCGCAGAAGGGGGATTTGTGGCTGCCTTGTTGACAAATGAGCAGATCATGTTTAACAGGATACATGGAACATGAACTATTCAAACTTATTTTATTAGCTCAGGCGTGCTCAAATGCTCTGCCTCCCAAAAGCACAGTGATATAATCTGTGCACACTAATGACCTACCTGCTAGATACACTTTAATATTTTACATTCTGTATATAGAGACTCCTTGTATTTTTATATAGGTTTTATTGCCATATCAATGCTGCTCAACTGACCTACATATACCTCATCCAGTATTATCTGTATATTGACTCCCCACATGATCCTGTATTGCCGAGTTATGTCCAAACTCCCAGCTTATTTACTCTCAGGTGTTCCGTGTATTTATTGTGTAAATGTATGTTGTCCTGCATGTTTTTTTGCCTTATCTTGGCCAGGTTGCCGTTGCAAATGAGAATTTGTCCTCAATCGGCATACCTGGTAAAATAAAGGTAAAATAAAACGAATTAAAGTATTTATTAATGTTTTTCACGTGTATATTTTACAGATCGAGTGACAGAGGTGAAGACTGATATTTATGTCACAAGTTTTGGTCCAGTGTCAGACACAGACATGGTAAGTGTTATTCCAGGTGCATATATGATATATCTATCTATCTATTTATACCACAGTCTTCTCTCTTTGTATTGTTCTTCTTTTCTCTCTCAAACACAACCACTAACCTCTAAGCTCCAGACTGGAACCTGCTGGGCCTTAAAAGCTTTTCTCAATTTCCACCTTCTCCACTTTCTCTCAGCCCATATCAGCCTGCTCTCAAATATTTAAACTTTAAAGAGGGGAAAATGGTTCAGACCAACCTTGGACCAAAAAAACTCTACATGTAAAATTAATGCAGAGGCTTCTTTCAGCTCACTCTGGAAAATGTCACACTTGGGTCATCGCACTGCTTTGATACTGTTTCTTTGATACTGTGTAACACTATCACACTGTGATCACATTCTCATTTTTATCAATGACTTAGGAGCTGTTAGGGTTAACTGACATGGTCTGGGACTACTTGTTTGCTTGAAATTGAAATCGAGCACCTTTTGACCAACTGTCATTGGTACAACATCACAGCAACTGTCATTGATACAACATCACAGCGACTGTCATTGGTACTACAACACAGTGACTGTCATTGGTACTACATCACAGTGACTGCCATTGGTACTACAACACAGTGAATGTCATTGGTACTACACACAGTGACTGCCATTGGTACTACAACACAGTGACTGTCACAACAACACAGTGACTGTCATTGGTACTACAACACAGTGACTGCCATTGGTACTACAACACAGTGAATGTCATTGGTACTACACACAGTGACTGCCATTGGTACTACAACACAGTGACTGTCATTGGTACTACAACACAGTGACTGTCTATTGGACCACAACACAGCAACTGTCATTGGTACTACAACACAGTGACTGTCATTGGTACTACAACACAGTGACTGTCTATTGGACCACAACACAGCAACTGTCATTGGTACTACAACACAGTGACTGTCTATTGGACCACAACACAGCAACTGTCATTGGTACTACAACACAGTGACTGTCTATTAGACCACAACACAGTGACTGTTGTTGAGACCTCTAAACCATACACAAATTATTATGGGAAATTTTTAAAATATCGAGTACCACAATACATTATTTAACCAGGATGCAAAACCGAACTTTACAAGCTAATCTTAACACCTAGCCATAACACACGGTTTCCCTGTGCCTACGCTCCTCAGTTAAGGCTGTGCTCTCACTCTCTGATCGATCTGACAGGACCCCTGTTGCTTCCTGTTCTTTGTGTCTGCAGATATATTACTTGTGTAGTTTTCCGTCTGTTGTGATCCCTACACAGGTCTCTGGCATTCAGTCAGGAGGACAAACAATGATATTAAAGTTGAAATATGTAGTCAAGTCAATCTTAATTTACTAATCTAATATCAGAATGGTAATTATAACCACGGCACTTTACACGTCTAAACTTGCCATGTAATCCAGTTGTAGTGCAGGATTATAAAGAACCAAATGTAGAGCTGGATCGAACGTTCAATGGTTTACTAAGAGAAACAACAAATACCGAACAGAATGTCGTTGGTCTTGACCGTTTCAAGCTATACTTGAAATTAAAGGTAAAAAAACAAAAATATAGCAAGTCTAACATACACTTAACACAAACACTCACCAACATGAAGACAGGTAACTTGAAACAATAAAAAGCGAGCCTGCATTGAAACGAGCAAACTTAAATAACCCCCCCAATTACTAACTCCAACGACTGTGCGTAATGACACATACCCAAAAGGAATGCAATTGCGGGACAACTAAATTAATCCCCGGGGTGAGGACCTAATGTCCTCAACCACCGTTAGAAAACGAAACAAATCAACGACGAAACGTTTGAATGCACAAGAGAGCAATGCAAAGTGTAAATGGTGTGTCATAAGATCTATTTCATATAGACTCCATGGGATCTGTTGTCGTGACCGTTGACCATGTCAATTCCCTGTAACATCAAAATGATGACATGCTTCTGCAGTTTCATACTCATACAACATTCGTAGACTACAAGCTTTACGTAGGAAACATGCAGGTAATCTAGGCACACATATTGTTTAGAGTTCTGCATCTTACTGCTGGTATGGCTCTTTGCCTGGGCGATTTTATCGCTTTAATATCCAGAAGGCTTAAACCTATGTTATCCTGCGTCTCTTTCCAACTTACAGTTAAAGCCACTAAATGACCATAGTTCTGTTGGAAAAGTTTGGAATTGAAATTAAAACAAATATATTCATATATATATATACTGTTTTGCCTCTGTGAAACTTACCAAAAAAAAGTGGGATCCTTGTTTTAGCTAGACAGCAGTTTGCTACTTGCAGTGTAGCCTCTATTATTCAGAAATAAAGTATTTTGAGGATGACAGTGGCTGATTTCTACATATTCCTTCTTGATAATGCTTCTGATTCGTCAAAATGTACATTGAATGTTTAATGCCCGCTCAAATGCTGACAAACCATTAATACCCGTCATGCCAAATGTCCCTATACTTTTGATGAAACTGGTGGGTATTTATAAAGTGTTGTCGTTTTTAAATAGTATTACCCATCTGTACATAAACTTTTATATAAAAACTGAGATTATTCACTTTGCCCTAATGAGGAAACAGTTACATTACTCCTCGCCTCTACCTGTGAATCTTTGAAGATGCACCAAAATGTTTTGGATGAACGCCGCACTGTTGAATTATTACTGGTCATTCAGGACATGCACTTTGAAGGTAGAAATGCACAAATAAACCAATTTTTTTTGTCTTCGTCAGGAGTACACCGTGGACGTTTTCTTCCGTCAAAGCTGGGTCGATGAACGTCTGAAGTTTAACGGGCCCATGAACATCCTTCGCTTGAACAACCTAATGGCCAGTAAGATCTGGACGCCTGACACCTTCTTCCACAACGGGAAGAAGTCTGTGGCTCACAACATGACAATGCCCAACAAACTACTAAGGATCATGGACAATGGAACACTGCTGTACACTATGAGGTTTCAAATGCTTGTTTGTTGATACCCTCAGCTCGTAGAGCCAACATGCTCATCATATAACAGAGACATATTTAAGTTCAGGCATTTACACTTACTGAGAACAATGTTATTATATGAAAACATTAAGTGCGCATTGCACACGAAGGTTCTCGGCATAGTGGAGAGAATTTGTGGCAGGTACTGGGGATGGTATACAATCCTGTGTTTGCATTTGTTTAGGTTAACGGTCCAGGCAGAATGTCCAATGCATCTTGAAGACTTCCCCATGGATTGCCACTCTTGTCCACTGAAGTTTGGCAGCTGTAAGCTCATCTCCTCAATCCTGCGTTTGTAGAGAATCACTGACCTAGAATCAGATTGCTTTCTTCCCGTAGCTAGATTTACCTGGTTGTCAAGGAGACTAAATCAGCCAGGCCTTCAATTAAAAAAATAGTCAAGAAAAGTAAGACCTCAGCATAGGGATTTAGCAATTCCGTGTGCATCTAGACAGATCTGTCTGTGTTCAGATTAGATATGCGTGTTAACATTTTATAATGCATTTATTCCTTTTACCTTTCTAATTTCACAGTACAGATGTTTGTTTAAATCAATATATATTGATTTAAACACTGAGATGTCTTTGCTCTTCTCATTGCTTTCTATTGCAATTTGTACGGAGCTAAGGTAGATGGTTGTGCCAAACCTAAAACATTTGGAAAAATAATGCTAACAAAAACCTTTTCCTGGCAGAAATGTGCTTTCATAGACATTTTTACTGCAGCTCTACTTAGCGTACCACTCAATCGATATCAACGTTTATTTCTGTCGTAAAGCAAATCTACAAACGCGCTTGTGTTCCAGAGACAAGGAACCTTTAGAAAACAGCCACCGCCAACTTTTAACTAATTCACAGCTGACAACCTCCTGCCAAGGTTCCCCCTTGACTATTTATTCTAAAAAATGAAATGTATTCCTTTATCGCTCAAACAGTGGAGGTAGCATAGACATTTATGGTGGTCTCTATTGCTGTGCCTTTTATTCTGAGGAAATGTTCAACACAATACCTTCTATTGAATTTCTTATACAAATGGGGACACAAGAGTCCACAGACATTTCTACCACAAACAAACACACAGTTTATCTATAAGATAATATGATAAGATCTGTCACGATCCCTTAGGTGTAGTGGAAAAGGAGCCAGGCACAGAGTGTATATTGTTGGAGTTTTATTAAACAAATAAAACCCACAGACACAATGAACATAAACTAAACGTACATATACAATTACAATCCACACTCGCCAAATACTGACGTGACATTAAAATAATGCTAAGGAAAGTGGTAAACTAATAGAAACCCTTTATAGCCCAACTGATCATCCTGTTAATGCTAACCACTAACAGCTGTGCTCAGAAAGTAAACCACTAGTGACAACATCATGTTACTGTTGGGTGATACAGTCGATTTAATGGTCAACAATTCGCTTACACATCTGAACATAATCAAATATAAATGTGGAAATAATGCTGTGCTTTGCACAAGCCTGTGCATAATTACATTGTTAAAGGCCTAATGTAAATGTTTTCGACCATGCCCTCTTACAAATTGTTCTATTTCCATCCCTTCTGAAAAAACCTGCATAATCACTGTCTGCCCCTTGTTATGTTCAGGTCACAGCGTTTACTTTTGTAATTCTCTGCAGATGCCTACACAATGGCTGAGGTAACATACATCTGGACTCGAAATGCATCAGCATCTGTGGTGGTAGCAGAAGATGGCTCCAGACTAAACCAGTATCACCTTCAGGGCCAGACTGTTGGGACAGAGACCATTAAATCAAGCACTGGTTAGTTCAGACCAAAATAATCAAGATTTCGCATGCGCACATTTAATGTCTCTTACTGTCTTGCCGGATTTACATTTCCAGTTACTGAGGCAATATTAGTAGCCATTACTGAATCTGAGTAACAACGCCTAGCTGACTGAAATCTCTTGAACTGTTTGCGTACAAAGAGAGAATTATTACACAATCTTATCTACATGATTTTTTACTCCATCCCTGTTGGCAGGTGAATATACTGTCATGACAGCCCATTTTCACCTGAAGAGGAGGATTGGCTACTTTGTGATCCAGACTTACCTGCCCTGCATCATGACAGTTATTCTTTCACAGGTCTCCTTCTGGCTTAACCGAGAGTCTGTGCCCGCTAGAACTGTCTTTGGTGAGCCTTTAAATATTTGCAACATCTCAAATGTGTTTTTGTCTGCAGAAGTGCTGAATTTTTTTTACATTATGCTATACAGTAAAGCGAAATATTTGTCTATACTGGTAGTCTCTCCTCGTTAGTGGTTCAAAGTGCTCTTAGTTGATTGGGTCAAACACATGAATGGTAAAAATATAGCATCTTATTACATTTTTTGAAAGTCAAACAGCCTTTGTCAGATCAAATGTGTTCCACCATGGTCAGCTTGAACACCTGATTCTCTACATCCTAGTTCAACACTATTTGTTTAACGGCTGCACGCACTCGAACCTCAGCAAAAGCTCAGACTTCAGTAGTACCTCACATAATCACAACAGAGCTATAAATAGGGGCTTTTAATCTGACAGGCCAAAACGTCAATGTGTCACAGAAACGAAACAAGCGGTAACAGTGTTGAACCTTCTGCATGTTTATTACAATCCCTTATTGACATGCAGAGAAATAAAACAATCTCGGGCCCTTTTTGAAATGTCAAGGACCGGCAGTCTCAAAATTGGGACAGATCAAAAGCCTGTTTTATTATTTAGAGTCCCCTAATATTATCAGCAGTTGGAGTTCCAAGTATTCACAACCATAATGACAGCACTTCTGCCTTAACGTCCTTCGTACCCGGGATGTAAGATAATGTAAACTCAAACCGGGTAAAGAACAACACCCACCTGATCTGGCGAGGATTCAGCCTCCTCGCTACCCTAATATACTCCAGGTTACGATGGTCAGACCCGACTACAAGCGTGTGTCTTGCTCCCTTGAGCTAATGTTTCCACTCAGACAGTGCCTTAACAACGGCTAGCAACTACCTATCGCCTACGTCATAACTTTGGCCGTCGCACTGAGCATCCGCAAGTAGAACGCACAGGGACCGAATTGAGGGGGTGTGCCGAGCGCTGGGACAGCACTGCACCTATCCCAACTGACGCATCCACCTCAACTTGGAACCTGAGAATGGAGGTGGCTCGCTGAAAGAGCAGACACTTCTCTGCGTTGGCGTACAGATCATGCACCACCAGTTGCTCCAGAACAAAGAAGACATGGTCAGTATGGGTAGCCGAGTACACAAGAATCGCACGAGCTGCAGGTGTTGGAGTCAGGCTCAGGGATCCTCGTTTGCAGGCGCTGGACCGTCGCCAGCACCTGGTTCAACGCTTCGCAGAGGGAGACAATGATACCCCCATCCCTTGTAAGAGGATCTGTCCCAGCTGGATCCATGTCCTCTCATTGCTCGCTGTGTTATTCTGTCACGACTACTGAGGTGAATTAAAGGAGGGATGTAGAGTCCAGAGTTTATGCAAAGTGGTGCTTGTTTATTTTCCAGCCACCCACATAATCCAAGCACATCCAAAACAGGATTGGAAACTTGACTTGAATGCTAATAGACGTAGCGTTGCAGCGCTAATCAGACAAACGTCTCACAGAGAGAACACAAACAACCTCAGAACGAGGACACGCAACAATATCACCCAAAGAGATGACAAAACTCAGGAACCCTATATTTGAGACTAATCAGGGAATGGGCACCAGGTGTGTGCAATAGACAATACATGACAATGTGATGATGAAGGGGCGGTGGCACTAGAAAGCCGGTAAGGACAAACGCCAAAGCCTGACCGTAGATGGCGGTAGAGTGGCTTCAGAGGGAGTCGTGACAATCGGATGCTCTTAATTTCTCATCGAATTCACAGCCAGACCAATGATCCTTCAAGAGTAGGGCATTTATTCTGAAATGCTTAAATGGTTCACAGGTGTAGGCAAATGGTAACACAGTTGTGTTCTCATTGAACCAATATAATCTGTGTGATCACAGTCATGCCCCATGTTTTATTATGTATAACGAGAGAACTGGCCAGGGGTCTGAATACTTTTGCAACGCGCCATAATGTTTAAGAATTGGTATCGGTGGTATGGGTTTTTTTTTTTTAAATGTGTTTTTCAGAACTGTTGTCTTTTTCTTCTCTTATTTTGTAACAACACAGGTGTAACTACTGTTCTCACTATGACAACGCTCAGTATCAGCGCCCGTAACTCTCTGCCAAAGGTGGCCTACGCTACAGCAATGGATTGGTTCATTGCGGTCTGCTACGCTTTTGTGTTCTCTGCCCTCATCGAGTTTGCTACTGTCAACTACTTCACCAAACGAGGCTGGGCTTGGGATGGCAAAAGTGTGGTCAGCGTCAAGGTAATCTAGCTATTATGTAGATCAGTAAGAGTAAAGAATATAATTAGTCGACTCAAGAAGTATTGCACACCTTCATGAAACTGAGCAAAAGTGAACGCAAAAACAGATAAAACAATCGTACTTTGGGTTCAAACATACTTACATACAAAAAAGTATTAATTTTATGGAGTTGTATGTTTTTTATGCAAAAAAAAATCTTTCAGAAGTGCTGGCGTCCTAAATAACATTTAAAAAAATAATCTGTTATGAATTTCCTTGCTTTTTAGTTGGCCTCAGTCTTCAGAAACTTTTATGATGCCTTTTAGCTTTATCCCTGTGAATTAGTTACACGGTTCCAAAGTGTAATTTTTTGCGTTTACAGACATTATTATGTGCTCCAAGTATGTTTTGAAGCTCTGAGTATCTTTATGGCACCATGTTGAGATTAGGTCTTAGTTGTGAGAGAGGTACACAACACTTACATAGATTATTATCACGTGCTTCCAGGATCGTTCATTTCATTATATCTAACCTCTATAATTTTGTTTCTCTGCTCCAACAGAAGAAGGAGGTATCCGTCATTAAGAAAAACAACGCTTATGCAGTGGCTGTGGCAAACTACGCCCCAAACATCACCAAAGACCAAGGTGGTCTTCCCACCGTCTCAAAGAGCGCCACATCTGACACGAACAAGGCTAAGCCAGAGGTCAAACCAGAACAGAACAAGAAGACCTTCAACAGCGTCAGCAAAATAGACCGTATGTCCCGGATTATGTTCCCTGTTCTCTTTGGGGGTTTCAACCTGGTCTATTGGGCCACCTACCTGAACAGAGAACCGGTAAATAAGGACATGGTCCCATCCAAATGAATACAAGATGTTTACTCTGCAAGGACACGGGACTCACTTTACACGGCCGGCCCAGGACCGATTACCCGTGTGCTTTTTATGTGTGCGTGTTCGGCTACATGGAGTTGTTGCATACAGAGGGGTCAGTATGGTGGTATTTCTTTTGCCGGTGCATTTATTACACGGAGACGCCAGGTACAGTACATGATAATTAACAACGTTATTATGATTGAGAATTTATAACATTTATAAAAAGATTGTCATGACCTTAATTCACTTTTGTTTAGGCAGCCCTTGTGCTTTACCTTCTGCCTGAGGTTCTTATTAATGAGCCTAAAAGAAATCAACTGCCAGGATTCAATGAGCAAGAAAAAAATATGTCAGCACATTTTTATCATACTCTAACCTTTCACGTATTAGAAAGCACCCATATTTGAAACCATAGACCCCACCTTGTTTTTGCGTCACTATTAACTGCACTGACTGTAATACATACTGTAAATCTAAGCTTTTTCATAGGCTTATCGCAGTTACATTACGAATTGGAAAATAAAGACACAGAAGGCTTTTTTGCACCAGTTACACAGCAGAAAGTGAACACATTTATTGTACGAAATGAGTGCTGACCCTGCAGATCTGCACATTACACAGCCATAAGTAAGCATGAGTTCAGAGATGAGTCACTATTTCCTATCGTAGCTATTGTAAAGGCTTACACTGTAAGGGGTGTCAAACCTGTTCACACGGAGGGCCTGGTGTATGCAGGTTTAAATTGGTTCCCAGTTCAGACCTCAACAATCAGGTGAGGGTAGAACCTAACCACTCAGTGACCTCGTTAATAAATCAAGGTGCAAGGTGAGAGCACAAACCTGTGGACACTCAGCCCTCCATGGAGCCGTTTTGACACCTGCGGCTTACACCTGCGGCTTACAATGACACTGTGAAAGAAATCAAGTGAATGGACACCAAGTGTCAGTGCAGCTTGGGAATGTTCCGTAATGTGTCCTAGATATATTTGTATTGTATTTACAAATGTATTTTATCACTGTGTCAAGTATGGGATTTCTTGTTGTTTTTATTTTTTATGCAATGTAGCATTGTTCTCTGATTCAGATCAACTAACCCAAATACATAAGTGCTTTATTGTCCATGTAAATCTTTTTTTAAAGTCCATGTTGTACTTAATTTCAAGTTGGCTTATTTACTGTTTGTAAAAATGTATGACTTGGTGTTTATATTATTAATTTATTACGTTATTGATTTAGTATGTTTTATTCATTCAGGGTGAAGTTGTCTCTGTTCTGCATTTTTTCCCGACTCAACTCTATCATATGATCTAAGTGTTTGGTTTTAGTGTGGGTGGGAAAACAGCGCCATGGCATTTCTATTGTTAAAACATATGTCGTTTAGTGGAAAGTGTGACAGTGTTGTATGCACATTTGGTACTTGTAAAGGTGTGGCACAAAATATTACAACTTCATGATGATCATTGGCATTAAAAAAATCACAATATTACAGGTTTTTCCAATAATAATTTATAGCTTTTACTGGATGTTCGTAAATTGATCGCTCATATTTTTTCATGGTGATATTGTTGTCCAAATCACAGAAAAGAGTTAATCTATTTTTAAATAAAATGTGCACAAGCACGCCGTCTGATTTAACTTCCTTCTATTTGAAACTGTCGCATTGAACTGAAAATGTTTTGCTTGGAGTCTCCCTTGAGTATGCATTACCATATTAAACACATTTCTGTTTGACATTGCAGAAATAGCATTGACTGAAAGAAATGTATAGTGTCAAAGGTCAACCAAATTGCGAATTCAATCTTAAGACAGACAGCTCTGTGGCAAATATCCAGCATTTTACTTATTGTTAAATAATTACCCGTCCTCTCCCCCAAACACAAATAATTACCCGTCCTCTCCCCCTAACACAAATAATTACCTGCCCTCTCCCCTAACACAAATAATTACCCGTCCTCTCCCTAACACAAATAATTACCCGTCCTCTCCCCCTAACACCAATAATTACCCGTCCTCTCCCCTAACACCAATAATTACCCGTCCTCTCCCCTAACACCAATAATTACCCGTCCTCTCCCCTAACACCAATAATTACCCGTCCTCTCCCCCTAACACCAATAATTACCCGTCCTCTCCCCTAACACCAATAATTACCCGTCCTCTCCCTAACACAAATAATTACCCGTCCTCTCCCCTAACACCAATAATTACCCGTCCTCTCCCTAACACCAATAATTACCCGTCCTCTCCCCCCCCTAACACCAATAATTACCCGTCCTCTCCCTAACACCAATAATTACCCGTCCTCTCCCCTAACACCAATAATTACCAGTCCTCTCCCCTAACACCAATAATTACCAGTCCTCTCCCCCTAACACCAATAATTACCCGTCCTCTCCCCTAACACCAATAATTACCCGTCCTCTCCCCCTAACACCAATAATTACCCGTCCTCTCCCCTAACACAAATAATTACCCGTCATCTCCCCCTAACACCAATAATTACCCGTCCTCTCCCCTAACACAAATAATTACCCGTCCTCTCCCTAACACCAATAATTACCCGTCCTCTCCCTAACACCAAATAATAACACACCAATAATTACCCGTCCTCTCCCCTAACACCAATAATTACCCGTCCTCTCCCCTAACACCAATAATTACCCGTCCTCTCCCCTAACACCAATAATTACCCGTCCTCTCCCCCTAACACCAATAATTACCCGTCCTCTCCCTAACACAAATAATTACCCGTCCTCTCCCTAACACAAATAATTACCCGTCCTCTCCCCTAACACCAATAATTACCCGTCCTCTCCCTAACACCAATAATTACCCGTCCTCTCCCCTAACACCAATAATTACCCGTCCTCTCCCCTAACACCAATAATTACCCGTCCTCTCCCCTAACACCAATAATTACCCGTCCTCTCCCTAACACCAATAATTACCCGTCCCCCTAACACCAATAATTACCCGTCCTCCCCCTAACACCAATAATTACCCGTCCTCTCCCCCTAACACCAATAATTACCCGTCCTCTCCCCTAACACCAATAATTACCCGTCCTCTCCCCCTAACACCAATAATTACCCGTCCTCTCCCTAACACAAATAATTACCCGTCATCTCCCTAACACCAATAATTACCCGTCCTCTCCCTAACACCAATAATTACCCGTCCTCTCCCTAACACCAATAATTACCCGTCCTCTCCCCTAACACCAATAATTCCTCTCCCCCCTAACACCAATAATTACCCGTCCTCTCCCCCTAACACCAATAATTACCCGTCCTCTCCCCCTAACCCAATAATAACCCGTCCTCTCCCTAACACCAATAATTACCCGTCCTCTCCCTAACACCAATAATTACCCGTCCTCTCCCCCTAACACCAACATAATTACCCGTCCTCTCCCCCTAACACCAATAATTACCCGTCCTCTCCCCCTAACACCAATAATTACCCGTCCTCTCCCCCTAACACAAATAATTACCCATCATCTCCCCCTGACACAAACATAACAGATTCAAGTATTGAATTTCAAGCATAGACAACGCAGCAGGGTAACATATGACGCCCCAGTCCCTGTCACTGTTGAGACCCAAGTGTTGCCGGAATGCCCTCAATCGATATCAGAGAAAACTATAGAGAAAACAGCCAGCAGTGCAAAGTTTGTCAGCAGAATTACTGCCCTGTCTGAATCTTCTGTTCTGCTTACCCATAATCCCCGAAGCCCTTACCTCCTTATCTGGTTGTAGGCTTTAAATGTGTCGACTGGGAACTCCCGTGATATTGACATACATAGAAACGCTTAGATGCAAGCAAAAAAATAATAATGGATAAAGCATTAAAATGTAAAATGTTGCATTCAAGACCTGTTCAGTTCTTTAATATCTTTTTATTTCATTGAAAGGGCACCACGTTTTTTCACGAACTCTCGGTAAGTAATGGCTTACATACTGTAGTAAATGTGAAGGTTTTACATAGGGTTAGGGTTGTACAGGATATCATTGGATCTGTATAATCAAAATCCAACAAAGTCCAACATACTGCACACGCGCTATAGAGGTGAATTGACTCGGCATGATATCTGTAGTATTGATCGAAATAATGGAACCACATCGAACCGTGTTTTCGTTTCAAGGCACGATGAAATACAGGCACCGCTAAATAAAGGAGAACATAAAATGTGTTCACTGGCTCACACAGACAGACACCGTACAGAGACACACAAACATGCACCCCCACCTATTGCTTACATTTGCACACACACACACACACACACACACACACACACACACACACAGAGACACAAGCCCCCGGGCCATAGAGAGAGCACACACTGTCTTGCCTGTTCGTTTAAGGTGGACCACTGAAGGCCAGCCTATTGCCAGTGGCCAGAGCTGTCAAGTGTAATCAAAAATCTCCTATCTTCTCCTGCACTCGTCTTTGCCCCCTTAACCATTCAGCCTCGTCGTGTCTACAGATCTCAGGGGAGCTTTAAGATTTTTACTGCCATGATCTCGAAAGGGTAGATGCTTTCAATTACAAAATACAAATACAGTACCAGTCTAAAGATTGGACACCCCTACTCACTCAAGGGTATTTCATGTCCACATGGTAGAATAATAATATCATAGCTTCTAGACAACCTGGAGGTGTGTTTCGGGGTCCACGTCTTGTTGTAAAACAAAACGATAGTCCCACTCCCACGCGTATCGCTGCAGAATGCTGTGGTGGCCTTGGTGATTGAGTGTGCCGTGAATTTGAAATAAACCAGTGACACCAGCAAACCAACCTCCCACTGTTGTCATACGTCATGGTGGGAACCAGACATGGAGACATCGTCCGGCATCCAGTCTAGGTCTGATCTGTCTAATGAGACACACATTCAGATTTCCAATGTTTATGGCCTAAGCAAGTCTCAAATTCTTCTTCTTAATATTATCAGTAGTGTATATGTGCATGAAAGCCACGTACGAAAGGCTGTTTCAGGATTTCTCTGAACAGTGTATGTTAAGTTGGGTCTGTCACTTGAAGTGTGTAATTTGGGCTGGAATCTGAGGTGCAGTTAATTGCAGATTTCTGAGGCTGGTAACTCTGGGTATTCCTTTTTCTTTGACGGTTCGTGTGAGTGTCAGTTTAATCATAGTGCTCGATGGCATGTGCAGAAATAATGATGGCCTTCTGTGTGCCAAACTTGCCATGTCACAACACAACTTATTTGAAAAGCCAAAGCAGGCCGATATATAAAGGTATTATTTCCAAATTCTGGAAAACAATAAACAGTGCCACCCCACACCGCCACAACTGATGTTGAACTCTGTACTCATTCCTGATCAAAATACAAGTGATGACGCTTTTTATTGCTAATGATTTTGAGTCAAGGGTTTTGGCTGAAAAATTTCCTTGATTCAATTCTAGTTAGAGACGCAGAGACAGCTAAAGGGTTGATATGTTAGATCCAGGCTAGTTAGTTAGTGCTGCTCCAATTATTTCTGAAGCAGTGACGCATGTATTTCATGTAATTCCTTTTGGAGGTTATCCCTAAAGTTGGGAAAACTGCTCATTAACACTTGTGTCCTTGATTACTATAGCTCTGTCGCATGTCATCCTCTGTTAAAATCAGGAATGCATTGGTTAAATTAAATAACAGCTACGTTACGTTTTTATCAGAAATTTGCATTTTAAAGTTTTCCATCTGGTTTTGGACCTAGGCACAGTAGCCTACTATCATAGCACCTAAACTGGTTACAAACAATCTTGTCAAAGCCCTAGATGAAGAATGACGCTTTGTTGGTCTATTTGTTGACCTGTCTAAGGTCTTCGATACATTAGATCAATAAAAA
The DNA here is from genome assembly GCA_029465975.1 of Dallia pectoralis. Taxonomy (NCBI): domain Eukaryota; kingdom Metazoa; phylum Chordata; class Actinopteri; order Esociformes; family Umbridae; genus Dallia; species Dallia pectoralis. The sequence goes on from CM055754.1 coordinate 6,277,692, forward strand.
CCTTTCTTCATGTCACGAGTGTGGAGAGTAGTTGTTGTACACGGGAAGTGCACTTCCTGTGTCTGGTGATTGTTTTGTTTTTAGCACAGCTGGGGCTTGGGAGGTAGTCAGAAGGGCAATTTGGCACTGTAGCTGGGGGTCGCTTAGCATTGTTTGTTTGTTTGAAGTCACGTCCGGGAGAAGGTTAGTGTGTGTGGTACATATCGCGGTGTTATTATAGACCAGGTACACTGCTACAAATCCTTGGTATTCCCTGATGGCAGTGGCTACTTTTAATAATTCACCCTTCCACACTGTACACATTGTTTGGGAATGGTTTCATGGTTTCAGAGTTCAAGGTGTTCCCCTGGCCTCCCTCCATCATCCACAGGGGCTCTCAACCTACAAGACTTGAAGGATCTGCTGCAAATGTCTTGGGGCCAGATAGCACAGGACATCTTCAGAGGATTTGTACAGTACATGCCTGACCTTGTGAAAGATGTTTCGGTGCCAAATACCAAAGGACCAACGGCATATTAGGCAAAACTTGGTCAGCAAATGGTCATAATGTTTTGGCTCATCATTGTATATTCACTTCACCACACCAAATCAAGTACCGGTTTTGGTTGAGTAAGTATAGGAACTTATAATTGGTCATCTATTACCTTCCATTTCAATAGGGTATGACAATTAGCTGACACACATGCCAAACCCTGTACTCATTTAGCAGCATGCATGGTGAAGGTCAGAGAACACACAAAAACCTTTATATTACATAATGACTGTACGAACGAGGGGGGAAAAAGAATTGCAACATGCCAGAAAGTACCCGTCTCCACTATTAGGGCGTTAATAACAGCATCAGCAAAAACGCCGTGATGCAGTATAAAATGCAGCTTTGTGCTTTGTGAAATTTTTAACACATCATTACACTATGGTTGGCTTAGACTCCCTGACTTCCAGAAGGGCCAGACATTGATTGATGTTTGTGTATAAGGCTGTAACGCCGAAACTTCAGGTCTATCATCCAACGATTGCATATGCCTGAAGAAAACATATGTATATTTAAAGTTAGTTAAAAGCGTCTTGTTAGTTATGGTAGATCACAGATCATAGGTAGTTGCAGTAGTTGGTTGAATCTTAAGATCCCCAAGCTCCTACAAAAAAAAGTTATTGGCTTCAACATTTGGCCAGAAGAAAGCGTCTACCCTAATCAAGACATAAACATCAGCAACTTGAATTTGCAAAACAATGTCACCAGGACTCGTACCACGTCTTGAGGTAAGATGAGAAATAGAGCTTTTGTAGAGCTATTTTAGGTGTAACGTCAAGCTGTTAAAAAAACAAAGCCTTTTTCACTCAGCCTTTTTCATTTGTCGTTATCAACAGGGGTGCGAATATTGGATGGCACTGTAACATTACTAAAAAGCACACACACTGAAAACAACCTAAAACGCAACGACCACAGTGAACGTCTATAATGTCCACCCAGTGAACACGAGAAGACCGAACCCACAGACAGAAAACAACTAAGTTGTCTTTGAAAACAGGCCGCGGACACTGAAGTATGATTAATTTGGACAAGATCCAGACAAATATAATCAACTGAATTCTCTGCCAGAGGCGAGAAGTCTCAAGATCCAAAGATAAGTAACCTCATCTTTGAAGAGGCATCAGTTCACATTGTCTCTTTAGCTACCTACTAACTCTACCCTCTATCCTTTCTACAGAATAATGTATGAAACCAAACGGAAAATATGAACAGACATCGCACAATTCATGCAAAGATATTCAGAAGATCCATCTGCATTGTCTCGTTTGTATGGGTTTCATTTGTTGTTCAAGGCACTTGCAGAGTCCATTCTCATTGAGATGCTAGTTAATTCAGCACTGAACATGTAAATATAGTATAAAAAGAACTAGGCTCACTGCATCTCCCTCCACGTTGTCACACTATCAGCCGCTTCTTCCCAACTCTACAGACTCTCACATCTTGACTCCTTCTTGCATTGTGTCTGTCTACATCATTCATGTTCTGTACTGTCCGTAAAATCTTGCCTTATTAGAAATTGAGGCAATCTAAAGGTTTGAACATTTTTATGCCATGTGAGATGAGCATTGGGAGACACAGAAGGACACAACTCTGGGTAAATTGAGGAGGAAACAGTAAAAAAAAAATAACCCGGGAGATGCGATAATCCCCTTTAAAGGGATGCTAGTCGGGCATGAAGGTGTTGATACAGTTGCCTAGCAACAGAGGATAGGCCCTGAACAGAAGCTTTGATGTTAAAAGTGTACGCCCACTTAGTGTATGGATTGCAAATCTGGATTATCATCGAGATCATTTTACAAGATTAGACAGGATAGAGGCAAAGAGGCATACATCAAACAGATACACATTACTGACTGCTGAGTGGGTCAAAATGTGTTCAGTCATCTGTAGGCAACAACAGCAGCTACGATACTCTTCCTCTTGTTATCAAAGAACATGTTTAGGCTTTACCCTGGCTGCCTCTCCGGGATGGTATTTGGTAACCAGACAGGCATCTCTGGCAAAACCATTTTAAAAGCACATCTGCCTTTCAGTAGGAATCCCTGCAAACCAAATAATGGTTAACTTTCACGCTGACATTTGAAGAGTGTGTGTGTGGAGACACATTTTCTCTGTCAGTGCCATGGTGGCCTTATGTGTAACTACCTAGGCCACCTGTTGGCCAGACACATCAGTAGCTATGTTCGGTTGTAGGAGACAGACTCAGATGTAAGCAGACAATTCAGAGCAGTTTTGAATGCTAATGGGTGGCATCGCCATGGTGACTCCCAGTCCTATCCTGTTATTGCACTGACAACTTTTGCTGTGTGTTTATTCTCTTCTGCCTTGGCAGCAGCTAGTATCACCGCGGGATTGTCAGAGATAACCACACTATTTTATTTTCAATAAACGAGCGGGAAATTGGTTATATTTATATTGTTTTACATTCCACTGGGAGGTGTTGCATGGCATATCATTGTTGCACTGGGTAAATTAACAAAATTAATGTTGGATTCCTTCTAAAGAAATCTGTGACAAAAATGCTATAGAACAGATGTACCATAACGATTATGTTAGTTTTGCGATATTTGCTGGGAAGCTATTTCATTATTTACAGTATGTGTGGTTTTATAGGCTGAAAAATACTAGGTAATTATGTATATATATATATTGTAGGGCAACAGTTATATTAACAAAAGTTTATATGATTCAAGATTTAGAACGACCCTATAGGATTAAGACTGCAGGGTGTGTGCTAGTTGTGATTGGTTGAACTGCTGCCTCCACATTTACATATATGAATATTTTTACAAAGTGTGCTACGAAATATAATATCATCCATCTTCAGGTCTGAAACCGTCCTGTCAACACATTAAACCAGGTGAGCAAATTCAATGAATTCTAGGTAAACTAGTACAAGAAACACCCAGTAAGGTATTGGACATAGAAATACCATAAAACATCAGATAATGTCAGACAACCCACCAAAACTATACATATAACGAAGCTGACAAAAAGCTACTAACCTGGACACAATTAGAATTAGAAGTTGTTAAGAACACCATGTAGTCATGATCATATATGGTAGTTCCAAATCTAAAAGTAAAGTTACTAAAGTGCCTAAAGTTATCTGGTGTTTTTTTCATTTCAGATACTGTATTCACTCTCTATTTTCACTATTGTCATTTGGAATTTTACGACCAGAGCACATGGAACAAGCTGTAGGACCACCTGGTCTGACAACCTAATGTTTTCTGGTCCAAAACGTACCTGGTTGTATGGTGTTAAAGGTCATATCCTCATATAACTGTTCCAATTACCTTGGCAATTTTGGCAAAACCTTCAGGCGTCAGTTAGAAAGCTGAAGATAAAGTTAATCTTTCAGCATGACAACGGCCCAAAGCACACATCAAAATCCACAAAAGCATGGCTTCACCAGAAGAAGATTAACGTTTTGGGATGGCCCAGCCAGAACCCAGCCAGAGCCCAGACCTGATCCAATTGAACATCTGTGGGGTGAATCTGAAGAGGGCTGTGCACAGGAGATGTCCTCGTAATCTAACAGATTTGGATCGCTTTTGCAAAGAAGAGTGGGCAAATATTTCCAAGTCAAGATGTGCCATGCTAATAGACTCCTACCCAAACAGACAGAGTGTTATAATAAAATTAAAAGGTGCGTCAACAAAGTATTAGTTTAAGGGTGTGCACATTCTATGCAACCAGGTAATACGTACGTACGTTTTTATTTTCCCCCCTCAAAGATTTAAATTTGTTTTTCAATTGAAATTTTCATATTATCGGTCACATTACAGATGGAAAAGGTTCTGACAGGATTTATCCTTCTCTAATTTTTTCAGCTCACAAAAACCTGGCATTATAGGGGTATGTAGACTTTTCATATCCTCTGTATATATATATTGTTTGTTTTGTCAAAGAGCTTCAACGTGTTATTGCTTGCTCTTTGGTGTGTCAGCAGGGTATCTGTGTATGCATGGTGTATGTTTTCAGGAATAAAACAACTATTATTGAAAATTAACTGTCATTTTTTGTCTGCAACATAACCAAACAAATTGGGCTCTGCTGTTATTTGAATGTTGAGGGAAACTTGTATTGCATAATCTGTGGATACATTGCATGCTAGTCATTATATATCTATGTTTGCTTAAAGACATTTGAAAAAACGCTCAAGTCAATGTAAGTCATGGCAGTTTTTATAAACTGACTGATAACCATTTAATAGTTTTGACATATAGACTCTGATTGTGATTGTCAACTTAATGCAAAAAGATCCCAGAACAAACAATTGGCGCAGAAGGAAATAGGCTCATGCTGTCAGAGAGTTATATCAGCAAGATCAACATCAAAGTACACCTGTGCTGTACTTCTGAACCCCATTTTCCATCCACGGGGGTATATTGTCAGCTATATGCATTTGGCACCCTAAAGCCATACATCACAGGAGGTCTACCCTATTCTCCCCCGCCTTGGAGAGAAACACCATAATGCATGCATTACTCAGGAGCTCCGATTGGTAGAATATCAAGTCAATTCGGAAACACACATATATATTTAGGATAATCATATACAATAGCAAAGGGGTAGACATTGGGTTTTGTTATTTTCCAGACCCAGCTCGGTTATTTGGAGGGGTTCTGCTCGACATGCACGGTGGACTATCAGTAGTATAAGATCCTGCTGCAATCTGTCCAAAGGCATAGCGATGCATGCGTGGCTGTTAGTGTCCTTTATTGGAGCCGGGTAAGTTTGCATGGCACTATTGAGGATTAAATGACCGGAGATGAATGTGTGGTTATAAATTAGAGGGCATTATGGAGTCCAGACGTTTGCAGGTAATTGATAAATAAATAAATGGTGATAAATAAACCTGATTCTTTGTAATTATGGACACATAGAATCAAAACATGCATCCTCCTGTATTTAGTGTTAAGTATTTTCCTAGTTAAATGTCCTTCCATTTTAGCATGGACTAGATTATGTTTATTTCCTTGTTTTAGCAGCACTGCAGCAGCCAGTGAATTCAAAATAAGGGCAACCTAACTACCCTACAATGAAAGAAATAACTATTTTATCACGGAGCAAATAATTACAAGCAACATCTATCCACCAATACATTTCTACAAAATAAAATGATTTAGTATAGTATAGTATACAAGTTATATATTATGTGATACAATGCATTTGGTTCAATGTAGGATTCAGAGTCATGACAGGTTTGACATAAATGCGGCAAAATGGACCTGGATCCGAGAATTGGGCGACTCCATTCGAGTCAGTCTATAATCCTCCCCAAATGTTATTTTTAAATGTGCGAATAACAGCGTATGTTCCTTATAATAAACCGGATGATTTGAATCCTAAATGCTGATTGGCAGTTCGCTGCTGTATGGGAACTTATACAATAAATACAATAAATAAATGTGTCTCTATTTGAGTTGGCAACTGAAGTATCAGTAAGGAAAGGCATGTGGGAGGCTATACCTCCAGTTTATCTGGCACTGTGTTTGCCATGATGGACCAAACCAACACTACCCATGTTGATTTAATATACAAAGTGAACAGTGAATAGATCTACTTTGGCACATAGTCTACATATATTGGAAACTGCATGCATTCCCGCCACAGGTGTATGTATATATGAGCTATACGTCTCAAATAAGACAGTGATCTTTTAGTAAAGACAACTATTCAGGTTTTATGAAGTCTATCATTTTTAGTATCCATTTTGGCATTGTGATACGTATATATACACTCATGACAAATGTGAACATGGACAATGTTAACCTTATTTTGTTTATTATTACCTGTTTATTATTTTGTTTATTTTGTGAGGTATCATGGAACCAGTGGTTCCCAATCAGGGGTACGTGGCCTAAGGTGATTACTCGAAAGAACTCATGAATCCATGTCCTACTCTAGTCTAAACACATGACTGCGGTAAAAGTAGTTCTCAACACACATTTATACAGTAGATATTCTATACTCAAAAAAATTGGGGTCTGAGGATTTTAAGAAACCATTAACGTACAGTAAACAAAGGTTATTTATGCCTCGTGTTAGCGAAACAGACAGTGACACTGGTACTAGCAAGGTCAGGAAGCCAGGGTAGACATCTGAAGCATTAAGGTGTAGATAGAGATTAAAGATGACATGTTGGATGATATTGATGCAATGTAAAGTAAAGATACTTTTATTTTCAAGGGATTTTTGCCGTTTTCTACCTTATTTTATTGCAAAATTCACCTCGGCTCTAAAACACAACATACTGTATATTTATAGTTTTTTCTAATAATATTAAATAGCATACAATTTTTTAAGTATTTACATATAATATAAATCAAGGTATCTGCACGTTATTAATCAAAGAGTAGGAATTAATTGCTTTTGTTTGTCCCTTTCAGTTGAAAGTTTGTCTGCCTTTGGTCAAGATGCACAAGAAAGTGATTTTCAAAGTTTTCTGTCTGTTTTGCTTTTCCCAAAATAACTGTCTAGAAAGACCAGAAGCTGCCTTTTTTGGTTTGTAGATATATACTTACTTAGCAAAACATTTCTGCCAGAGTGTCCCCTGTGTCTCCTGCCAGTCTGGCCCAAACACCCCTCTTCCAAAAGTAACACCCTTGTGAAGGCCAGTAAACACAAGGGAAATGTCACTGTGTGTTGGGGGCACAAGGAGTGTTGAATGGGACGCTGATGACCAAGCGGATGGCATTGCAGTAAATCACATTAGTTAGCATTTTAGTAGCTTTTCCTTTAGGCTACGTCATCATATTAAGGATTTGCAGGGTGGTAATTTTTACAATGTGGTTAAAGGATGTTTTGTTGCTGAACAAGAAACCAATTCTTAGATATAATGTAGACTGCTGGGTAATATGGGTGTTAAATGAAAGTCAGCATATCAAGCAAAAGACAGAGATTTGTAGGCGTCGATATACATAGGTTAGCCCAATAATCAAACCTTGAGGACCACCTATATATACCAAACAATGATGTGGACAGCAAGCCTCCAATTTGACATTATTTAATGTCAGCAGAATACTTTGCAATCCAGGGTGGACAGTCCTTTGAGATCCCACATTTTCCAAGTCCATTTATTATTATTATTATTTAATACAGTGGTTGAAGAAGTAAAAGACTTCAGGCAAATCAATAAAAGGAGCCACACATTAATACAAACCGTTTGGTCTTAAATCGATATGTTGCCATTCAAGACATTTGGAGATGCTGTAATACACCCATGGGCGGCTCTGAAGTAAATCGCTGAGAAAACACTAAAGGTGGGTTAACTGTTTGTTGACCAGACATTTAAACATTTTCGCCAGATAGGGCATTATTGATATAGGATGTGTGAATCAGGTTTCAGGTTGAAAACAGTCTGATTATATGTGTTTTCATTTCTGACAGTATATCTGAATGTGGTTCGTAAAAGTGCATTTAAACATGTTTCGCCAGGCAGAAAAATAACGATACATTTACACTGTCTTTCAAATTAACTGTGCAGAAGCCTACTTCATTTCAAACATGTATACTTTAGTTTAATATCACAATGTAAGTTCACTAGCTAGCCAAATTCAGTCTATTGGGAAGAAAAAACAACCTGTGGAGTGGTAGGCTCTATGGCACAGCAGGAAGTAATGCCCTCAGAGTTGTCTTTTAGGAAGAGGAAAACTGTTGACACTTTGTACATTTTTCAATGTATTTGCTGATAGTGACAAGAATTGTCTATCAATGAAGGATAACCACAACTGCACCAGCAATTCAACTGTAGTCGAATCTTAATAACTTGAGGGTCTTAGCAAAACGAAACATACATTTTCAATCCACTCTATACTGAAATACAGTGGGGGTTTTGGTGCGTAAAAAAGATTCTAGCTCCCTCTGCCTATTTCTGTGTGAAACAAATGTCACTGCCCTAGCAATCTCTCTGTTCCGGTATCCAGCAGTGTTTGACAAACAATGTGAACGCTCGAAATGTTCCCTGTTTGTTTCCTGAATGTTAAAAATAAAGGCCTCTTTTATCAAAGAAATCAGTGTTAGTGAAACAATGCATTTGGACAATTGGAAACCCTCAACCCTCACCTCTACAACTACAACAGATTCCTGTCCAGCTCTTCTGCCAAAATAACGATTCATCTGCAAAGCTGAAATCCATGTTCTTCGTAATTCTCTCTCCTCTCTTCACAGTGTGGCAGCGTTTGGGCCAAGCACAAAGGAGGACGAGGACTATGAAGACGTCCCCATAAACAAGACCTGGGTTTTGTCCCCCAAGGTCTACGAGAGCGATGTCACCTTGATCCTAAATAGATTGCTGCAGGGCTACGACAACAAACTCAGGCCTGACATAGGAGGCAAGTAGTTCTACATTAGTTCGTGGGATTCGGCACTGTTTTCACACAGTTACACAACATTCCCAATTAGCTCTCTAAGCATTATTATTTTAGCATTATTATTCATTACTAATCTACTCAACGGCCATTTCAGATGTGGCATCATGCAATTGTCAAATTAGGACTTGATCACTCTAAAACAATGCCGCGGAGTCAATGGTTGATTTTGTTCGTGGACTACTGTAGGTTAAACTGGAAGAATGTTATTGTTTCTTGAATCTTATATACATCTGCATTGAATGGGTGCCTTTGGTACACACTGAAACAAACAACGGTGACACGTTTTTAATGCACAACAATGTTCTAGCACTGATTTAGGCCTATGCTTGCCAATTCAAATGTTACCAAAACGACATATCGAAATAACATTGTTTGGCTAAGCAATTTGCTTGTCACTATAAATATCTCCATCTCGCTTCACCCGATGTGCATCCTGTAATCCGCTTGAAGTGAGACTTCTTTGATGAGAATAGAGTATTGGATGATTGAAATGACAGCGACAACTTTAAGGAACAAAAGTGGCTAGATTTTAAGGCCAAAATATATCATATTATAGACTATAGTCAACAGTATGTGGACACTTCTGGATAATTAGTAAGTGCAGGTTCTTCAGCCACAACCATTGCTCCCAGGTGCATAAAATCAAGCATGAAGCATGAAGTCTTCACAGACAAACATGGAATTTGCAATGGAGTGAAGTTGCAACCGTTGCCACAAATTGGTCCACATGTGCTATAATTGTAAAGTGAAGGTGTCTAAGAGCAACTGCAGCTCTGCCATAAAGTGGTAGACCATGCAAATCCCCCAGAGCGGGCCGCAGAGTGTTGAGGCGCGTAGTGCGTCAACATCGCCTGTTGTCTGTTGCGTGACTCAGAGTTCAACACTGCGTCAACAGTGCGTCTGGGGCTTCACAAAATGGGTTTCCATGGCCGAGCAGCTACACGCAAGCCTCACATCAGAATCAGCTATATTGGCCAAGCTTGCGTAAACAAACAAGGAATTTGACTCCGGTAAGACATGTGCAATGCCAAGCTTTAGCTGGAGTGATGTACAAATGGGTACAACTTCCCACAGAGACAATCCAAGATCTTGTGAAAAGCCTACCCAGAGCTTTAGTCAGTGTGCTATTCCGAAAAATGTCAAAATGAGGACCAGAATCGATGTGTCACTATCTGATTTTAATTACAAAAATATTTTTTTACTGGTGTGACACTTTCAATTATTTACAACATCATATATTGTGGAAAGTTTTCCTTCCAAAAGCTTTTCTCTGTTTGAACATTGCTCCATGTTCTGGAGCCAAATAAATCAAGACTAAAATAAGTTTTCATGTTATTCTTTAATATATCCAGAGAAAATCAACTTAACAAATTATTCAAATAATTTAATACTCTTAAGAATATCTTTTAGGTTTAGGTTTTTTATTTATCTCGATTCACTTCAGAATATATCTAACAATGTGGCTCTTTGAGGTTGACTGTGTACATTTCTTTATTTATTAAATGCACCATGTTGTTACTGCCTTCGAACTGAGAGTTTCATTTTCCACACATGACTGTCTAACATTGTCTTCCTGTTTTAAATGGGTCTTAATCAGGAATTGAAAAGGTAGGATGAAGTTCTTTTGTGCTCTTTTTAAAATGCAATTGTTGTGTTTTTGCTGTTCCAGTAAGGCCCACAGTGATTGAGACAGCGGTGTATGTCAACAGCATCGGGCCAGTTGATCCTATTAACATGGTAAGTCTAATGGCTTGGTATGCTATGGCAATTAGCTATTAGTTAGCCTGGTCCTCTGAAGCTCGTGCATCATGATGGTGCCAAAATGGGTTTATAGCATGCCTGCAGTCTGCAGTCACCGTACCTATCACCTTGATCCAGCTATCGAATAAATATGCTAAAAACGTAAAGTGCCAGTCGAACCGATCAACACCGCTCTTGAATGTTTTGACATCACATTGTGAGTGTTTCAAAGTGTCATGAATTCAAATCTTGGTTTATTTGAAATTAGCTTCGCACCATACCGCACATTAAAATATTTATAATATACACTGTATACTGACGAGCCAATATATTAGTCCTAATATATTGGCTCGTCAGTATACAGTGTATATTAGGACTAATATGACACGGGTGAAGTAAATAACGTTGATCACTCCTGACAAGGGCACCTGTCAAGATCTGGGTAGATTAGATGGTGAACAAAAAATTCTTCCTGTTGTATTGGATGCAATATTCCGTTTGGTCCAAGCCGACAGAAGGTCAACTGTGGCACAAGTCACAGAAAATATCTTGTTTTTGTTGGATGTAGCCCTCAGCATTCATGTTTAAAAGTATGATTCGCGTCTAATCAGTTAATGATAATGTTGGAGGATAATTCTCAGAGTCATGGGATGTCGTGCGCATGTTACTCGGGAATGACTACAGTCTAGCCACAGTACCATTAATGCCTGATTGATTCCAGGTGGTTGTCATTCTTTTAGGTTCTCCAATATTTGCAGAGAAAATGCTCTGTTAGATCGGTCATTGGGTTCAGGGTCAACTCCCTGACCATTGCTCTTTTTTGCCGCATTTACTTCATTTGGCTCTTTGTAGTCTTAGTGGTTCTAGACATCTTTCATTTCAAAATGATGGAGCCCACTGTGCTAATGGGAACTTTCAATGCTTTAATTATTTTTTTCATAACCTTTCCCAGATCAATGACACGGTGGTCTACAAAGTGTTTTGTGAACTTTATGGCTTTTTCTAACATGCACTGTACGCTGTGTGTCAGGTGTGTGTCTTTCAAAACCATATTGTATAGAGATAGTTTCAGTTTTTTCTTAAAACATGTTTTTGCTTTTGCAACAAAAATGTTTTGTATTAAGGGAGATTCCGCTGAGACCAACGATATTTTATTGTTGAGCTCGATATTACAGAAAACAGAAATATACAGGAAAATTGAAAACACAATGAAACACATTTGGAACCGCACACGTTATGAGAAGCAATCCCAGTCCAGAATAAACAGATATTATATCAGACATTTGAGTTGACATATAGACACCAGCGTTTCTAACTTAAGTTTATAAATATCTTTATACTCTGTAGGGCATCCCATGAATACGGGGCATGGACGCCAAAAGCAGTTTAATCTAACTCCGATTTGGACCTCGGTCTTGTAAGTGTGATAACGCTGTTTCTCCAGTGAATTTATGTGTTGGGACGTTTCTGTAAGATAACCCTATATTCTTAAATTGATTATGTAACAAATTATGGCAGCAGCGGATTTTATTCAGAAGTGTACAGAAGCATCTTGGCTACCCATGTACAGGAATGTGCACTAGACTAATGTGATGCTGTTTCACAATGCAACAGGACAATGACCCAAAACACACTGCCAACACAACTAGGGAGGTAATCAGACAATAAGTGGAACATTTGATAGTTTTAACACGAATTTACCCAATACTTATGCGAGCATGAAACCGGGAGAAGGAACACTGAAGATGCTGTTATTTTTAGCTGAAGATACGTGTTGAAATGACAACTATCGGTCTATACATTTACTTCATAGTCATATTAAAATTGCATTTTTTTGGGAATTTAATTCAAATGCTTATAGAGGGCACTCTTTATCGCATCGTCATATTCGGACCTACAAAACACTGGCATAAAGTGGCTTGCACCGCATCATTTCTATGCAGACATGACTGGCATGAGTTGTTTCTATAAAGTTAACAACATGACATTATCAACCATCAATTCAGTTTATCACACAACAAATGTGGAGAAAGTGCAAATGTATGAATACGCGCCAAAGCTGCTGTATAGTTTCCTATTACAATATTAATACCAATCAACCGCCATAAAAGAGTGGAACATAATGTGTGGAAATGCAGAATTAATTAAGGTCTCCGGCACTGACACAACAATGTGAAAAAAACATTTGAGGGCGGGGTAGGCTGTCGACAATGGTCTTTGTTAAAAACATGACTAATACAGGAGAGTAACAATCTAATACATTGTCCCGGGCAGTGGACACATCTATACTGTATCATTGAAGTAACAGTCTCATGGCGGCGTTGACCCATTCGTCCCTCGTGTTTTTAGGAGTACACTATAGACATCTTCTTCGCCCAGACGTGGTACGACAGCCGCCTTAAGTTCAACAGCTCCATGAAAGTCCTGATGCTCAACAGCAACATGGTGGGAAAAATCTGGATCCCTGACACCTTCTTTCGCAATTCTAGAAAGTCCGACGCCCACTGGATCACCACACCGAACCGCCTGCTACGGCTGTGGAACAACGGGAGAGTAATGTACACGCTTAGGTAGGGGGAACCCGGGTTGCCATTCTGTGTTCTCCGGGACTCTGTGTTTGGTTCTCGTTGTACGTGCAGCTCAACTTTGTGCATCTGTTATTGTGTCTTGTAGCCCCTCTATTGGTCGAGGCATGACCTTGAAGCCGCTGATATTTTCTCCCGAGCGTTTCAGATTAAAGATAGGGAAACACTGTGAATGTATTGCCGATCAAGCCTGTTTTGGGGACAGAACCCACGGCAGAATCATTGTGACATAATTTCAGGGCTTAACTTTTCTCTTTCACAATTCTGTTTTTGTCAGGTTGACTATAAACGCGGAATGCTACCTTAAGCTGCATAACTTTCCTATGGACGAGCACTCGTGTCCGCTGGAGTTTTCGAGCTGTAGGTGTTTAAACACTCTCCCGAATTTCGATCTGCCATTTTGACTTCAGCTTCAGTAGCCGGCCCAGACACGGTATCCGAGCGGTCCAGCATTATAGGAGCTGATCCCCATCTGCTTGAGGCCGGCCCTTCTGACTGTATGATCTATCATCTGTTCCACCAGGGTAGAAAGGAGGTCACCAAGTCCCATTCCCTGACAGACTAATGAATTATGTAGCCTCCCACCACTGATTCATGCTCCGTGTCTGCGTCATTTTTCATCCGTCCAGCCACAGCTTGTCATGTTTCGTTGTGTTGAGCTTTACAACCGCACACCGTGTTGAGTATTACAGTGTGAGCTAGTTGGGCTTGACAGTTTGTTCCATCCCGAATGCCCCCCCTGCTTGGCTGTGTAGTATGCCGCCTGTGGTGTACAGAGATCATGTGGATTGTGGCATCTAACAAACCAGACGACGGGAGATGCCAAACATTTAAAATGTGTGTTCAACTCTCTACGCCTCTCTTTAGACGGATATCCTAAGAATGAGATTGTGTATCGTTGGCAAAAGCGTCCCGTGGAAGTGGCCGACCAAAGGTACTGGAGGCTTTACCAGTTTGCGTTCGTCGGTTTACGGAACACAATAGACATGGCACACACCCAGTCAGGTGAGCGATGGCATCCATACATACATATAAAATCTTCGCCATCTTCTAGCTTTCATGTAATATCGCAGAAAAAAAACGTTCACTTCTTTAACACACATGTATGTCTCTCGCCTGAACGTCTAGGAGAATATGTCATTTTGACAATCTTCTTTGACCTAAGTCGTCGAATGGGCTACTTCACCATTCAGACATACATCCCCTGTAGCATGATTGTGGTTCTGTCCTGGGTCTCATTCTGGATCAACAAAGATGCTGTCCCCGCCAGAACCTCCCTAGGTATAATAAAACACATTGGGTTTCATTCAGCTCTGTCAGCCAGATCTTTAAACTGACCGTGTGACTTACTCTGCAGGGATCACAACGGTGCTCACCATGACGACGCTCAGCACTATTTCAAGGAAGTCACTTCCCAAGGTGTCTTATGTGACGGCCATGGACCTATTCGTGTCCGTCTGCTTCATCTTCACCTTTGCTGCTCTGATGGAGTACGGAACTCTCCACTACTTCACCAGCAACAGGCAGAGCAAGAAGGACAAGGATAAAAATGCTCAGCAGGTACAGACACCACTTATGTCTCCCAACGGTTTCCTCCATTTCATTAGATCACGTGTGTCAAACTCGTGGTTCGCCAGCCGAATCCGGCCCGCCACGTCACTGTATGTGGCTCGCGAGGGCTCAAAAGGCACATTATTGTCTTAAAATAAAAGTACATGCTCCTTTGCAGCATAACAGCGGTCATAAAATATATCTCCCACAATGCTTGTCGATTTTGTGTGACAAGTTTGACGGAGTAATGTGGGTTTCTAAACCTGATAAAATAAAGTGATTTACGTTACAATTACCCCAGAGCAATGTGCTGAAATATATTTCAACATTTATGCAAATGCATGTACAATAGTGGGACACTTGAATAAATAATAATCAAATGCAGAGATCCAGTTATTTACCAATTTGTCAAGGAGTAGTTACATTTATACAGTCTTACGGTTACAACCGGCCCTTTGAGGGCCAACATAATGCTGATGTTGCCCAGGGTGAAAATAAGTTTGATGGTACATTTTTATGTGAATAAATCAAGGTAAGTGATGAATTTAGAATATTGTAACAGCAGATCTTCATGAAATGTGTGTAAATTCATACATGCCATTTGCTACTATGTAACTGTGAAATTGTATGTCAGCATGCAGTACAAATTGCACACAACCAGTGACATGGAGGAAGACAGTCAGATGTGATAACTTATTTTACTGACACAAATATTGACATAATTGAATTTCAACGCTGTTGTGTCAAAGTTAAAATGTGTTATTTGTTAGCAACAACACGGCCGGTAGCTATATTTTGTTGGCTGTTGCTGGATATTGCTTTTCTCAGAGCTTTTCATTAAAATGCTCTCTGGCGCTAACAATCGCATAATTTCTGCACTTGCGGATCATCTTGTGTGGGTCTTTTCATTCTCTGTGTTCATTTTATCCATGGCCGCGACTCTCAAATCTTTCTCTCCTTTTGTATCTCATTACTTACGCTTTTCTGATTTGATCACTGTAGTCTCTTTCTCTGCCTTATATTTCTGAACAGTAGAATTAGAATCCCTGCGGCTTTGAGGAAACATCCCAAAATGAAATAAAGTTTAGGTTTGTTTTGTTTGCTAAATTATGATATATGCTACGAATATGTCTTTTGTTACTAATTGTAGTAGGAGAAGCAGGTTTGAACCTTGGATATAGGCGTGCATTACTCTATTTAGGTCTGAGACACAGTAAAAGTAAAGTTTTACTCTTTAGTATTTGTATAAATTCAGCATTTAGTTGTGGAATTGTTGCTCACGAGCCAAACCAAGTTCCTGACTTTGTATACTATGTCATCCAAACATGTGTATGACCTGTAAGTAAGTGATACAAAAGATACCAATGTGTTTGTAAATCTAATACATTTGTCGTGTTTAAGATCCCATTGCACTAGCTGGTAGGTCTGTCTTGTGACTTCCCTCATTAGAATAACTGGCACAATTTGTCTCGGAGTAACAAAGCTCAGAAGCTGCCAGAATTCGACAGAGGGCAAATCAGGTGTTACTTGTGGGAAGCAGTTCTTACATCAGTATTTTAGTACATTTCAAATACTCTCTCTAGTAAATATTGGCAAAGACCCACATCTGTTTTACCCAAAATCAAAGTCTTTGTTTATTCTGGAATTCACTGTTGTAATGTTTCCCTACAGAAATCCAGCAGCATGGTGGACATCAGACCAGGGACATCACTACTCCAGATGAATAACATTGATCCATACCAGGACAATGATGACTATGCTTATGATTGTCTGGATGGGAAGGACTGCACCAGCTTCTTCTGCTGCTTCGATGACTGTCGCAGTGGTGCCTGGCGTGAAAACCGGATGCACGTCAGAGTCTCAAAGATTGATTCTTACTCTAGAATATTTTTCCCCACGGCCTTTGGCCTTTTCAACCTCGTCTACTGGATCGGGTATCTGTACTTATAAATCGAGTCCATTAGAAGGGAGTAATTGCCTTTTACTGCAGATGAAATTGTCAAGATGTTGGTCCTTTGTTGGTTCCATGGTGGTGTGACGGAGATGGGCCGTGTGTATTGCTTTGCACTTTGCAAAGATGCATAGCTTAAAATAGCATCTTCTCACAATATCTGAGCAGCTTCTTTGTTCGTATCTGTTTCTAGGTGACGACTCGCTGATTAAAACAGCAGTGTTGAACCGGTCACATTGTACGTCATATTCACTTGCCATTGCATGTTTGGTTCCTGATCTAAAATCTTCTGATTAAATAAACTGTGATACACCAAGGTTGTTTTTTCCAACAGCCCAGTTTTGTAACCTCATAGTTATTGTAAATTCTATAATATCATTGACTATATAAATATAAAAAATTAAAAAGGGAATAAGCATTAAATAGTCTGCGTTCAAAAATACAATTGTATTTCCTCCGGCAGCGAATTCCAAACAAATATTTTCCATACTGATTGAGACAGTTCATCGATAATATAAAGTATGAAGTGACTCCATAGCGTTTATATTCATACTATAATGGGGAGAAAAAAATTGCAATTGTCTCTCGCTTAATGTAAATAGCCCAAATTGGGATTGGGATTGGGCTGTAACATCATCATATCATGATCTAATATGTAGAAGCAAAAAATGCTAGCAAATAAACTTCTATTTAGGCTACACTGAAACTAGAACAAAGCTTTTCATCAACAATCAAGGTCTTTGTAACACCTTTTAGTCTCTCATAAAAATGTTTTTGATAAGTAATCTACTGTTTATGTAATACATTTAGACATACAAGCATTGTTAAAAACATATGGATAATTGATAACTTCGTATATTACCAGAAAAAATATGTATTGCTTGATGATGCATCATTATTACTGCTGAATTACTTCAGAATTTTGTCATCTAACCATTACTGTTACATACTTTTACATACATATTTTTCCCATGCAGTGCCTTGCAAAAGCATTTAAACTCCAGGACACATTTTGAAAAAATTATTGTCACACAAAGACAATTATTCTATGGTGACATTGGTTAATTGTTGTAAAGATTTTGTAAGAGAAATACAACAACAAGGAAATATGTTCCTTGCATACTGGTAAACATTCATCCCCAAACATTGATATTTGGTATATTCACTTTTTCCTGATATTAAGGCTGAGTTTTGGTATCTACAATGCAGATTTGCTCCAGGTTGTTCAGGTTAGTTTGGCGACCATTATGGTCAGCAATTTCCAAAAATGTGTGACGTAGGTCCAATCCCAATGTCCACACTTAGGGACTTCAAAGTGTGTTCTCGTCAAGTACGCAAGGGCTCTCTGGCAGACTTTGAGCCCCTTATGCACCCTCTCCGTAAAACTTTGCCTGAGAAAATTGCCCAGAGTTCACTGCGTTGTGACATGAAATACGGGGGTTACCAAGGGACACCCGGAAGCAATAAACATAAAATAAGAAGTCTGAAACACAAAAAAGCATGCAACATGGTTCAGCGTCGTCAAGGTAACGAGATAAAGTGCATTCGCATTCCTACTTACAGCATTTTGTTCCCTTTCTGCCTCATGCACTCAATCACTTACCGTGTGACATAAATAAAGTCTCTAAGGGTTCAGGAGGGCAGACATTGGGATATATTCTCAATGGGATTGTTGATCAGGACTTTGAAGTGCTTGCAACATTATACTGCAGACAGCCACGGAACTCTGTAGTTAATTCAATGTGATTACTGTAGTTTCTAATATCTGTCTGAGTGCAGTCGTTTTATGTACTCCAGCATTGCAAATTGACAATTAGAAATATACAATATCAAGAAATGGAAAAACCTATTGGAGTCATGTTAGAGTGTGTGGAGTTGACCATTTTATTTTGAGCCTTTACTTAGCTGCTGTTAAACCAGCTGGCCTCACAGTTTTTCCTTTCTTTGCCAGTAATACAGATGTAACACTGGAATTTACGTCAAAATACTTTTCCAATAAAAGCACATAAGTGTAAAAAGTATAAATGAACAAAACATTGAAATAGTGGTATATGATAATGCCAAGCAACATGAGAGTTTGTCTGCCTCATTGTGAATTTCCATATAAGATATTAGCAGCAATTGGTCGATAATGGAGTCCAGCTTGCTTCAAATTGGATGCCAGAATAATTAAGATCATGTAATCTATGAGGGTAAACAAGCTTCAACTCCATTGAGTGCCCAGTTGGGTCATTATTGGAATTGCCAGCAAAACAAACAAGAGCCAAGTGGTAAAATTGGAATCAATCATAAACCAGCAGACTTAGGTTTGCTGATAACTTAATTCTTGGTCATTTTCTATTCCAAATTAAAAATAATATTACATTATTAACCCTCTCCCAATATCCTTTGATTGGACATGAAGCGGTCATGGAGCTTACAAAGTCAATATGAAGTAAGACATTCATTTTAATTGCAGATTTCAAATTGGAAGGATAATGGAGATTGCATCCATTTATTTAAATGTAATTGAACCTTATTTAGTCATTAGTCCTTAAAATGGTCTGCCTTCCTGTAACGAAGAACACAACAGCTGGATGAAAGAAGGACATTTATGTATGAAAATATAAACCATAACCAAAGAACCCTAAACAAAGACAAGACAAATACATGTACAATGTGGTATACTTCGTGAAGTGTTTTTTTTAAATAAATGGATATCATCCGCATATTGTGAGCTAGAAGGGGAATAATCGTTCATTGCTATAGGTCTAACTTGATTTTCGTACAACTTGTAGAAGAGACTTTAGTGCGAGAATATAAAATGTACATGAATACAGGGTCATCCTGTTTAGCCAATTTAAAGATGGGAAAAGGTGATCAATTGCTCCCACATTTTGTTGAATGATTGCTTTACCTGGGTGTTGTGATACAACTTATAATGTGTCAATTGTAACACTTGTGTAACACTTTTCTATTTTTTTATTCATATTGCTTAATCTCTAACTTCTGTCAAATGCTTTTCGGTCAGCATTTTTCTTAACGTTCACAACCTGATCAATGGCCTTTTACGACAAGGTTTCACAAAAACATTTTTGGCTGACAATTGGAGGCCAATGGTAAGGTTATTAATGTCCACATTATGGCAATATATTATGTCAATTAACTAATCTTTGCAAGCAATATGTACAATTAAATTTTTTGAATAAAGTCTTCCTAACATGAAACCCATGTCATCATACATAATACATTTTAATTGTCAGTTTAAAATACATGTTTCCATATACAATTTGTCAAAAAATAAAATTGATCAGAGGTTTGAGCACGTTTGCATGGTACTGTATAGATAAATATATCAAAATTAAAATGATAGTTCACCCAAATGTTATATTGGCGTCTTTACCCAGTAAGCAGCCAAGAGTCTTACTATAACAGGACCATATGCATAATGTCTTTGGCATTGCTTCTAATTGCTTGCATTTTGGCACTTTTAGCACCAATCCCATCCAATTTCAGAGATCTACATTTGCATTTTTCATACCGAAATCATCCCCCAACCCAATGCCCCTTCCCTGCACTTCCCTGTTCGATGAACCAACGTCCTATTCACCAGACACCTGGCCCCCATTCCCTCAATCATCATCTATAAATGTATCCATCAGTCTCTCGTCTTTGTCGCTTTCGGTCGTTGTCTTTGTGTCATGTGCCTCATGCAGTTGACATTTCATATCCTGTTCATATTTTGCATTTAAAAACAACGCTGGGGGACAAATGAAAGCATGGATTCCTGTCAAACGTTGTCCACAGACTGAACAGTGGACATCAATATGTCATTTTGTTATTTCAGTGAACTATCCCTTTAACTCTTATGGCATATTTCCACACCAAACCAAATAAACTGTTCATGACTTTGTAGCAACGGTGTGTAAATAAAGTGTTTCTTGTTACATTAAAGATCAATACGATTCGCTGAAGTCATAATGTTTGAGCTACACGTAAGAAAAAAAATCACAGAGAATGTAATTGAGTATTCTACACTGTACTGTAAATATGATTAACAACATTACTAGTTTGCTGGTTAATTTTCAGTTAACACCGCATTGTAATTACCTATTAAGTATTGTTAAGCTTAGACTGTGTTGAACGTCCTAGGACTTAATATAACATTAGTTTCTGTTTCCTTTTAGCGTGTCGGTTATAGTTATATATAGTGCACACGCAGTAAAAATGATAACCGTTCTATTGCAAATTAGCTATGTATTTTCAGCTGTGGAGCACATCTCTGTTACACAAATAAACCAATTGGCTAGTTCAGCTTTCTGTAAAGAAACCCGATGTGGTTTAGGATGAGCCTGTCCATGATTGGAAAAACACAAGCGTTATATCCTTCCTCCCCCACTCTCATTCTCCGACATCTCTAGTCTATACGCTCGGTCGTCTAAAGACATAGCCACACTTTACTCCATACAGTTTCAATGAATATGATTCCCTGCTTGGTTAGTTAACACTGTCCTGGTCATTAATGTGTGGTTTGTCTCTTCTCTGTCTAGTGGCCTTACTGTGTCCATCCACAATGCATATAGCTGATGTTTTTGTGATCATTTTGTGGTGAGCTAATCCCATTCTAACTTGTCGGTATTATTGTTTATTCTTGCCCAGGCGTGATAACACAGCGTTAGACAAGTAGAAAATCGAATTCGAAATGTTTATAGAAAATGGTTTCTGACATTATGCGCCGACACATTCATCTTTGTTTGTAATAAATGCAGGCAGGGGTAGCCAGCCATGCAATATTTTCGTTATTATATTTTGTTCTGAATTTCACTCGTTTTTTGAATGATTTGAATCATGTGAATTTTCAGATGTCTGGATCTTTCTTTTGAGAAATATGTGAATGTGTAACGGAACAACAACGCAATAGAAATGCCCTCAGTGATACACAATTATGGGCTCTGAGATGAGATCGAGGATGAGCTCTGAGATGAGATTTGAGATGAGATCTGAGATGAAAGAAGTGTCTGATGTGTGATTGGCTAGATCTAAAAGGATAAGAACACAGAAAGGAGAATCTGATGTGTGATCTAGAAGGATAAGAACACAGAAAGGAGGATCTGAGGTGTGATCTAGAAGGATAAGAACACAGAAAGGAGGATCTGAGGTGTGATCTAGAAGGATAAGAACACAGAAAAGAGGATCTCATGTGTTAGAGGCTAGATCTAAGAGGATAAGAACATGAGAGAAAGAGTCATCTTGGGCATCTGTTTCAAGCCAAAAAAGCAGTGTACTCAAAAAATACTATTTTGGTGATGAGCCTTGGGCACTCACCACCCTGTCATAGGCACTTCTGTCCGTAGGCACTCACTTATGTTCACTGGGCACAACCCACATGCCTTGCCATTTTGCAGATTTTTTGACCCCGTCTTCTTGCCATTATTCGGCTCTTGTCAAAGTCAGTTAGCCATTCACTCAACAACTGACAGTTCACCTACCATCTTATCTACCCAGGCCTTGGCAGCTTCTGTAAGGGGATGATATACTTTATTAGCTTCACCTGTGATAATTCTTTGACTCATTAGTGTATATAAATATACAGTATATTGGAACATGTCTAGACAAATTGCAACCATGGAAGAAATCTTCAGAGGAGCCAGGCCCCTTGCAGTGGCCAGTCCTCTTGTGGCAATGTTGGGTGAAAAATCTGAATAATAACGCATCGTCTTTCAAATCCACAACTGCTGCTGTAACCCCAATCCTAAAGTAACCTGGCCTAGACAACACCATTCTCAACAGTTTCCGCCCAATCTCCAACTGCCACACAGCTTCTTCAGTCTGGTTTCCCACCAATCCATAGGACAGAATCCGCACACCTCAAAGTTGTAAAGCTTTAATAATAATAATAAACTCTGTTCTTCAAGGCTTTGTGCTAACTGTCTGTCTCTAACCATCGGATTCACAGTTTAATATCATACATTATTCGGTCAGACATAATGCACAAAGCTCACACATCACTTAGGACAAACCGTAACAAGAACTCTGACATTAATATAGAAAGGGTTACGTGTTCTCTCGTACACAATACTATTTCTCCAGGAATAAAAGTACATGTTTGGCAAGCTTTGAAACCCTTGTTCAATTAAATGCTATATCCGCTTTTCACTGATGGATGCATTCAGTTCTAACATAAATAATAACATGATATAATAGGTCGGAGGCAGTAAACAAATTAAATATTGTAACAGTTTAAGCTATGGATCACTTAGTTTGCTCCACGATGGAGCCATGAGGAATTTACAATTGCTGACAACATGTCGTATCACCAAAAAGGATTACAAGTTACATAAAGGTCATTTTGGTGCAGGTACATCTAAAAAAATATATGATAATATAGCGATATTGTCAAAAATGTTATGTCAATTTGAACTTCCCTCCAAACACTAATACTGTTTGAAGAAGCGGATGCCAGGTGCCAATCGTTGTCCTAAGGTAATATTTCTGCAATTCTGCTACTGTATAATCCATGAGGAATAGAAGTCAGTGCTCTGACCCACACCAAAAGGTACCACACATTGCTTTTACTTATAGTGGTCTACCTCTATGAGGGACTCTGTGGTTTCCCATGAAAAGGACAAGTTCACTCTTGCAATCCCTAAATCTGAGTGGGAAGAGAAATATTTCATGATTACACACTGTCCCTCACTTGAGTGCACTTCTGAGTGCATGTGGATTTAACACGTGAGATGTCAAGGTTGAAGGTTGGGGGCCAAGAAGAGGGTGGAGAAAAAAATACCTTGAACATCTTTGTCAATGTAATCCAACAGCAGCCAATCCGACTGAGCTAGTCCGCTAACCAACAAGACGTTGATTAGGCTCGATGATTCAGCTGTGCTACAAGAGCGGGCGCGTCTAGGATTCCAATAGGAACAAAAATATATTCGAAATGTACTTAAAGCACACTGCTTTCTGGCATGGCATCCTCCCAGACCACAATGGATATCCCGGAGAGTCCAAGAGTGGGTGGGCACATGGAAAGTAGTAAATCTCTGTATTACATACAATACATTTGCAGGAATCAAGATCCAAACACCACAACATTTCACTTCTGAGGTGACTTTGTTCTCCCTTAGTTAATACACTGAATTACAGTAAACAACACCTGTTTATTCATATGTTAGTTTTGCATTTACCACTAAATTATACAAAAAATATTTGGTGGAATCGAATTCTACCTATCTACTAAAGCGCTTCTTGTACTTAAATGAAATGAATGTCAGAGGAGACCAGACACTTTATCTTTTAGATATCGAGCCAGATGAGCAAAGATAGTGTTTTCAGTATCCTAATGACTAATGCAGAGGTTATACGGCTTTTCTCCCTAGCAAATATATTATTCGTATTACTCTGGGAAGGCTATTCCTAGCTGGTAATGTTCCATGTAATGTTGTGATTATCTCTGCATGACATGTCAGGGTAGGTAGTTCCTGTCATACATAAAGCCTCACGGAAACACACGTATGATTCAGAGGGGTAAATATATCTGGAAATCTAGAGACAATGAATACTTTCTCGCTGCGACGGCAATGGCTTTAACAATAAAACATGTGCGTCTTTGCACGGTATTATTAAAGAACCACATGGTGCCCAATTCAACTGCTGTGCACTTTGTCCAGACCCAACGTTTGCCACCGTGTATAACAGCACATAATGCCCGTATAATTCACTTCCAGACACTCCAGGCACAACCCGCATTATCCACCACAGCATCCACTCTATTGCTCCATAACACGGCTTTCTGGGCATTTCTATTAGTCCCAAATCATTAGACAACAACATTGTTAACCGCGTTGAATTTCTGTTTTTTATTCACGGACAGGTCGGAGGCAACGAGAAAGGAAAGCCACTCGAATTTAGAATGGATGTGCGCGCCAGGACAATGAGCCGGAGGATTGCTGGATGAATATAACATGAGGCCGGCCTGTAAAATATGCATCTCTATTCTGGCAACGACCGACCTGTTCAGCCATTCACCCGGGTCGTTCACTTCATCCAGCCGGGTCTTTTTTGAATACCCGACTCACTTATCACGACAGAGAACTAGAGGGGGAGAAAACTAAGCGTCGAAGGGAAAAACAGCATTAGAGAGAGAGAGAAAATCTTCAAACAAATGACACATGCCTTGGCTCTCCGTTTGGGAGTACCGCCTGAACAATAAGGCTTTCTTCAGCAGGAACAGAACATTACAAAGGTAATGTTAGTAGTTGAATATAGACTGAAATGTCAAATCTGTTTCTCAAAGATAACGCTGCTTTATTTGGATGGGGTAATGCCTCACTTCAGAAAAGGGTATAATTATGAGATAAATATATAAGATAAAGATAGATAGATATAGAATAGAGAACTTTACACAATCACTCACCAACATGAAACATAACGTCAAACAATGACAAGCCCAGTGCAACCACGCCCAGTGACTTAAGTAGCCCCGCTAATTAACAAACTCAAACCAGGTGTGCATAATCAACTCAAACCAACCTGAAGGAGAAGATGAGAACCACACAAAAAGAACGTGAAGAGGACGACTAGTCATACTAGTCGCACACAGAGAAACATTGTTACCCGGTAAGTCAGTCTAGTGGGAAGTGGGAAAACACATTTCCAAACCCAATACAATTATAATATCCTTAGTGTTTGGCACATGGTCCATTGCTAGGTTACATTCTGTTGTTTAGCATGTGTCGTTTCCACGGCAACATTGATACCAAGCATCATTTTGTGTGTCTTTCAGAACGGTTTGGATTGTAAACCGCCGGCTGCCTTAGACTAACTACATACATAGATATTATCATTTCAACTCCAATCAAGCACCACCTTCAGAAACGTACACAGACTCTATTGCGTTTGTGACGGACAGGTACATACTTCACGATGAATTATATAGTAAGCCTGTATTAGTACATAATCCATAAATGAATAATAAACCTTGACAGTAGCCTACTGATGCAAGGAACAGAACTGGGAATATGTTTTTTGCGTAAGGCAGTTGCACAAACCCTGGCCTGGGTGAATTTCACTTTAAATCAAACAAATATTGAGATCTTATAATGTCCCTGAATTGACTGCACCTACTTCTGTCAGTATTTACTTTTGTACATTTAATGGGAATCTCAACTGCTGCACCTTATGCCGCTGGGTCACTTGTGAGGCGGCATTGATTAGTTGATTGTACGAGACAGGAGTGCTGGTGGCGGAAAACGCATATCAACTATCGAGCCCCCCAGGACTCAAATTGCCAAACCCTGGTCTAAACGGATTGCCTGAACCCTGAGCACGTTCTGACATAATTCATCTGACAGATCCATACACTGCCATGTGTGTTTTATACCATCCATCGTGGCCACACTGATCGGCTTATTGCCAGTGCCCGTTGTTACGGGAGTTCCAGAATGAGACGCGCATCTCACTGACTCATTCTTTCTGTCTGAAGTGTGTGAAGCAGAAAGGGTCTCTGGCCTTGAAGAGATAAAATGTCTGTGAAATATGAGCGCTATGAGGCAACCCTTCGATCGGGGCAGGGGGAATAAGCTGACCAGTGTGGACCTGACAGGATAAAAAAGAAAAAATTGGGGTGTGTCGTTGGAGAGAAGATCCATTTTATTAAGCGGCGAGAGATGCTCCGGGAATGACGTTTTAGGACTGTCACTGACATTGCCTAGTGTTGCCTAGCAACTAGGCACCATTCACGCAGGCAGTTATATTGTTCATACGTAAATGATCTGTCCTTCCTCGCACAGAACGAAGAAACGGGCTAATTGATAAATGTGTTCTAATGGTACCCAAGTATAAAAAATCCGTCCTTTTCTCCATATAATCTTACAAATGCATCTATACTCGCAAATGAAGTATCACTAGCGAGGACGTACAAAATGACAACGTACAACTTTAAAGCCGCGGCAATTTTTCATGACTGATGTCAGGCGCACACTTCATGTTTTTGAGGTCGGAGACAAAAGTGTCAAGTGCCTATTCAGGGTACATGCCTGTCAGTAACACTTGTTTGATGTGTGCAGAGATCTGAAATTTGAAGGCGACCAACATCCCAGATATTTTCAAATGTTTGATTTTTTGGAACAAAGTACTCCTATAGTCAACTTGTTTACATTAGCAGTAGTCACACATGTTTTTAAAGGGTTTCGGCTTCAGGACAGTAGCTTACTCCGAGCGGAACGTGTGACACCCAGACTAAACTTACTTATAGATTATTTGTCAGGAGTGAGGCCTTTTTCTCACTCCGGGTGTTGTAAGTTGGATTGTTTTGAGTTGATTATGCACACCAGGTTTCAGTTGTTAATTAGCAGGTCTACTTAAGTCATTGGTTGCGTACTACATGCGCCGTGTTAGAATTTTCTACTTGTATAATCTACCGGGCAAGAGAAGCGTGTTTCCTTCAGGTCCGTGTCCTCCTACCACCACGCATAAAGCAAACCCGCTTTTAAGTCAGTCGTTTACTTATATTATGTTAAACAAATACAATTTAACCACAAAGAAACAAAAAAAGTGTTTTCTAAAGTAGTTACCCTTTTATTTCTATTTTTTTATTAACATTTCTAAAGTAGTTACACTTGAAGACTGCCGCGTCTCCGGTTTCCACCATTTTTAAATGTAACGAGAACTCCTCTCTCCTGTTGCATCATGGGATAGTAAAGTGTCCATTGTATGCACACTTCAGAATCTCGCTGGAAGTAGTAGGTTATCCGGGTACTTTTTGCATACTGTTTTTCGAATACTATGATTTCGGACATACTACCCTGCTCGCGTACTGTTTTTCACATACTATAAAGTATGGAAGTACGCGATTTCGGACTCAGCCATTGTGTAACATTTCATGGTCGTAACTTTGCAAGCTTATTTTCGCAAAGTCGTACATTCAGTTTGTGTTCGCAAGCAATATTTCATTTTCGAAGTAGCAGTTCTGTATCCAAAAATTTGTATGAATTACGGAGACAAACGTCTTGCTGTGATTCTGAAATGCAGGCGTGGATCATTCTTTGCGCGCCTTTTTGACATATTTACGACGTGGATGTTTTGTATTTCGATGTGGAAGTTTTGTATTTCGAGATTCGTAAATAAAAATGAATTCCACAAGTGAAAGAAGGGTCGGTTCTTCTACTCTTGACCAATTAGTTACATTCACATTTTAAATACCAATACTTATGGCCTGAGAAGTCCACCAATCTAATGGGAAGACTATCTTTCCAGAAGACGAGTTTCTACAATTGTGAAAAGTGTAATGCACACTGGGGCATGGACAATTCCCATAGATTAGTTTAGATTTAACATTTAAATGAACATTTACAGATACCATTTTCATTTAACATTTAGATTTTGATATAACATTTAAAATATGTATTTATATTTAACATTTACATTTGATATCAATATATTATTTACTCTGGGAAAAGATATTGCATGAATTTACATGAATTCCTCTCAGAAGCAGTTCAAATGTGCAAAAACTGAGCTGGATTATTGAACATGCAACTATTACAAATGGTACGTTACATTTTACAAACAAAAGTTAAGTTGTAGGCTGATTTTACAGTCAACATAGACTGTGAGTGAAGGATTTGGTTGTCTTATTTAAACGTAGGCCTACTTACAAAATTACTTACATTGTTGTGGAATTTTTAATTAGTGTCCCTTCGAATATCTCTTAGTGAAAGGTACCAAAGCATGTACAAAATTTCAAGAACTCAGTTCTAAATGAGAAAAAAATCCTGGCCTGTTCAGAGAACTGACTGTCCTCACATGATGTCAAACTAAATCACTAAGTCTCAGAAAACAACTTCTAAAGGTCTCCTTGGCAACAGTGATGGATCTTTTGATTTGAACAGTTAAGCCCACCCATACGGTCCCAAATGTGTGAAATGTGAACAAAAAATATATTTCTTTCCCGCTTCGTTTTCCAATAACCAATGCACACATTTCAGTCTCTGTTTGAATAATCACAGAAAAGTGATTTCCTAGCTTAAGGTGAGTATAATGACCCTCCAGGCTCAAGGGTTTCCTTCAGAAACAATGTCAGTGTTGCTGAGGTTACATTGATACGTGACAGCCCGTCAGTCAATGTGCCTAACCAGTTTCAGCTTCATATAATCTGGTCCTGGCCACTCAGTTGGAAACTACAGCTGGCTGATTCATAAATTCAGGAAAAGCCATCTGTTCGCCCAAAGACTGTGCAAGAAATGTAAAACAAAAACAACATCTCTGAATCAAATCTTTTCGGGAAATGTGTTGATTCAGATGCGTATATTTGAACCCAATACTTATACACATAATGTGATAGCTACAATGGTAAACAACCTGGTCTGTCACTGTTTGTTCGTTTTCTTTTCTCCAGGGAGAAATCTGTCAGTGGTCTTTCAACATGAAAGTAAGTAATTAAGAATAAACTAAGAGTCACTCACAAAGTGCCCACGAAGACGTCTGACTTCTCCAAATTTAGAATATGTTTAATTTAATATAATGATTGCCACGGGGTTCACGGACCCAGGACAATAATCTTCTTCCACGCTCGACTCGTAGCAAGTCTCCATTGGTGACAATTAGCCAAAAATACTTTTTCGGTTACAATTATGTCAACCGTTTATTAAAAGTTCCATTACATCAACTTGAGTGTTTTGTAATGGACAATAGTGCTAGGTGACTTTCACAAGGCACCAAACTACATGTGTTAATTTAAAAAACAACAACAAAGAAATACAATATTTTGCCAATATTTTCTAAAATACATCAAAGTTAATTTGGTTTAATTTAAAATAATTAGTGTGGTAATATGGTACTATAAAGGCCTATCTTTATGTGCACTTATACATGATAGTGTACACCTTACATTTATACCATCTCTATTCATTTGCAATTATGCGGCACCAAACTTTTAGCTAGCAGCCTGGTTCTTCCAACTCTAATAATTTCATTGGCATTGCAAAGACACACAAGACGCGCAATGAATCTATCCCATCTGGTAAAAACCGACTGAATATTTTTCCGTGGCACAAGGCACGTAACATTTCGGCGCCCTGCCACACTGCACACATTGTTTGGACACAAAAAAATATGGACAGACAAATTTACTTACCCATAAACACTGGGTTACTTCAGGCCCTGGCAGCATGATGTGTGAAGTCTGTTCAGTTTTATGGGTGGATATATTAACGTAAAGACATGAACGTTTTTGCTGCATAACAAAATATTAATAGATTTTATTGGAAGCTAAAAGTATGTTTTGATATATCATGTACGATTTAAGTGTCAACGCGGTTTAATAAAAACCATGTTACAATCTTTGGTAGTGTGTTGTAACCATTCTCTCATTAGACAGATAAATTCTTCTCTTCCCCTGCCCTCTTAACTTCTTAAGAAAGGACCGTAAAACTTTAGTCTGGATTAAGAATGAACTGTAATTACAATTATGAATGACATTGCTTCACTGCGGCAGGGAAGACATATCTGTTCCCACTGATCCTGTTTCTAAAGCGGCTATGCATGACTTATTGATGTGACAGGCTGCATGTGTTCATTATTTATATAATGTTATATGCGGCACTCCCCTTTCAGGCATAATGTAATGGAAGCCGTGGCACTTGGGCCTCTGTATCATAAATAACCTTCTAGAAAGATCTCCCACCCTCGCAATGAATGCAGGGTAGAAGACGGCTCACACGAGAAACAGTGTTTGTAAGAAATGTGCAGACTTCAAATAAGTAATGTATACGCACGGAGGACTAAATGTGCCGTATCATTAAATCAAACAAACTAAAGGTTAGATTTTTTTATCATATTTGGAATGAAAGACCAAGAGGATAATCAACGAATGACTTTTTTCATGGCCCACTTTGCTCATATTGACCAAGGGCGCTAATGTTAGTGAAGGATTGGATTGTATTGGTTTACAATAAATAATACAATAAATTAAGTAATTGCTGCAGGGTAATCTTAACCCTAGGACAGCCAATAGTACAATATAAAAACAAGAACTCCTACACACAAGTAGATTTTACAATGTATTCCTTGATACAGGGTTGAGTGACCACACTGTTAGGTTTCACACATACAGTGGTGTTGAATGGTCAGAAAACTGTTCAATACTATGTGTCAGTGCTTGGCACCCTGAGCCAAATCAGTCATGTACTGTACATGTACACAAGATCCAGGAACAATAGGTTGGATTTGGCAGAACATTGCTCAATTGTCAAGACGGTTCTAAGGACCTTTCGCCAGTAAACAGGTTTTTTGTAGATGGCTCTGCCCAGCGTTCTCCCACAGGGGAGCCCTAGATTGTATATGCCGTCACTTCAGCATTACAGGTTGTTGTGAAAATAAAATTAATGTATTTTATTATTATTTTCCTCTGTAAAGCACATTTAATTGCTTCTATGTGTAAATTGTGCAATATAAATAAACTTGCTTGCTTGCAAGACAATTTTTAGCACTGGGAACAAGATTTAGCTAAACACACCATCTAGT
This sequence comes from Dallia pectoralis, assembly GCA_029465975.1. Taxonomy (NCBI): domain Eukaryota; kingdom Metazoa; phylum Chordata; class Actinopteri; order Esociformes; family Umbridae; genus Dallia; species Dallia pectoralis. The sequence goes on from CM055754.1 coordinate 6,308,931, forward strand.
ATAAATATACAGTATGCATACATGTTGGATGAACAGACATAACTCGTTTTTGTTAAATAATGTTTGATAATAACATGATGTTAAATGTTTTTGGTTTTGTATATTTCTGTGGTAAATATGTGTCTTACCTATTCAGGTTGCAGGTGTCCTGTCACACCATTGTCATTCACATGACATGTAAAACCTCAAATCTTAGTGCCAGTAGTATAAAATACAGTTATTCCCTTCATTTATTATTTAGAACTTAATATAATACTTCCTTTCCTGGCAATGTGCCTTCGGTTGAGTGAGTTTGACATACCTGAATGAAATTATACAGATTGTTTATATACTTTTTACTAGTCCTCTACAGAAATCCATGATATAAAAATACATTTTTACAGAGCAATAGGCCTAACTGTGTAGGTCAGTGACAATAAACTGAGTGAAATTATCTACAAATCACTGGCTCCCATGTGTATTACAAATTAATTAGTTATTTTTCCCATTTATCTGAAAAGGAGTAGCTTCATGTTTAATCAAACAAACAATTACATTACAAACATTGGTGGATATTCATCATTTTGTAATTGAATAAAAGTAAGATAATTCATTCAAGTCTTGGCATTGAAACATGCCTTAATTTGGCCTCATTTGTGAAAGACTGTGTGTTGTAGTTGCACTTTAGGCTAAATCATTCTCTGGGGTGGTGTAAAGTAAAACAGGGTCAATACTTTAGCCAGCTAACTTTTAAATACCTTGAGATACGTTGGCTGGCTGTTGATAGTCACAATGTTCAGAGATGCCATCCTTCTGTTGAATACACACTATTAATGCTACTTCGTTGCATTTGTCTATTCGTAGAACATAGATAGTCCCCGGTTGAAGCCAACCACATGATGCAGGGAACCGTATGTCAGAGGCGGCAAGGGATCTTGAGTCTCTATGGTCAGAACCAAACAGACACTATTTTGGGTTCCTTATTATAGCCAGGTGAAGGTTAGGCCTCAGGTGTGCGTTGGAGGCAATCATTTCGTATTCTTCATTACACTGGTGTGTCCCCGAGCACTGTTTAAGAGCATGCTCTGTCAAGCATTACTGAGGTCAGCAAGTCTAGCCGAGCTGACAGATTGAACTGGGAGGACACAGAAGTCCGTTATCACCGGCGAAATGCCGTTCTGTGACGTTTTTGCACAAGTTTTGTGCAAAACTTTAAAGGTTTTGTCACTGATTTGTCAATGATTAATAAAAAGGTCACAACCTATGGTGTATTCTGCGAAATGCATTGTATTCAATGACACGAAGAAAAATAACAAATGTTTTGCAATGCATTGTAGTTAATGAGGAAAAAAACATGCCGGTGACATTAATTAAGCTTATTAAACACGGGACTACTGTTAACCATATGCATTTATATATGTAAAACGTAATTATTAAATAACATAAATTGATATCCTGATTTAGCATTTTTATTTTCATGGTTCATTTCAAATACTTCACTGTGAGGCTAAGCAGAGTGGCTTACGTTGTGTCACGAACTGGGTGAGGTGCGGAGAAAGGGAGAAGCCAGGCACAGGAGCGATAGCTTGTGTGGTGTTTTATTTCTCAGTGACTCACAAAAGCAGACGCTCAACCTTGTAGGTACTCCCTAATACACTTCAGAAAAAATAACTAACGGCTAGAAGGCCGGTGACGACAAACATCGAATGCACGCTCTCACAAGGAACAGTATTACAAGACTCATCAACATATTACAGCTCCAGTAGAACCTTTATGCTGAACAAGATGTACAGGCTGGAAGATGACTTGTTGGTTTTCACTGAATTCCAACTGTTCTTCTGACCTCACAACACGAACGATCCGACAGGAAAAGGAGTAGAACTTAGTACACTCAAAAACACTATTAACTTAAATACACTATTGTTCAAACGTTCGGGGTTACTGAGAAATGTCATTGTTTTCCATGAAAATTGAAATAATTGGTATTAAAAATACAGGCAAATACATGAAGGGAACCTGTTTTAGTCGACCCAAAAAGATTATTGTAGGTTAAAGCAACATCAGGAAGACCTAAAGGTGAATATCCTGCATCCTGCAGTGACCAGGTCAAGTACTAATAACTACGTCATCTGACTGGCCCGAATAACCTGGTGCAAAACAAGAATAGACCGAAATCCCTCTGTGTGCAAATCTGCCAAAATATAATAGACCAAAATCCCTCTGTGTTCAAATCTGCTAAACAACAATAAACCAAAATCCCTCCCAAAATAGCCTTGGGCCCCTAACACCCAGTTGCCGGTGTGTGATTTGTCCCTACCCGGACCACTGTACTCACCCTAAACGGTTAAACGGCAGCTTAAGTTATTCTCTGCAAACGTAGATTTCCCAATTGGACAAACCAACCCAATTTGTTTGTGACAGAGACTGCCGAGAATGACTCAATTAGGCTGCTACATTGTGTACGTCATTGAGTGACACCACTAGATTCTAGCCCACGTTCTTCACACTCACTGCACTGGTGCACCTCAGCGTACGATTAGAATTCCCCGTTCGGAAACAGGATGGACTTCCCTTTTGCGGAGTGTAGGCACAGTTGTCATGGAAACGGCCAATCTTGCCACTTCTACAAGCCCCAGACAATGTGTCTCACACCACGGGCATATGCATCAGTTGTTGTTGCGCTAGCAACAAAGAAGACGCAATCAAAATATATCCTTTGAGGAGAAATGCAGGAGAGGTGTGAGTGCTTTGGCAACAAAAGGTCTGAATAAAACTGCTGTGGTATTTTGTTTTTTGATCGCTATTTCCCCATAGATCCATAGAATATGTTGTATGTGCTTTATATGATCAAAATAAATGTTCAATTGTTCCTGTCAGTTGTTGCCAGCTGTGTATGCATGTCATGGCCTTTCTGGCCACTTGTCTGCTTCCATGGAAACGAAGGAACTAGAACATGAAAAGAACAGTGGGTGTACAAATACTAATAAGAAACTAGACAGAACACAAAAAGAATTGATATTTTTGTGGACAATTGACTGCGAGTACAATGGCTAAAGAAAGTCTACATAAAAACAACATACCTTAAGAACAACCGTTCTTTGCGAAATCCATTAAATGTCTATTTTATTCTGGTAAGAGCCAGTTTACACAGTTCTGTGAAACAAGTAGTACACCGCATTGCACAAGATAATCTGTTTGTGGAAATTTCTCTCATGTAAGCCTTAATAAGAATAGACTGACAAGTCTCACACATTATTGTTTTGTTTCTTGGCATTTTGAGCCTGTAACCCAAACCCACATCTGCTGATGCTAAACTTTTCTAAAGGCCAGTTTTATTGCAAAAATGTTTTGCAGAAATATTTATACGTCTGCAAGTGAAAGGCTATATTAGTGTTATATTTGATACATCTAATTGTGGATAGGTCCTGTAAGAAGGTATTGATCAGGGTGTTGGGTTAGCAAGGGTGTGGCATTGATCAGAGTGTTGGGTTTGCAGGGGGGATAAGTTGTCAGATACAATCAGTGTGATTTTTGATCATTGGAGCAGTAGTGGACTTTGTCATCAGAGTTTTGATTCATTGCAGCTGGACAGGAGGAGTTCTCTATTCTTTGTTGCAATCGTTTAACAACAGCAAAAAATCCACACGTTTTAAAAGCCACATACACAGAATGACGCACCAATACACACAATTATACATAGCTCATTCCGAAAGTAACCAAACATTCTTCTTGGCAAGAATTAGGAATCCATAGGAATATATTTTGCAGGCAGCAATTAAATGACAAACGGTAAATATTGAATTGCTGTAAACTTGTAAGAGGTCATTTTCTAGAGTCGTACACCAAATCTCATGCACACACAACAATGTTTTCACTCATTGAGACAGAATAAAAGGCAACATAATAACCAGTTGTCATATGTAAACCCATCACAGTATTTCATATAGATTGGTGCTTGCGTTGCTTTTCTGCTCACACTGGGTAGCTTAGCACACTCACTTGATTTACCAAAGAATGGCTGTAAGTGGCTAAAAGGAAATGTTGCTCTCCATTAGTTGGTGTAATTCTCATTTACTGCCAGTGCAGAGAGCTATAAGACAAATTGGTGTTAGACCATGAGGTATCACAGAATATTCAATGCTAAGAGCCACTGGCTACAGCCAATTAAAGAATAGGGTAATAGTAACAGAAGAACTGTGTAACATCACATGCTAAATTAAGAACCTAGTCCAGCTTTCCATAAAGATTAAAAACATGGCCTGGTTTTTGGTCTTAAACATTGCGTGTGTTCATGCCAAGAATAAATTACCAATCTGAGATCCTCATAAAAAGTATGGTGCCCATGTGTCTGATAGTATCATCTACAAATGGCGAAAAATACAGAACAACGGCAATCTACATAATATGTCCTAGTCCTACTGAATAAATCACAAGAGCTGACCAGAAAGTGCTCATAAAAGTAATAGTTTTGAGAGGTAATCAATTCTTTGTATTTACATGTATTTAATCAACAGCAGAAATTACTGGGAAACTTACCCCAGGGCGTGTCGATCGAAATGCAGTGCGAATTTGATGTAGATATATATTGTTCAAAACAAGACATTCAGTTAGGGCCAGTTTCAATTAGATCAGCCATAGCAATTACATGTATTAAACAGAAAACGGGAAACATGAATCTGTGCTTGAGTGTGTGTGTTAGTTTAGTAAACAAGCTAGTGGCAGGAGGTCTCTAAAAAAGAAATTACACCCAGTAGTGAAATCCATTTATAGCACCAAGCACTTCTTTTGCTGGCAGCTTCCATGAAAATAATCAAAGATTTGATAAAACTAATGGAGAACAGTTTACAGCTGATAAAACTGTGCCATCTAAAACAAAAGTGAAGAGATCTACACAAATCATACTCAACAATATGAAATTGAAGGTAAAGCTATATAACATTTTAACCAAACCAGACTTTACGTGGTTGGCATGGTTACTTTCCCCTCCTCTCAAACCATGCGGGGCAAGACAATGTGAAAAAATGAGCCAGTACAGTAACATGTCATTTCGCAGAAGGATTAATGCATTCTACTTCACATCAAAGTGTAACTACATGGAACAACACAACCCAGTTATACTAAGTAAATCTCAAATAAAAAAATCGATCAGAGGAGCACAAAGATGTGAAATGTTATCTCATGCCTCACATCAGCTGGTATTTATGATTTCGTATCTTAGCAGAGAGTGACACCTTGTGTAAAAGACGAACTAAAGAATATTTGATTCTCATTCAATAGTGCTTGACATTATCCCACTGGCTGTGCTAAACTCTATTAAAATCCTAATATTTGCTTGAGAGTTTGGTTAAAATTCAGTATTTGTACTAGACAATTCAGATGTATACGCAGAGATGACTGAGCATGGAAGTCTAAATAAATAATAGTTAACAAAATAAAAAGCTGTTTAACTTATTTGGGATCCCTTAGAAATTCCTGGTTTTCTATTAAGACGTACATTATTAGTTGGAAGATAATTAATTAACTAAATGAATAAAAAAAAGTCATAGACAAGGTTAGAAGTAATAGTGTCAACTTGTAAATGGCACTGGCCGCACACAAGGTTAGGAAATTCTGATTTGCAACAGCGACCTGGGGAGAGGCTGGAACACAGGACATCATACATACAAAGCATGCACTCTACCACTGAGCTACCAACTAGTCCTGTCCCCTCTTCTCTTTTCACCAACAACCGCACCTCTAGCCACCACTCTCAATGGATTAATCTCTGATGGGGATGTGACTGTCTACAGGGGGGAATTTACCAGCTGGCATCCTGGTGCAGACTCAACGACTGGGAGCTCAATGCTGTAAAAACAGTGGAGATGAGAGTGGACTTCAGGGGTTGCTGACCTTCGACCCATTGTCCGGGGGAAGGGGGGGGCTCCCCAGTCAAAATAGTGAAGACCTTTCGCTTCCTGGGCGCATCACAAAAACTGTACTGCCTGTGGCAGCTCATAAAGTACAAACTGCCAACGTCCATGAGGATTAATGCCTACACAGCCATCATTGAGACCATCCTGACCTCCTCCATCCCCGTCTGGTGGCTGCAGCCACCGTCAAGGATACAGACTGCAACACGTCAATTGTTCTGTGGAGCGGACCGTTGGATTTAAGGTGCCACTCCCATCGAAGTGACGTTCTATTCAGAACTCTCCCCGCTGGCAGACGACGGAGGTCTATCAAGAACAAAACAGCTTTTTCCCCACAGCGATGAGTCAAAGGAATAGACTCCCTGGTAGCTCTACAATAATCTTACAATATGGAAAATAGTAAACCAATTGAATAAGACCTTGAATTAGTAGACGTGTCTAAACTTTTGACCGGTACAGTACATACAAGAGAGAAATTAAGAAAGCAAGAGTTAAGTTAAGTGTTAAAGCGCATACATCCTTGAGCAGTTTTTTTTTTTAATGTACACTGCTGTGAACAAAAATCATTTTCAAAGATGCACTGTGATTGTTTATGGCGCCATTAACATACTAATTGTAATGGCATTCACATTGAGCCTTTCTACAGTCCTAATGGCATAATAAAAAACATAAATGGCAAAAGGTTTATTAATGACAGCAAGGTTCACAAACTATAAAAGTCTCTCTGGCACAGTGTCTTGCTGGTTGCAGCCTACCAGCAACTCAAGTACCATCCACCATCTTAAGATCTGAATCCTCTGCAGCTTGCATCCTTTCTCTGTTATTGTTCCTTCACGCTAAGTACTGGGTCCACGAGTTGGTTGTGAACATGCATCAACCCTGGAGGGCGATAAAAACAGTACTGGAAAACACATAGCACGCAAAACATTTTGCCCGCATTACAATAAGTGCACGGGTGTTTTACGTGAACCGCGCGCTTTATAGTGAACCTAAACCCCCACTCGAACTGCCTGCTCACCTTTAAAATACTTGACCGTTTTCACACGGAGCTCCAGCGTTGCGTCCTCGTCACACACAAAGATGGTGCGTGGGTGCTGCTGAAAAGCCGACACAGTCCACATGTGGTTGACTCCTTCTTCTATGGCTTTGTAAAGGGCAAAGGCCTTGTGGGCTCCCGTGATGAGAATCATGACCTAAAATAAAAAAATCAATATAACAACTTCCATTGAAACATTGGAAACAACCGTCTAAACCGGTTTAAAAGGGTAAAACTAGTGCGCTTATGTGACGAGTCACACCTACATTAGGTTGAATTATTTGACATTTCTTTAAATAAAGATATAAGTACTGTGAACATACACTGGTGAACCAAAAGACTGTGACCACCTGGCTAATATGTGCTCGGTCCTTTGTGTGCCACTAAAAAAGTGTCAACCCAACAAGGCATTGGCGCTACAAGACCCGTGAATGTGTCCTGTGGTGTCTGGCACCAAGACATTAGAAACAGACCCCTGAATGTGTCCTGTGGTATCTGGCACCAAGACATTAGCGGCACATCATTTAAGTCTGGTCAAGATGCGAGGTGGAGTAGCTGTGGATCAGACATGTCGGTCCACCACATTCCTCCAGATCAAACCTCAGCTGGTTTGTCGTCTGCCCAGAGTGTATCCTGGTGCCCTAACTTGCATCGAATATGTTGACTAGAATTGATTGTGCGCCTGCCATCTAATCTATCCAAAGCTCGAAATATGCCCCTGTCAGGAGGTGATCAACATTATTCACTTCACCTGTGAGCGGCCATGTAATTTTGGCTCATCAGTGTGCAGGGTCTTCAAAAAAGTACTCAGATCTAATCACTTGTCCACAATTTGTGGTGTTACCCACTGAATGCATATTTTTTAGATGTATTTTCTGTCGATCAATCTCAAACACAATAACGACAAAGACAGAATGTTATTAAAAATGTCTCTGCCATATTACAAAAAAAGGAATATCTCATTAACATAAGGACCCTTCGCCTATTTCCTCCCTTTAATAAACCTTGAGCTGTCTCTAGAACGTTCCTAATGCTCACCTGAGGCAAATTCAGTTGATTGACATGCTTTAGAAAGGTGCTAAATACACACAGTTACGGTTGTCGAAAATATTCAAATAACTGGAAAAACATTTAGGCATTTTTTGTTGTTGTTGAAATAAAGATCTGAACATGATTTTACTAAAAACTATTACAATTGCATTTTCCAACATTAAAAAACTATACCATGACGTTTAAAAAAATCATCAATCAACGGAACGCCATCGACACGATATGAGGAGAAACAACACCCACTTCGCTTAGCGAAATTCTATTCGAACAATAACACTTAATATTCAGATAATAAAATCATGTCCAATGCAAATACACCGGGAAAAGTATAATCTCTGAAGCACAAGCCAAGACAACGTTGGAGTTGCTCCTGGACAATGCAGTGAATGTCCTTGATTGGCACAACTATAGCCCAGACGTGAACACCAATGACCATCGGAGGGGAGACCCGAAGGTCACAGTTCACCAATGCTCCCATTTAATCTGACAGAGTTTAGGAAGATATACAAAGGGGAATGGAAAGCTGGTAAACTCATTCTCAAACAGGCTGTTTGCTTTGTCATTACGTGAATTGTTGGCACCAAAAACCATTGTATTCATAATAAATTAAGTAATAAACACAACAAAACACGAGAAAGTGAAGACGTCCGAGTACATTTCAAAAGCACTGTAGAGGAATAAAAATAAATGGTTAAAACATTTTTACCTCACGGGCGTCCATGACAGTCCCCACACCCACAGTCAAGGCCATAGTGGGGACCTTTGCCAGATCGTTGCCGAAGAAACGTGCATTGGCTATGATGGTGTCCTTTGCCAAGGTCTTCACTCTGGTTCTGGAGACCAGACTGGAGCCTGGCTCGTTAAAAGCAATGTGGCCATCTGGTCCGATGCCTTCAGGGGGAATGACAACTTTAATTAACGGGACAGATTTGAATATAGGCAGTAAAGATCAACATGTGAATGCCAATTTCATGTGTTTCCATGAAGAAAGTTTGAGGTCATTTTGCCGTTTCAATAGACATTCAGTCAGTGAGCGAAAACTAATGAGCAGTTGTGAAAATCTTTGAAACGCCATCTATTAAACTACAATTAGAAGTCAAAGAGGTATCCGTGAGTAAATCAGACTAAGAATAGGCAAAAATGTTTAACTATCGATTTTTATGTAATACTTCAAGACTAGAGGATTAGGCTGTACTACCTACCATGGTCAGATTTAGACAACAGATTTAATTGTTACAACACTGCATGCTGTTTGAAAATGATTAAGGCCTCAATTAATGTTAAAGTGCATGGGTCAACCTTCAGATGACGACTGCACAAAGTCGGCCAACTAGGGAGACACAGAAGGTGAGTCCACCGTGATGTTCACATTCTTCAGGACTATACATCAAGCTGACAGTCCAATTAACAAATGCCCTTAGACATCACACTGTTCATGCAGTTCGGTGAAAAAGTGGTCAGGAAATGTAAGCAACTGAAAAAGTTACAAAAACATACATTTATTATTTTATGCACGTTATTTTTCTAACTCTTATTTCAGTTATTTTTTTTTTACCAACACACTATTAAAGAGGGGGTTTCAGCTTCATTTCGGTTAACTACATGACCACAGTGTCACTTGGCAGTGTCATTTGTTACATTAGGATACATTTTCCCTGTCAACAGTGTTGAAATCAAGACTTGATGTAATTATTTCACTAAATACCCATGTGATACATTTGACTAAATCACATGTTTGTCAGTGGAGTAGTTGTGCAAAGCAAATATAAAAACTGACCTCCAACAAATAGGTCAATTCCCCCAGCCTGGGCGATCTCCTTTTCAAAGGCTGCACACTCTGCTTCCAGATCAGTGACATTCCCATCCAGGATATGGACGTTAGCTGGATCGATGTCAATGTGCTTGAAAAAGTTATTCCACATGTAGGAGTGGTAGCTTTCTGGGTGGTCCCGAGGCAGTCCTATAATACAAGGGTTTTTCCTTGTAAATACATTACTTACAAATGTTACAAACCATAATGCAAGAGTGCTTAAAATTTAGCATTCACCTGTAACTATATATATATATACATATATTATACCATTGTTGATTGAAAGGGGGTAAAAAGGTTTAAGCAATATGGTAATTAAGTTGGAAATGTTAAGATTAATTACATGCACCTAACTAAAAAGTAAAAGTAAAAAAAAATCCATTCTCTATTGAAATCCTGCAAGCCAGCTGACTTCCAAGAAGTGTTCAGTCACATGCCTACTCCTTCTGTTAAATTAGGGCTGAGTAAGCAGAAGATATTCTTTCAGCAATCCTACAGCACTTTTTCTCTTTCCTTACTTCTATTATGCCTACACCCTAATAACAAACAGACTTCGTCAGATATTTAGGTTGTTACAAACACTATTGACTTCGTACCATAGGTACCTTAGAAACTCACCCACATACTCATCCATGTTGAAGGTCTTCACATATTTGAAAGAAAGGTCCCCATTCTTGTGATACTCTATCAACTTCTTATAACAGCCGAAAGGAGTGCTTCCTAGAAAAAAGACAAATATGCAGAATTGCATGCATAAATGGGCAAACAGTACCAAAATGGAGCATGGAGTTTATTTGGGATTTGACTTGATGCGCAATTCCCAGAGTAGGTTTTCCCTACCGTACATATATGCATGCAAAATCGCACCTATAGGTACTTTAGGTATATCATCTACCCTTAGTTTCCCCTTTCATTGGAATAAATGGTATAATAAACAGGCATTTACTTTTTCACACAAGGGCACTGGGTGTTATAATTATGGACTTGATATAACATCTCCAACTGAATCTTCAGGCAAAAACTTTTCCAACTAAAACAAGCTGTATTTAACTGTTGTAAATAAACCAACGTGTACCTGTTGGCAATCCCAGGGTGAAGAATCGGCCAGCACTGGGTTTAAACTGGATGATCCTGTTGCGGATGTATTTAGCTGCCCATTCACAGGACAGGTTATAGTCCTCCAGAATCACAAGTCTCATTTTAGAAGTGTTGAATTTTAAAAAATCTAACAAAAAATCATAACAAAGACCTAAAGTGTGGTTAATTTGGTAATTTATATATACTTTGCAAAACAGTGTAATCTAATGCGTAACTAGATTATGGGCTATGTTACCTAGACAACAAACTAACCCGTTTAGTCGGAGTTTAACCGACACATATATTGATGCTCTAAGCTTATATAGATGTCTGGCTAGCTAGCTATGTAGAATACAGAATCAAACCGTAACATAGCAAACAACGACATATTCTGGAATTGACCAATACATATTTAGCGAAAAACTCAGTTGTTTGTGTATAGTTATAACTGAAATAATGTTGCATAGTCTCTCAGACTACCTGGTGTCTTTGTGAATTTCGAGTTAACAGTTTGTACAGCTGTACAAGTGCACTGTACTAAAACGAAAATGTGAACATAGAGAAATATGGTCCAAAAACAACGCCATTAACTTGGTTATTACATTTCTCGTTTCCTGTATTGTCTAGGAGCACCGCAGTTTACAGAGTGGATATAAAGCATAGATGGGGTTTAGTTCAATTTGACGTGACAACACGGATGCGCCATCTTACCTGAGGAAAAAAGTTATTTAATTGTGTCTAGCAGTTCGGGAAGTCAAGCCATTTAACACACTAGTCACGGTGGTATTATTGACAGAAAAAAGATAAACGTAGTCAAGAAAATATGTACAGACTGTTTAAGAATTCAGATGTTTTTAACGGTCTCAGATAGCTTGCTCCTCAACAGTACATTTTAATGAATGTCGCAGACTACGTATGTCAATTGATTAAAAGCTGTATAATCGGCAGATTGTCAATTTGCGATGTCGGGTAGATGTTGCCCCAAAAAGTATCGTAGATAATCGTACTGTTATCTTTTTCTTCTTCTAAGGATTTATTGGCGGATCGCCACCAACTAAAAGTGTATACAGCGCCACCTACTGTATCGGAGTGCTTTATATTCTTGTTTCCTCACCTGTATCCTAAATTGTAACATCTACCCTGTCACCACTTTCTCCTCCCAGCACATCACCCATTCCCCATCGCCTCCCGTCTTTTCTGACCGGTTCATACACCCTTTCTTCATCATGCCTCCCGCAATACAACAATACATGCTTTACTTTTTCACAAATTATTCTACCAAACTTTTTTCAGTTTAGCGTACTGTAATTAAAACAATACATTTACATTTTGCGCATTTAGCAGACGCTCTTATCCAGAGCGACTTACAATAAGTGCAGGCATTTCACATATAGCTAAAACACACATCAAAAAGGCAATACGTACATTGTTCCTGGGTGGGTGCAGGGGAAAGTGCTAGAGATAGAAGGGGTGCTAGGAGAGGAGGAGTGGGTGATAATCGTAGAAGAATGATTCGGTAGTGAAGTTTCAAACAGTTGAGAGTTGTGGAGCTCCATTCATGGAGCTACTGGAGGTACAGTTTGAAGAGGAATGTTTTTAGACGTTTTTTTAAGATTGGTAGAGAGTCCGATGATCTGATCTCCAGAGTGGAGTTGTTCCACCATTGCGGGGCAAGCACGGAGAACAATTTAGACTGAATACAATAGGTTCACACCATGGGTAATAGAACAGTAGATAGGATGATGTGAAATCAAAATGGAGCAAATAAAAATGGAGCAAATCTTTCTACATGTAGTAGCAGTGTCATATTAAATTATTTTAACAGTTATATTTCCTTAACTTTATATAATTTGATATCACAATAAAATACAATGACTGTAATTTTCTGAAAGTTAGCAATCAAAGAACCCTTCAAACACTGAACTGAATTCTGATGTTGTCAGCTATGGTTAGGACCTGATTATTTTTGTTCAGTATTCATGTATGTAATAATACATTTCAACAATATTACTGATGCATAAAAAAATTCCCTTCTCAATTGTATGGTTTTACCGCCATGACTAATGTAATGTGTTTTCATTAGAACACTGGTCCCAGGCAAGATGGCGGACCAATTGGGATGTCATATAGAACAATATTTCCCATCTATGCTTTATATCTATGGTTTAGACACTAGGAATACCCTAATGCTTTACCTTCTTTCTGCAATTCCACCTGCTCTGCAAATCTATCGTCCAACGGGCCATAGTTTAATAAGCCCATACATTTCAGGTGTAATGTTTTGTTCACAACTCACATGGATTTCAGCTCCCTTTATCTGCCATGTGACCTGTAATCCTCAATGATATCCCCCCATCCACCAGCACACCCGTACCACAAACTTCACAGAATTTGGTAATAAGGGGAGGAAATTAGGCTCTAATACCCACACACATATACACACACACTATCTGGAGACTCCGAAGACTGACCTACCTCAACACTCTGGATTTGCAGAAGATGTTGCACTTGATTTAGACCTTCACATTTCCCCACGTCCGTTCTTTTCCTGTCTAGAATCTGCAACGGTTCTTGCTGGGGAAAAGGATACCCATTCGTTCATTGTTTTTCGCCGAGGTAACTAACACCAGAATGGAGTCTGGATTCAACGTCACAGATGCAGTAATTCCCTACGGAGGAAAGAGTGCTTTTTCACAGTTGGAGCACAACATTGTAGCAGGGTACCTTATAACTGCAGGTACAGATGCGCTGCTTTGAATCCACAACATCTGTAATTAACTGAATTAATGTACGACGCGCACATGTTTTCACTGGATTATACTTGTGTTTCTCCTAATGATTTATTAGCTACTGAAACTGCTATAATAAAACATCTTTAACATATCCTACCCCCTTTTGATGTTGAAGTAGCTGAATATAGGTCTGAGATAATGGATTGTAGTTTCTGTGATTGATTTAAACATATATTTATACTGTACACTTTTATTCTGTCTCCTCTGGGACAGCAACATGTCTCATATGTCTCTGGTTGCTGTTAGCAATATTTAAATAAGTTGTCCTATACACTGAGTTTCTTTTTTCTTTTTCATACGAAACAAATGCTTGTTCTGGCATCCATTTACTGTGCTCAGATGGCTGATGTCATTAGGTAAAACTTAGGTCTACTAAAAAACCTTGATTGCGAAGTTTTTCCTCAGGGGAAACACAGTTTTACCTGTGAAAAGAGTCATGCTTAACTATTGTTGTAGAAAGTTCAGTTGAATTGCTTGCTCTGTCTGACACACCGGTAGTTTAACCTGAGATTTTAGTCGGATTCACTAGAACTGAATGTTTTGTTTAGTAATATCGTTCTAAAAGGGCAATCTTTGAGTAAGATAACAATGGGAGCCAATGGGAGGCCAACAGCTATATCAAGATTTGAGTATTACCATTTCCTTTTCCCAGGTGTCATTAGTTTGGCAAGTAACATTGTGGTCCTGGCAATGTTCATCAAGTTCAAGGAGCTGCGAAATGCCACTAATGCCATAATTATCAACCTGGCCTTCACCGACATTGGAGTGGCCGGCATTGGCTACCCTATGTCAGCAGCCTCTGACCTTCATGGAAGTTGGAAATTTGGCCACACGGGTTGTCAGGTTGGTGGAATGTGTGGAGCCCACTGTTCTATCCAACTGTACTGTTTAAATAACATGTATGTGCCATAAACAGCAGGAGAAAGCAGCCAATCAGTTGATTCATTTATTTTACTAAAATCTACTTATTATCTTTCAACTAGCTATCTTAAGATAAATAGATGTATTTTAAGTGTTTCTGGATAAGAGCATGTGTTAAATCACCTACATTTTAAATGGCTGTATGTGTGAAACGTCAGTGCCAACAGTCTCTACAGTTCAGGCACAGAGAGGGAAAGGTCTCACGTATCTATATCCTTATCATTTAAATATTAAGTACGGGTACGCATTGAGGCCACCTCCACGGTAAAGCAATTTATTTTGGTACAATTTACCTATTATGTCCCAGATGAAATTAGTTGCAATTGCCTAACCAACCAGCAAATCCCAAAGGATCCGTCAATGATTATTTGGACCATCAGAAGGGATCAGTCTATTCAGTTTAAAGTGAAAACGTTTTGACAAAATCAAAATGCCAGAAAACAATTTCACTAGTTCTGTCCTAACTAGTACAGAAGTTTGACAGGTAGTGTCTAAAGAGTAAATGGATGGTAATATACAGGTATGTGTAGAAAGGTGTAGAAAGGTGATTAAACCCGGTTAGTTCTTCCTAATTTAAAGGTCACAGCGGCTTAAAAACAAATGTAACATTGTGGTTTGGTTTGAATTGAACCTCTGTGCTGAAACCTCACATGGCCAGGCCAAGAATAGCATTTCTTACAACGTTCATTGTTCTGTAATTATCTGAGATTATTTGGGGAATGTACCAGGAGAACTGTGTAAAATCAGGAATTCTGCTCTAGTATACCATGTGACCATAATCTGGGGCTAAAGTCTTCAGCTCGACCGCTTAACATGAGGTTGGTGGTTCGGCATGACCTTCTGATATGAAATGCAAATGAGGCCCAGGTCCAGTCTGCGGTTATATCACGTACCACAGAGCATCGAAATACATTCATTTCGGCTCTGTACGCCAGCGCAATGGGATTCGAAATGAAACAACTGAGATGCAACTGAAGTGCAAACGTTCAGCATCTAAAACATTTAGCAAATGCAACCCTTTGCATACACAGTTTCTTTATTTCAGGGGCTTAAATGTAATTAGACATATTAACACAATCAGAGAATAAATACATTTGAGGAACGCATGGACATCACCAAACGCTGGGTTTTTCTTTTGTGGTGCTTCGGCAGGCCTTTACTGCAGTTGTCTTCAGTTGTTGTTGGTTCATGGGTTTTCCGCCTTAAGTTGTGTCGTCAGCAAGTGAAATGCATGCTCGATCGTATTAAGCTTTTTAAAGATATTTTTGGACAAAGTGAAATCTGACCTTTTTTGTCTTTTTGAGGCTTAAATGGTTTGCTCCTTGTGATGAACCTTCTGTATCTGCTCGCGTGAAGTATTCTCTTCATGGTAGACTTGGATAATGCAATGCCAACCTCCTGGAGCGTGCCCTTCACTTGGCTGGATGTTGTGACAGGGTTTTTCTTTACCATGGAAAGGATCCTATCGTCATCAATGTTGTCATCTGTGGACATCCAGGCCTTTTTGAGCTCACGAATGCTTTTTTTCTCCTCAGAATGTACCAAACTGTCGATTTGGCCACTTCTAATGTTCCTGCTATCTCTCAATATGGATGTTGTTTCAGGATGGCCTGTTTCACTTGCATTCAGAGCTCTTGTTCCACATGTTCCACAGCAACAGCTTCCAAATGCGAACGCCACCCAGCAACCGACTCCAGACCATCTACCTGCTTAATTGATGATGAAACAACGAAGGAATAGCCCACATTTGTCTATGAACAAGCTTTAGAGTCAAGTGTCCAATTACTTCGGTGCCTTAAAAAAAGAGGAGGCTACATGTTATAGAGCTGTGATTCCTACACGCTCAAATTGAAGATGAGAGCTCTTTAACCCAAATATTCATTAATTAATTGTACCTCAAATCTATTTTGGTAAACAGTCGAAATAAGAAAACATGTCAGTGTCCAGTAATTTCCGGCCCTAACTGTATATTGCTAATTCACCTAATAAGGAAAATATAGAATAACCATAATCATTAAATTCTGTAGACTATTGTCTGTGATTAAGGGACAACTGTGTTTCACTTTCAGATCTATGCAGCACTGAACATCTTCTTTGGGATGGCTAGTATTGGATTGCTGACTGTCGTGGCTATTGACCGCTACCTGACCATCTGTAGACCTGACATAGGTATTCAATAACCTTTATATTTCTCAAATGTTATTTACATTGCATCGGCCCTTAGTGTCTCAGAAGTCCCATTCCAAACCACTACAGACTGCTAATATCTACACTAAACCTCTGGTGACCTTAGCATGGACATGATATGTTTGGCCAGTTCCCTGTTTTTCACTGTTCTTCAGGGCAGAAGATGTCCACTCGCTCGTACACACTGCTAATTCTGGCTGCATGGCTAAACGCAGTGTTCTGGTCCTCCATGCCCGTGGTGGGTTGGGCAGGCTACGCCCCGGACCCCACGGGTGCTACATGCACTATCAACTGGAGACAGAATGATGTGTGAGTTGCCATTTGGGTGCTACTTAAAATAACTTGCGTATGTTACTAGTGAATTCCAAGGATTAGTATCTTTTACCATGAAATAAGCACGATGTTGTTAGTTATACAAAGTCTTTTGCAGGGGTTTTGTCTCCTACACCATTGCTGTAATCGCTATGAACTTCATCATCCCGCTGTCAGTTATGTTCTACTGCTACTACAGTGTGTCTGTTACCATGAAGACATACAAAGCCAGCAATCGCTTGGACAACATTAACATGGACTGGTCAGACCAGATGGATGTGACTAAGGTAAGCATGTGAGCCAGTCTTTCGTGTTGGCTAAGTGTTCTAGCCCTGCTTTTTCAACTTCGATTTGACTCTAAGGCAGAACTGTAGGATTTTCCATACACCTGTTGGATTTTTTATACCAAATCGATATTAACTTTTCCCTCCGTTCTCGTGCCGCTGACTAGATGTCAATAGTGATGATTGTCATGTTCCTGGTGGCGTGGTCACCATACTCAATAGTGTGCCTGTGGGCATCGTTTGGGGACCCGAAAAAGATTCCTGCACCCATGGCAATCATCGCGCCTCTCTTTGCAAAGTCTTCCACATTTTACAACCCCTGCATCTACGTTATTGCCAACAGAAAGTAAGCTTATTTCCATAAAGTTGTGCAAAATGGAAATTCTATGTTTTTTTAATTGAAGGGAGGAATCTTGGAGAAGCACGACTAATGCATGTGTGACCATGTGATGATGACACAATGCATTCCGCAATGACAGTTGTGCCAAATGTAACCTAAAAGTGCTAGAAAAGTCAATGTGAAACCTTAGTAATGTTCACGTGTTATGTAATTGTTGATCCTACTTCATAATAAAACAATAAAATTCCGACTGTTCTAGTAATACGTTGAGACAAACTTTCCCATTCAAGGACTCACTTGAAGTGAATAGGTGTGGCCAAAATTGACTGGTACTGTACATGTATTGATAGTTTAAGTACTTACAACTGTTATTCATATTCACTTCTTATCCTTGGGCACTTTCTTTTAGGTACAGAAGAGCAATCATAGGAATGCTTCGCTGTCAAACCCGACAACGGATCACCATCAACAATCAGGTTCCCATGACGATTTCCCAGGCACCTTTGACCCAATGAGAGAGTATTGCTGAACGTTCCTTTTCTGACTTTATTTCCCAGACTGATTACATCTGCTATGATGTGCACTGCTGTTAACTTTTGGTATGTGTAAGCAAGTTTAAAATATTCAACCATACAATGTTTTCTGGACCCTAGCAGAAGTCGTTATTTATATAAAATATTTCTTATATATTCAGTATTCGTCATTATCCTTTATTTCTCATACACTTGTTCATTCTATGTTTGTACATGATGTTATAAAAGTTTGAAATATGATGATTCCTGAGATATAGAGTTAGCACAGGTATTCATGGATACAGCATAAAAAGTTCTGTTACATTTCAACAGAAAACATGAAGTTACATTTCTGTTTGTCGAAAACATTGAAATTGTTGGATTACCCTAACTTCAATTGACACAAATAAGAATGGCAAGAAGGGTAATAAGTATGGTTAGTTGATTCTAGATGAGGAAAAACAAGAAGGTATTCTGCAGAATGACTGGATGAACTTCAGACATTGGTTTTGTTTGCGTAAAAGGGTGTCCAAAACGGAAGGACATGACATCTGACAGAAATGGTCATTCTTCTGGAGTGACCTGTCACTAATAATCGATTCAAATAGCATGTAGGTTTATGATTAGCTTTACAGGTCTTTAGACCTGTATTGTCATAATTTCTTAATTAGGGACATTGCTGTTCAGCCATACAGTGATCTCTTCCTTGTTCCTTCTGACCCACTCAATGTTGTTCTTCGCCGTCTCTAGAGCTTGTTGTCTGGGCATCTCACCAGCACCGGCATCGGGCTTCAGCTTGAAAAAGTGTTCCATCTAAAACAAAAACACATGGTTAACAGGATCAGTCTTTTACACAGCCTCACAATCACCCGTGTTACCGTTAATGTAATTGTGTAGCTGGGCCTTTCCTAACCTGCCACATTTGTAGCTCTGTGTTGTAAGTGGAACTGATTCTGGTGAGCAAGCGTCCCAGGTTCCTGTCATTGATGGTGTATCTTCAAACAAACAACAACAAAGAAAACAGAAATGAAACACTGCAATTACAGTATTTACCAGAAGAATAAACTCTGGGCAAGGTTTCTGAAATTTCAGCAAATTCACTGGGGGCATTCCGTTCAGTCACTATAAATTCCATAACCATGCATTAGGTGTGTATTCAGACGCAGGAATGTGAGGTAAAGGGGGCCTCACCTGTTCACCAGGTAGTCCCAGTTGAGGGTCACCCAGTCCCAGGCCATGGTCTTGCCATAGTGATTCAGCGAAACATAGCGGACCAAACTGAACAAATCCTGAGACCTGACAATACTTTCATCTTTAGATGCCTCAAGTAAGCTGCAAAAACAACACAACATCATTTTCACAAGCGATTGAAGTATCACAATGACCAGGTTTTTATCTAGTAAATGGTGGGACATTTCTAGTAGAAATACGTTTATTTATTTATTATTTATGTATTCAATATCCATCATGAATCTAAGTACACTTGAAGTCATTACTTGTTTTAGGGTAACAGTGTTTACCTGCTTTTATACCAGATTTTAGTATTAGATGTTTCTTGATTATTGCATATTTTAGATTTGGTTTTGCTAATAACACACTGTTCGAACATTTACATTTTGAAAGCGTATCAAGGTATTCTGAAAACAGTTGTGGTACTTATTGTTTTTTTAAACAGACAAAAAAGGAAACTACAGTATACATGTCAATTTTGTCACGGCAGAATGGAAAAATATCAACACAAACTTTTGTTCAAGAACTGAAATCAAGTGTAATTCACATAAAACATTACTGATTGAGTATGAAGACAATTATTTTAGTTTAATTTACTTGTTTAGAAGAGTTATGTTGTCCACAGATGCTAATCCATACAGGAGTTTGTCCTTTTCTTGAGCCAAGGTCTCCGTTTTGTACCTCTCGAACATTATATTCCACTTCTCCTCAGTGCCTGAGTTTCTCATGCCATAGCGATACACCAGTAGGCGCAAGTTCACCCCTACACTGATAGAAATCAAAGGCCACCATGTTACAATTAGGCATTACATAGAATTGTATAGGTTATTAACACCATCTGTAGATTTTGCCCTGACATGGTTAGAACATTTTTAATAATTTTAAGGATTTTATTCTGGACTTATATTTACCTGACCGTTCCTGCGATCCATCGGTCAAAGGTATCAGACACATTTTTTAGAACGTCTGGGTCACCCATTTGACAAGCAATAGCCAGGACCGTTTCACGCAATAGCCTATTCAAAACCAACAAACAATCTGAGTTAGAGAAACTTCAAAATGATACATAGGTTTATGACAGTTTGCGCAGATTTTGTTGCTGTTGTGCAAACCGCGCTTTAGTCAGCTGTCCAGGTTTTTGGTCTCAGACGATCATGCAAGTGAATAAGTAATGCAGCAATTTCTGAACTGAATTTGTGGACATCCTGGACTTTCAGTGGTTATAAATAGTTTACAGCTGTGAGGACCATTGGACATACAGACAAATCCTCAGATAAAAAACGACTTTGAAGTCATCTTATGCTAATGAAATGTCCCAATGGAAATTATCATGGCTATCAAGCTTCCAAATTCCAGTGATATCTGATTTAACGAGTCATTGTCATCTTCATTTTGTTACCTCAAAAACCCAGAGTCAGGCATGGATAACAATTACAGAAATCTAAAAACTAGTTTATTATACTACATATTTCATATCTAAGTAACTAATGATGTTAAGCACATCTCTGATCTGGGGGAAAATTATATATTTTCCCAAATTACTGTTTTTGTGGCAGTTGACACATTCAATTGTTTAGGTGTGACCTCACATTGTTTAGGTGTGACCTCACATTGTTTAGGTGTGACCTCACATTGTTTAGGTGTGACCTCACATTGTTTAGGTGTGACCTCACATTGTTTAGGTGTGACCTCACATTGTTTAGGTGTGACCTCACATTTGATTAGGCAGGTAAATACATTAGTAGACTCTTACCTGTTATTCTGGCTTCCCTCATCAATCCATCCCAGTACATCGGAAATCTTTTTTACTTTGTCACGGAAGAATTTCTGTAGAATAAAACAAGTGGTTATGAAAACCAACATGAGAAAACGTACAATATTATTGTATGTTTGTGTTTGTGGGTGTGTCCCAGTTTAACTAGTTACGAAATAACTAAAGTTAGGTGTTTGGGGTTAGGATTAGGATCCTGAAGATTGTATTTTGATTGGGAATACATTTTGGGATTTTGGGACCAGAAACCCTACCAAGGTAGTCAAACAAAAACAACCTGAACCTGGACAAGTTGTTAATGGACATTTAAATGGTCCTCATGAGGATTGGTATTATCAGCATAGCAGTAAGGGTTGGGTCACCGTTCTAAATTGTGTAAGGTTACGGTTATGGTTATGAATAGATTCAGGTTGAGGCTGTGGAATGGGAATAATATTTATGGATATATTAAAATCAAAAATGTGTCTTCTGATTGCCCAGTAGAGGGCAAACCTGACCCTCCAAAAAAGAAATACTCACCTGGAACTTGGGATAAAGAATGCCGTCGTCAGATAACATGTCTCGCACATAGGCAATAGAAGAAGAAACGCGTTCCCAGACGATGTATTCGGTCTCATTGTTCAGGTATTTTGTCAGGTTGAATGCATTTCCATAATCAATAATGTCTGCCCTGATGAGGCCAAAAATAACAACACATTTCATCCGTTGTCTTGAGCTCGGCTCAACCAAATTTAATTGAAAGATGTGCTTCCAAATAAGTATTAGCTTCGTTGGTTTACCTTCCTAGAGCGAAGACGTCATCGATGTAACTGCAGCGGTCAGCAGCTTCAAATACCTAGTTAAGAATAGTGTAATGCCAATTACTTAACATTCCATATAGGGACAGGTAAAACTATTTAGAATTGTGTTTACCTGGTGATTTGTTTGGAGCTGTTGGCTGATGGTGCTCCACATGCTTTCATGATGATTGACTCTGAAGAATCCATTGTGGTCCTTGTTGACCTTCAGGAGTCCGTCCATAGCAGGGGAGTAGCCAGCTAAGACTATCTCTAGATTTTAGTCAGAAAGAAATACCTGTATCACCTTTTGGCAAAAGTTTTTTATATATATATGTTATATAATGTTACCACTGAAAAGCAGCCCCATTACGCAATTGCCACTGAAAACAATTTATTACAGACTATGGTAGCCAAACTGGGCAGGATTCTTGATAGCAGGAATATATACTGTATTGTGTCTTTCTTTGCAAGTCAAGTCCAAACAATTTTAATTTTCTGCAGATGGAGTCAATGCCAATGTGGAGTGTCATCGAAAAGGCGTTGAATACGTGTTTCAAAATTACATTTATAAACATTCATATATATAAATAATTGTATCAGTGATTATTATAAACATGCATGTAAAAATCAGTGACAAAATATATCTAAACATAAACGTAAATGTAGGCCATAGCACAGCAATGCACGTGTATGAAATCAATATCGAATACTACTGAATGCAAAGTGACTTAAACTTTACCTGGACTGGACTTGTTGAACATGATTGACATGTTCTTGTTGCTATCCAATGAGTTCCACTTCACAGGGATTGTCCACTTGTAGCTTAAATAAAAGGTATTATTTTAGATTTGCATGGAAATAAACAAATGATCACAAAGAGATTAAAGGGAGTCACTAACCTGACTGGGGAAGTTGGCTGACTGGGATCAGCATTGGGGTCCAACAGAAACCTTCGCTGGGTGAGTGTGGCCATAGTTTCATTGGTAGACAGGTCCAGTACTGGGTAGCCCATCTGTTTTGTCCACGTGTCCATCACATCTCGCACAGGCAACCCACTGACCTGCACACAAAATATGATTGTGTGTATAACCATGCGAATACACTAGATAGAATAAAATATTAACTAGATATTTTGAAATGGCTCTAATGAAATACAACGTCAATAACATACATCAGCAAGGGATCCCCAAAAGTCGTCGGTTTTGGCGTTGGCAAATTCAAATTGTTTTAAATATTTCTGTTGAAAGGAGAATGGAACTGGTTATTATCAATGCGCCAACGTATCATCTAAAGATTGAAAAATCAATACGTTCATATTGTTTCGTCCCATTTAAGGTGGGAAAATACGCCGGACAATTTTCATCCCAAAACTCAAATTTCAAAGCTATGACTGAAAAGTAAAATAAAATGGATATTTACCCGACAACCATCCCTAAAGTTTTCCCGACCCAACCAGTCCTCAACCATCCTAAGAATTGAGGCCCCCTGGTAATACAGTTACAGGAAGGACTTTAAGACATTTTTTAAATAATTTCATTAGGATGGGTAAAAGAGGCACAGGTTTACAATACCTTGCTGTAGGAAATACCATCAAACACAGATGTAATCTCAGCCGGGGTTGACACATTCACAATGATTGGATGGGAGGTGACGAGGGCGTCGTCCACCATGACAGGAAGTACGTCACTGATGATCATGATGTCACGCTGGTGAAGACAGACACCAAAGCAACTCGAATGTGTTCATAACCCGTGTTGGGGTGAAAGGAAATGTATTTAAACAAAACTCAATTCAGAACCGGTCAGACGGACTCACCATTTCCCAGGAGGGCTCAGCCTTCTCCACGCCGATATACTCAAAAAAACTGGCAAAGCCTTCATTCAGCCAAAGGTCATCCCACCAATCCATCGTCACAATGTTCCCAAACCACTAGTAGAAAATACAACATGTAAAGTTAGTGGGCCTTCTACTTCTGTCTAATTAGGTACCCATGGCATTGCTACAACCATGACCATTCGTCTGATAAGTCCATCAATCTAAAAGAAACAACCGATGTTTCCTTGGAAAGTTTAATGATCTACGCTGCACTTCTGTGAGCTGTTCACCATTATACTCATGTAAATACCGCGATTGTTATTGAATCCACCTACTGTCCGTGGAGATCTGGCACGGTGCGTTACATAAAACCTCCTCTCTTATCTTTAGAACTAACGTTCCAAAGCCTTACGCACAGAATGTTTGATTGACGAGCTCAAATCAGCTCATGCCACCCGGTAGACGAATGTCAAAATAATCACATTATAATAATAAATTAAAACGTTTTTACTGAAAGCATACTTTCTCATGTTCAGCAAGTGCATTGTGGATGGTGCACCTGATTTGCTATGTGCTTGTACAAAATAAATTGGGTTATAGATGTTGGGGGCGACAGTTGCTGCTTTGAGAAGAGACATTGAGGGTGTGTGCAAGATTACGACACTTCATATTCACCAATAGAAAAAGTAGGCCTACTTATTTGAAGAATATATTCAATTTAGAAATGAAAAAATGAAAACTCTCAGAAATGCATTGTTGCGAGAAACTGATTTCTCTTGGATGGACTTATATTGATGGACTTATATGACCAATGGGATTGGCTGTAGCAATGGAGTGTGAGTAATTGGTCAGCAGCATCCATGTGCAAGAATATATTTTCAGATTTCAGATGTGCAACTTTGTCAAATGTTGTTTGTTCAAACTTGATTGTACAAGCGTGTCAAATATAGCCTGCAAGCACATACTAAATGAATTTTATATTCCAGATGACATATTGCTATTGTATTGATTTCAGCTATGTCTTGTCCTGTCTTGCCCTGTTTTGCCCTCTGCTAGTCACTGTGTTCATTGTTTGGTATTTGTCCTTTCCAGTAGTTCTCCATTCATCAGTTCCCATTCGTTTCACCTGTGTTTCCTCTCACCTATGTCTGGATATTCATTATTAGTTCATGTATTTAGTTTGGTCCTTTTCTCCCAGTCCTTGTCATTCATTGTTTCATATCAGTGGTTCCAACCTGAAGTATTTTTGGTTTGAAGACCTCTGAGAACAAGTCCTGCTCATTGCCTGTTCCTGACAAAGATGAACTGGGTATGTGGATTAAACTTCTGTTTAAATTCTTACTAGTTTCTGTCACGAGTGGTGAGGGGTTTTGTGTCACACGAGACAGAAGGTAGGTGGCACACGTTTTAGTTCCTGTTGGTGATTAGGTTGTGATGGAATGAGCACAGCTGGGCATAGTTAGCGATTAGCAGGGTGATAAGCTTAGCTGTTAAATCACTTAGAAATGTCACCACTTTGTTGTTCCTTGATCCAAATTACATCTCTTTGTTTGGTGAGTGTTGTTGGAGTTTATGCTATCACTGTTTTATCTTTTTGTAAGTCGCTTATATGCACTCTTTTTTACTACTTCATTATTTTATCATTCTGTACTGCTGCTAGACATTGCGAGCCTGTCTGATCTAAGATTTAGTTGCAATTTTGTGATGATAACTTTGTCGAAATGTACAGTGAAAACAAGGAAATAGCACCCAGGTAAAACCTGCCCCACATTCATGTAACAATAGACAATTTATAAACATTTATTGAGGCCATATCACCTGCTTATCACCTAAGAAAGATATGATATTGGCCCTTTTTATGATAGAAATCGTAAAAGGTTTTATGGATAACTGTAGTTCAGGCATACCTTAATAGAACACTAGTATTTCCATGAGCAGACTCTTAGTCAATGTCAAAGCTTTCTGAACTATAGATCGGAACAAAGGTAGGGTCATTCTATTAGCTAAATGTTAAGTCCTGGCACTAGAACATGACTCATGATTTTTCATCATTTAGGCATGACGCAATACCATGATTTTATTTTAACATCCTTGAACTTTTGGTCCCTCTGTGAATAAATACATTCGGCGAAGATGTTTGACCTTATTAAAGTTCAAAACATTTTTCTCTGAAATCATGATCAAACATTCTTCTTTAAAATGGATTTAGAGATTGATGAATCATGAATAAACAGGGCCGGCCCGCCACAAAGGCAGTATAGGCAAATGCTAGTGGCGCCGTTCATCCACAGAGGTGGCAAACAAGTTAAAAAAATACGAATACAAATTGGCTCAGTTGCTATTTAGGTAGGAAGCAGTCAGCTGGTATTCTGTCTATAATGGAATGGCCAGCACACGCACCTGATGACCATATTGAGCTGTTGTGGGAGCAGCTTGACTGTATGGTATGTAAGAATCATCAATGAGATTACCTCAACAAATGAACATAAATTGCCAAAGGTCTGCAAGTTTGTAATTGCAGCAACTAGATGATTCTTTGATGAAAGCAAACTTTAGAAGACACAATTACAATTTAAATAGAAAACTTATTTTCTTACCTTGTCTGTGTCTACAATTCCTATTCATTTTGCTATATTTCTTATCCAAACTCATTTCATGTATGATTTTAAAAACATTTCTAAGTGAGCCCCCAACATTAACACATTCCGTAATTTATAACAAATCAGTCAAGATAAATTCAGGACAAGTCCCTAACACATTACTGAACTGATATCCCTAATCTCTAGAGAGCATACTTCTGGGGTTATTTATTTGTTAGATTTTAGGGAGAGGTATTTCTAACCTGGTGGACCAGCTCATGAGCTATGACGCTTGCCACACGTTGTTTGTTGATCGATGAGGACTGGTTTTCATCATAGAGGAGGTTGACCTCCCTGTAGACGATTAGACCCCAGTTCTCCATGGCTCCAGTCCCGAAGTCAGGGATAGCGATCATATCTGATACAAGAGAAACACATCGGTAGCATTTGATGATCTACATTATTATGGATTGGTAAAATGTTTCTTAAGTACTCACTCATATAATAAATGAAGTATTTTTTATGTGCCATCATTTAAGGGTGGACTATTCATACTTTATAACTGTATGCATTTATGCTTTTAGTGATCAGTATTATTTAAAAAGTTTATTGCTTGGGTCGTCCTATCACACTTCCAGGCAGATTAAGAAAAACTAATCCAGCCTTCATCGTCAACATTAATGTCAGACCATATCTGCCAGATCCTGGGCCAAATTCAGTGACTACTGAGCACATTCAGGATTCACTTTAAAACCCAAGGCTTAATGTTAATGTTTTCAATGGATTGAGACACATTAGCAAACTCATCTAATTTAGCTACAAGTCCGAACTCCCTCCCCTAGAAATGTCTCAGAACTATAGGACTAATCCTTCTGCTCTATTGCCTCGTATGTCATTTTCTCCCAGATTATCTGAAGGCCACATGGTCACTATTTTTAATAAACTTTTAGCATTTTCAGAAGGACAACACTATATTAGCATTTCATTTGTCTGAAGTTGTACTTCAACAGTGCCTAGGAAATTAATTCACACACATATCTACATTTTATTGTGTCACAACACAGATTTGCTATTGATCAACATCTATATATATATGGCATCTATATCAATTCATTGTATCCAGTGCCGGCTTACACAGTGAGTACGAGGGTTTATTAGTGATCGCCGTTTACCTAATTTTGGAATGGAGTAATTCATGTTGAAATATTCCTCGAAGAAGTCAAATATGACCTGAGTCATGTTAGCAGCGTACTCCGCTGTCGCGATCTGGGAAGGCTGGGCGTAGATTCGCAACTGTAAGACATTTTTATAAAGCAGAGTTATTAAGTGTGTATATACTGTCCACAGTATGTGCAATCATGTGCATGTGTTATATACAATCAGAATATCCATGACCAGATACTATATTCGATATATAGCATATAGATTGTCACCATTACTTTCTGTCAGTTTCAACACTCGTATTATCAGGCTGGCAAAAGAAAAGCAACAGCAGTTGATGACGTACAAATGACCAAATGTGAAAAATAACCCTAGAATTGGCGTCAGTGAAGTCACCAACAACTTCGAGAATGATTGGGTGAAAGTGTTACAATCTTTTTTACGCTGTAACCTATGGCAGAAGAATGACAAAAATACATCTAAATTGAACATGTCATGGGGCTCACTTGCTGAAGAGGAAACTTCCCAAACAAGCAACTGTTCAAAATGGATTTAGTAAAGGCTTGACAAAGATTATACCAAATGCTTTGGTGGTCGCGGATTCACTTCTTCACTACATTTGCTTAAAAGTTGAAATATTCCAATAATAGTTAGCGTTAAATAGGGGGGACGGAACTCTGACAGTGCTGTTATTCTTAGTTGGTATAACAAATATGTGTTGAGATAGGCATTGAAAAAGTGTGACAGTCGGTACTTTTTCCTCAAAGTTAGTTATTAAATGTATTTTCATATGCCTAGAGTGTACATAAAATTTGGAGGATATTGTACTTAGCTAATACAGTTTTTCAAACATTGACATTGACAGACTCTCATGTTGAAACTATATAACATATATAAGTTGTAAATATTTTTTATATATTATTATTTTAAGGAACAACCATGAGACCTATCAATAACTGCAGAGATAAATAACAAGTACTCACTGGTATTCCTCGAGAAGATGTCTTTTCCACGAATGTAAACTGGTGCACAGCGAAACACACCAAGTATGTACTCATTTGAACAGACCTCTGGAAGGATGTTTTGATTTTGCCGCTTGAAATAGTTTCAGGTTTGCCCTAAAAAGTAAGTGGTCTTAAGTTAAATAAAGATGACAGTCTTTAAAGAAGATCAGCCTGTCCTATAGCTGTGTTCTGCTCTGAATACCACGACCACAAAATGTACGCTGGCATTTGCATTCATGACATTCCCTCTCCCTCAAATAAACAAACAAGTAACACAAAGCCTGTTTCGTGCATATGGCTGTATTGGACCAAATACTGAACAGAACGCACCTCAACTGGCATATTGGAGAGGGCTTCGTAGTCCTGATGGTGGGTAATGGAGATCAGGTAGGTGGCCTTTTTGTTTGGCTCATCAAAACAAGGGAAGGATTTGCGGGCGTCGGTTGGCTCATGGTCGGTGGCAGCGATTTTTCTTGGGAGAAAAAAACATGGCGTCATTCCTTGAACAACTATGTCAACATGTTTTATTACGTCCATGCGCTATCTACACGTTTACTGGATTATGATTGGAAATTGTACTTCAAATTCCCAATACAAAATAAATAATTAATGGCCAATGCTGAACATACTAGGAAAGACATTAGCGTGCGACAGACAGAAGATCGCCGCCAACGCTCTTTGGTCCCAGGGAGGGCCGGTCACCTGTGACTACGAGGCGTTCTCCCGCAATTTCTGCTCGGTTTTTGACCATCCTTCTGTGGAAAGGGAGGCGTGGGGGTGTCTCGTAGTCACAGGGGAAGAGAAGCGTGCAGGAGTTTGCGCTGGAGTTTAGGACCCTGGCGGTGGTGGCTGGGTGGAACGAGTTGGCCTACATTGATTTTGTTCTTTACTCTCTCTCCTCAGCCCCAGTGTACATCGTGAGATACATCAAGGATTCCAGACGCCAGGGAGGGGGCCTCCAGTATCTCGTGGTGTGGGAGGGGTACGGTCCAGAGGAGCGGTTTTGGGTGCTGCTTCTCGTCCTCCGGGTCGACCCGGGGTAATATCGGCTACACTGAACCTGACTCCGTCCTTCCTCTTTACACACCTCACCTGGAGCGGTTACATTTCCAGCACCTTTTTGAACGTGTCACAAAGAATAAAGGTAGTTCTAATGGTAAAAGCAGATCCATCTCTGTAGTAGCGTGGTGTACCTAATGAAGTGGCCGGGAAGTGTAGCAGTGATAGTTCTACAGCGCAGTATTTTCGACCAACCAATATGTAACCATCATACATTTATCAGCAGTCATAGTAGCAGCATAGTAACAATATGTAGTATTAGTTACTAGGGAACAATTTCTGTCCAACATTGCCAGTGAGCTTCAGGGCCTATTATGCACACTTGCACAATATTCCTAAAACAGGCTACTAATACGCAACTAGCTACGTAAAATATTGTGAAAGATAACATGTGTAGGTCGACTTATTTTAAGATTTTATCAGACTGTCTCATTCATTCAGGGGGAAAAAATTTAGATCTCCCTTTCTCGGGAATCTGACTCATCTAGGAGGCATCTGAGAGAGTCACATGGATAATGCAGTATTTCCTATATTAACTTCAGGTTAAAGGGTGAGAGCTGTCAGTGCTTCAATCCCATGCCGCGCCTTATACAATCATAGATTACCCCCGGACATCCAGTATCTCATCGTATGAGCTATACTCATGCTGTACCACACTCATTCAGGGAGCTACAGTTCATTCAAGAAACCATGAATGCCAACATGTACTGTGACATACTGAGCAGAGCGTGATCCCCTCCCTCTGGAGAGACTGGGCAACAGGGCAGAATTCCAACATGATAACGACCCCAAACACACCTGCAAGACGATCACTGGCTTGCTAAAGAAGCTAAGGGTAAAGGTGATGGACTTGCCATGTCTCCAGATCAAAACCCTATTGAGCATCTGTGGGGCATCCTCAAACGGAAGGTGGAGGAGCGCAAGGTCTCTAACATCCACCAGCTCTGTGATGTCGTCATGGAGGAGTGGAAGAGAACTCCAGTGACACCCTGTGAAGCTCTGGTGAACTCCATGCCCAAGAGGGTTAAGGCATTGCTGGAAAATAATGGTGGTCACACAAAATATTGGCACTGGGCCCAAATCTGTAATGTGAGGGGTGTACTCACTTTTGTGAGATACTGTACATTTCTGTGAAAATCATGTGAAATTCAACAATTGTATGCCCAATAATGGGGATAAAACCAGAAACAAATGTAATGGTAAATACTACAATTGCTGTAATCCAGTGTTTCCCTCTGCTACCTGTATTTGTCAATAGCCGTCTTCTTGCTCTTTAAATTATATATATTATTATATTATTAAATTATATATTATCTATATATTTTAAGGAAAAGAACCACCTTCTCCATTTTAAATGTACTGAAATACACCCATCTATCACCACACACTCCTTCCTGCATATACTTACTTGGTGACCCCATTCTCTGTGTAGCTGACTCTATAGAATCCCACCAGAGATCCATTGAGCCAGCCTTGGAAGTCCAGGCTGAGAATATATACCTCCCCCGGCTTGGTGACAACAAGCTCCTCTGCCGCCTCGATCACTACATACTCCTGTGGTTTGAACTCAAAGCAGCCCTTGACGGCTACGTCCACGTCCCTTTCAGCCGTTGCTGTTTTCAGGACGAGCATAGGGACTGTGCTGACAAATGTCTCCCGTATGTGAAGCCAAAGATGCTTCGTGGGCCTGGTCACTTCCAGGTGCACGGACACACTCCCCGTGTAGAGGTCTGTGGTCAGGTCAGGTTCCAGATGAAGGTCATAGTGCACTGGCTTCACGTAGTCAGGCAGACGGAAATTCCTCCAGTCCCCATCAGTGCTGTTGGAGGGCCTGCAGGGTCCTCTGTCGACTGGTGGGGGGGAGGTAGCAGTTGGTTTGGGGGTTTCCTCTGTCGGGACTGGGTCAGCCGGGGTGATGTCCTGTCGTGTTAGGCCCACCCCCAGCCCCACAGATACAGCTGATAGCACCACCACAGCACAGATAATGGCTACATGCTTTCCTCGGATGCAATAGCTCTTCTCCTCGTTTTCAAACTCCAGGCGTTCGACCATGGTGCCCGGTTTGGCAGCGTACGACCAAACGCTGTGGCTTCAGATATCCTCAGATACAGGAGCTATAATGTGGATATTCCAGATCAGACCAGATTCCAGTTATAAAAATATATTTCCAGATCAAATATTTAGATTTGTGGCAAAGTTCACATAAAACCGAGCACAGTTCATCTTCTAGAGAACCTAATACAAGACTCCTAGGTTAAGCTACCACATTCAGATGAGAGTATATTTGAGAGAAAATAATATTGCTCTGACCTGATCCAAGTTCAATCTGTCGGTCATAAAGTGCACAGCAGCCTGTGGGAGGAGGACAGAACAGGAATGGAATGGTGTGGAGGAGAACCTGGAGGAGGCGTCCACAACACATTAGAGAGAGAGTATCAGTGGAGGCAAGTCTTATATACTCGACAGAAAACACATTGCTGTTCATACTGTGCACTGGTTAAACATCTATCTATCCCTGTAAATCAACAACTGGGAGGCAAAAGTCACATCTCAATTAGGTTGGCGTTATTGGAAGTCTAGCTTCAGCATTTTGTATAAACGGGTTGAAAACTAGATTAGCCAACTAACAAAACACTTAACACTTTTGTAAACCAACACGAAGCAGACAAACTCTGAAGAAATTAGTGTTCACTCAGTATATTTACTATTTGTTTGTTTTTTCATCGCTTTTGTAGATAGAACAACATAAATGTTAATAAGGCCAATACTTACATTGAAGAACAGTTGAGTAAACATGGCCAAGCAGGATCAAAGGGGCCTTTTGGCTGTACATGTGCAGTAAAACAAGGAACTTATTGTCTCATAGATGGCCAGAATTCAATGGGATGATAGTGAACAGACGTCTTTGGGTTGCCATAAACCACATAGGATCCATGGTGTACAAAGACAATAACCATTACATTGTGCAGTACGTTTGGTTTGCAGGATATTTTTGCAGCGCTTTATGAATGAAACATTTCACAGTTCACTATAATGAACGTATATATCGTTTGTTTCTTGGGCTTAAATAAGTTATACATTGATCATCACATCAATTGAAGGCATTACAAAAAGAATCACAATTATAAATGCTGTGGCTTAAAAACAAATTCCCAAATTGGTTTCGATATTTACTCATCTTTATTTACAAAGGAATGAACAAAATGTTTACAGCAATAAAAACAAAGACCTAGGAAGGCGCTAATAGCTAACTCAACATGTGCAGCATAAACTACCCTGACTTATCATCATAAAAGATCAGGTCAAGGTCACTGCAATATCTGATATTTCAAGACTCATCAACAGCAGTAAAACTATACTGCAGGTAAGTATGTCTAAAATGTTCTTAAAGCTCCTAACTGGAAAACTGTTTGTCATTGAAATCTTTTTCCACAAGTACAAAGTAGACAATGTGTTTTTACGCTGGATCCCTCAAAACAAATAATACATTTTAATTGTAATAAAACCCTAACATTTGTTAGATCTAAAGAATTACAAATTATTATTGTAGATTTTAATCTGTTTTTTTAATCTACATAATTCCTTTTATATTTTTTCCTAAAACATTATATATCATTTAATCTGCATTAAATTGCACCTCAAACAGTGTACCTTACACCACATGTGTAAAAAATAAAAGTATACTTATTCTTTACAGCATTTCAGTGACCATGAACGACTGTATATCTCCCGCAATGCGTGTCGGTTTTGTGTGACAAGTTTGATGGAGTAATGTGGGTTTCAAAACCTGATGAATTAAAGGCATTTATGAAATAATAACAAAGAGCAATGTGGTTACATATTACATATTTAAACATTCATGTAAATGCCAACATGTCATGAATATGCCAACATTGGTCACTTTGAAAATATACAAATGTAAAATATTCTTTATGTTTACACTGTTTCCCATGGTCTCCAAATTCCCCAGATCATAATCCAAACAAGCATCGATGTGCTGGATCAACAAGTCATAGTGTTTTGGCTCAACAATGTATGTAATATATACAAATGTGACAATACAAATACAACACAAAAAAAACATACACAGAACACTATCCAAAAAGTGCAGAAGCTTCGGGACTAGCTTCTGAGTCAAGGAAAAGACGGACTGGAAGCCCTGGACCAAAATATTTAAACTGTGTTTGTCCTTATTGCTTCATAAAAAAGGCCTGGCTAAACTACTTTCAACTAGGAAGATTACCTCTGTATCCTGTTTCTATGTTTTTGGTTAAAAACATCCCTTGAGGACCTATTTTATAACTGCGGGTGTCAGTGAATCGCCATCGGTAATAGAACAAACACAATCCATGCAGGATAATGCACACATTGAGGAAAGAAATTGTTCCCCAGCGCGAACTCACAGAACTCAAAATAAAACAGATACAGTGTTACAATCTTCATCAATAGATGTCTCTTTCAAATGCTAACTGGGCGGTAGAGAATATGAAGTCCCATTACAGTAGCAGATTAATCGGCGTCTATAGTTGGTTGTGGTTTTCTTCTGGTGTAGACATTGGAGTGGTAGACTTTTCTAACGAGGTAGGTATAGTATTGAAAAATATCTGAGATTCTCTGTTTGGCTTCGGGACTGAGGTCTTTTTGCGTTTGGGTGTGTTGTAACGTGGTGAGGTTGAGGGTATTTCTTTCAAGGATATTTTAATATTCTGTTTTTCATTTGTCGGAGGTGTGACATACTTGAGATTAAGAAGAGTCTTCTTCTTAGGGGCGAAGATTGAAGTATTATTCTTTGCCCATTTCACCTTTTGCGGGAGGAGTTTTCTATTGTTGGACGAGTTTCTCGACGAAGCTTTGCGCGTCTTATTCTTCAGGAACGGGGGCGCAGCGATCACCCCCAATACCCTGAGTGTAATAGGGGCTTCGGCTGTTCCCGCCCGGTTCTGTGCTTGGCACCGATATTCTCCCGCATCCTTATACGAAAGTCCGTTCAGGCTGATTATAGACCATCGGATTCCTACATGTGGAGATTCCTGCATAACTGCAATGTAACAAAACATGACACGAGATTTACTGCGACAGCGTCAGAATGCGAGAGACGAGAAAAAGTCACAGTTACTCACAGCTGTCCAAGTTGATGGGTAGTTTTTCAGGGTCAGGTTTGCTCTCAGGTTGTTGACAGCATTCTGTCAAGATCAAACATAATCAGACTTGGAAAAATAAAAAAATAAATCACTGTGAATGAAATTCCAAATGTTTAGTTAATTATGGGTATATCTTAATTTTTTATCTATTTGTTCACCATTGTGAATAACACCTATTACTTTTTTCATGTTTTTTTATTGCTACAGAGAGGGGTTTTCTACTGTTAGATGAGGATTTACTAGAAGCTGCAGGTTTATTTTTTTTAAATCAACCCCAACACCCTTCGTTCAGAAGGAAATGAGTGGC
The DNA here is from genome assembly GCA_029465975.1 of Dallia pectoralis. Lineage (NCBI taxonomy): Eukaryota > Metazoa > Chordata > Actinopteri > Esociformes > Umbridae > Dallia > Dallia pectoralis. The sequence continues at coordinate 6,343,986 of CM055754.1, forward strand.
TTTTAAATCCCCACTTAATGCTGCACCAATGTTGCATTTTACTTAAGGAACTATAACATAGACCACATAAGGTAAATGAATAAATCATCAAGAAATAAAGTTGTTAACTATAGACACTCCGCTCTGACTTTCAGTAAGATTTACAACAATCGTCGTCCTCTTTTCGTTCCTTTTGTTGTACACTGTTTGACTTTTGACCGGCAAATGCAGACCAGATTGTCTTATTATTTAGGTTCTCAATAACTCCATATGTGCTTTAAACAAAAGCATTTCACATGATAACTTAATACAGATCGCAAATTACGGTAAAAAGAATGGCATGGTTGAATATCTGTTCAATGACAATGAATCATCAGAATTGGTGGAATGCCATGCAGAACGTTTATAAAGACCTGTGTTGTATATCGAGGCTCCGGCAGCTTTTGTCCAGGTGAGTACGGGGGTGGGGTAGCCAGTGGCATCACAGCGGAGCATCACGTTGCTGCCTAGGGTGGAGGTGACCCGGGTTGCTAAGGGCTGAACAGAGGGCCTCTGACACTGCGACATGTCCTCCAGCTGGATGGGAGACCCCTCGCTACGACTACAGGTCAGGAGCTGGTCCATCAGGGCCACAGGGCTCCCCTGGAACCTGGACTGGGTCAGCAGCGTGGAGATTTGGCAGTCACATTGCCATACGTTGTCATGGAGACCTACGGACAAAATATAACACATCCAGAGGAAATGCAGGGTTTTATGTGAGCATTTCTCAATTTCCCATTGTGTTTTTTTGTATCCATCGCCAGCATTATTATTGGTGAACCATACCCAACACTCTTCTCTGTGCGGGCCCTGCCAGCTGGCCAGGGAGAGGGAGCCAGAGATCGAGCAGCTCTGAGGGCAGTGTCGCCAGTCGGTTGCTGGAAAGGTCCAGATAGGTGACATTGGGAAGAAAAAGGGCAGCGTGGGCAGGGAGGCTGGAGAGACGGTTATTGTGCAGTCCTAGGGTTCGCAGCCTTGGCGTATCCCTGAGACCCTCCCAGGGAAAGGTCGAGAGAAGGTTTCCATCCAATCGCAGCTCACGCAGTGCCTTCAAGGAGCGACACATTTTGTCAAACGTAAATAGAAACTTCAAGCAAGTGGTGTTGCAGACAGGGCAACTATTACACCAAGACTCTGCAATTGCATGCAGGCGGATGTTGTCTGTCTCGATGTGGTCTTACCAGGGCCATACCTCAAAATCTCATTACACCTTTTTGAGGTCTATAAACATTTGTATCTCATAGATGGCTCCAATCGCAATGCTTTTCATAAAAGATGACATTTCATGAAACCTACTGAAGGCATGTAAGCACAGCGTTTACTGACTTTTTTGATTGTTCGTTTTTGACATTTGCTTAGAGTTTACCACAAACGTTCATACATAATATATCATTTTAGAGTTAAATTGACAAATTCCCTGCCATTCTAATGCAGCGTTGCAACTAATAATGTAGGAAAATTATTTCTTGCTCGAAGTATTTGTATATTTTGCATGGTTTGTACAATAAATATATTTTCATGTACAGATTTAGCATAAATATATAATATAAATGTTTATTTAATAGTGAAGATTAAAATCAGCCTGGGATCGCCTCGGGATTCCCCCAGTCAGAGCTGGCTAATGTTGCCCGGGAAAGGGAAGTTTGGGGTCCCCTGCTAGAGCTGCTACCCCCGCGACCCGACCCCGGATAAGCGGTTGAAGATGAGATGAGATGAGAGATTAAAATCAGTGGCTGTAGCATGCCCGTTCCTACCTTCAAGTTAAGAAAGCTGCTGGGGTGGATTGAGGTGATGGAATTGTAGGTCAGCCACAGGAACTGGAGCTCAGACAGGTAGAAGAAGGCTGCCCGTGGCACTCTGGAGACAGAGGTCTTCTCCAGACGCAACTTAACCGTGTCAGCTGGAGCATTTAGGGGAATGGCTGAGATGCGTTGTTCACTGCACAAAACCGACCTGTCAGGGCAAACAGTATGATATATGAGGTACAGTATGTGTAGTGCCAAATAAAGACCTATCACTCCCAACATAACGGTTCAAGTTCAAGTCAAGTATGTGAGCAAACAAGCAAGGCAAATTAAATCGACCACATCATTTTATAAGAAAAACATTAAATTGAACCACTGAACAATTTTCTAAATATTTCTAAACAATGTTTAGGTGAGTGGCACAGGTCGAACTGACGTCCACATGAACTCCCGGACACGGGGTTTCCCAGCAGAACATTGCCCAAAGCATCACACCCCCTCCATCGGCCTGGCATCCACATTCTGGTGCCATCACTTCATCCGGCGAATAGTGCACACGTACCACCCACAAGATATAGCAGAAAACTAAATTCATGGACCAGGCCACCTTCTTCCATGGCTCCAAGGTCCAGTTTTGATGCTTTCTTGCCCATGTGTAGACGCTTCTGACAACGGACTAGGTCATCATGTGCACTTTGACCGGTCTGCTGTTGTGACACATTCCTCCCACAACCATCATTAATATGTTCTGTGACTTGTGCCGCACTAGACCATCTGTCAGTTTGGACCAGACAGGATGGCCTTTGTTGCCTTCGCGCATTGATGAGCCTCGAGCGCCCAACACCCTGTCGCCGGTTTGTGGTTCACTCCATACAAACATGATGTTTTGGCTCATCAGTGTATATAGTTATCCATGCTTTATTTGATGTTTAGCACTTGATGACACAAAGTAAACTTCATTAACTTGTGCGTTGATCATACAGGCATTGCTGTAAATAGTTTACTGCAGTTTTTTTAATTAAATAGAGCTGAAAGATTTTAGATAAATCATTGCAGATCCACCGATATGCAAGAATTTAGACACTCAGCTATGCAGTTCATGAATTAAACTGTACGCTACCTTTGACCTGTCCCACTGCTCCCTCCGTAGTAAGCACATGTACACAACGCAGGGCATGAACGGACCACAAGGAAGCAACCCTGTAACACCTGTAAAAAGACAAGTGGATACATTATTCACAAGGCACGGCCGGAGTAGGCGAAACCTCGGTTCAGCTCCATATTGCATCAGACATTCACAGTCTGCCGCTCGAAACTCTCTCTCACGTTCAAGTCAGAGTGGAGAAGCAGAGGCAGATTAGTTGGGATTACCCAGGTCACTAGCACGTCGTCTTAATCCGGCCCCTCACTATATAGCATACTGCTAATTCACAACAGTAGAGGTCAACTAAATCCTTGGTCTACCAACTGGGTCTGAAATGAACATGATGCAATTTGTTGGCCGGGCATCTAATGCATTGTTGAGAGAAAATTACGTTTATTTTTCGAGCTACAGTCCTGTATTTGTTTAGTTGCATTCTCATGGTCAGTTTAATTTTAAACCGGTGTTCTATTTGGTACCACAGTGTACTGGTACTGTAGCTATTACAAGGTTGTCATATTGTTTTGAGGTAATAGGGGGGCCAGTAACCAGGACATTTCTGTTTTTAATCCCTAAAATTAAGATGCTGAAGGGTGCTTTGCCTTTGAGCAAAGTATTTAAGTCAATTTTGCAACTGCCCTATTGTCCACAAGAGGCAACCTGAGCATAGAGGAAAAAGTGGCTGCCTCCCAGTTTCCTTTTAATTCTGTCTTGTCGTGGAGTTAGCTATAATGAAAAGGAACATTATAGCTCAAACTGAAATTCTATATGAGAGCCACAGCAGAGCAACGTCGAATTGAACAAGAAATATCATCATCCAGAAGAAAAAAAACGACCAGTCAGACATTTTACTGTCAAAAGAAGGAGGATCAACCAGATATCAACCATCCAATAATACTGGTGGAAAATGTCAAATTAAAATAAAATCTGCTTTAATCAGCATTTTCTCCAAACAGGCCATTCTCCCAGCCTTTTAGCAACAGATCCTACTGCTCCATTGCCTCAATGTCCTCACTGTCTGTCATGGTGTCCTCACTGTGTCTCATGGTGTCCTCACTGTCTCTCATGGTGTCCTCACAGTCGTTCATGGTGTCCTCACTGTGTCTCATGGTGTCCTCACTGTCTCTCATGGTGTCCTCACTGTGTCTCATGGTGTCCTCACAGTCTCTCATGGTGTCCTCACTGTCTCTCACGGTGTCCTCACAGTCTCTCATGGTGTCCTCACTGTCTCTCTGTCTTTCTCAAACTAGACCCTCTAATGTATTTGTCCTCTTGCTCAGTTGTGCAAAGGGGCCTCCCACTCCTGTTTTTATTCTGATTAGAGACAGTTTTCACTGTTCTGTGAAGGGAGCAGTACACAACGTTACAGAAGATCTTCAGTTTCTTGGTAATTTATGACATGGAATAGTCTCTATGTCTCAAAACAGGAATAAAAGAATATCTCTGTGCAAAGAGTGATAAACTGTGACTTTTAGACCAGATGTTTAAGATTGCTGTTTTAAATCACTGTCTAATTCTCTATGAGAATTGTGGGGGAAAAAACATTAAAGCGATGACCATTACTCCAAATTGCTGAACACAACACAATCAACCTCTGTGTCCGCATCCAAATAAAACCAATTGTCAGCCAAAGCCGCCAAACAAAAAAGCATATTATCAGTCCTAGTATTTTAGTAGGTAGGTTAGCGAAGTATTTAACCTCTTCACTGTACTTGTGCCGTTTGTGTGTTAACATAATGAAAGCTACCAAGGCATAAAAAGTAAAGTAAATAAATATATAATATTTGATTCATATTGATTAATACCACTATAATTACCTTTTGAATATGTATATATATATATATCCATACATTTATTTAATTATGATTTTGTCAGTTCTGCTCCACACAATTTCTGTCAAACTTCTGTTGTTACAAACGCAGCTTTCGATTGGTTCTCATAGACACGTGACCACGTGGGAACGCGGATGCGGAAGTGCCGTTGACAACCACAGTTTGGGATGTTTATGTTTTCACAAAACTAATCCGGTAAACATCATTATACTCTAAGGACGTGAATAACATGTCCACTAAACCTGCTACTGTAAATGATCCACCCGTACTGGAAGATGATGGTGTAAAAAGTCGCAGAACGTCTCCACATGACCACCATGCACCCAACTTCACAACAAGGCAAACCTTCAAGGTAACTAGCTTTAGCCGAGGCTATCATGATGTACTAGTGCAATATTTATCAAGTTGTTATGTACGTGTTTGTTGCTAAATAGCTGTAGAAATTAGCCGACCGTGGAGTTATAGGGGGTCGGCAAAACTAACTGGTGACTTATTAATTAATATCGTACTCACTCACTTACATTATTATATTAGCTAGCTAGCAAACCTGTCATGCATGACTCATGGTGACGTCAGAACTGCTGTGTTATTATCCCGCTGGCTACTAATGTACAGCTACTAGATCTGTCAGGAGACATCATCATTTAGAGTCAATACAATAATCCATCTGCACTGCTCTTGCCCCTATCTTTTATGGGAATTGTCATTGAAACCGAAAATCTTTGCTGAGCTGTTGCTTATAGTGTTTGATTTGAAGGTTGACTGGCTTAGTAGCCCAGCAGGATTTAGTGACAAAGGCATTACAGCAACAACAAAAATCACTGCACTTGGGCTTTTTATTGGCCTATTGGTACGAAACCAAACGCAAGAGGAAAACAAAAATAAAAACACAGTACAAACAGTTTCAGTGTTGGTTGAAAAAGCACCCTGCCAGCTTCAGTGTACAGGGGTTTCTCTCACCATGCTCCTATATAATCTACCCCTAGACAAACCAGCCATAACACCTGAATCTAAACATATTTATTATAACCATGACCTTGCTTCCCCCGTTCGAAGTTGCCAATCAGAAACTGGGAGTCTCGATTGAACTCACATCTTGCTTAAAATGTTTAAACATATATCCTTACCTGAACCGTACACATTATATTGAAACATACTTATTCAGTTGTCTAGATAGATATACATTTGTAATCGGTACTGTTTCATTAACTGGCGGACAGTACATGTACAACTCCACCGTCCATTAAACCTATACGTGCCCAACTTCATTGCGTGGGTACACTCGTCTTTTCTGGGGGCCGTCCTCTGCTCCTTTAATGTTTCTACTAGCTACCTCCTCTCACTACAACATGTTCTTGTTGAACTGTCTCCCTCTCCTTGGCAGCAGTCACACTCTACTGTCTGGTGTTTTCCTATTACCCTTACGGTGCCGTTCAGCCCTGTGTGCATCTATTTTAAGTGATTAACGCCTCGTGGTTCTGGCTCTGCCCAGACATCCTCCTGGGCTTACTGTACTTTGAATGCTACATAAAGGCCTTCCCCTTTTCACTCCATCACAAACCCTGTCACCTAGAGCTATCTTGTTTCCAATTTGATAATCCAAATCTTCTGCTTTACTTACGGGAAAATTTCAATATGTTTATGACCTAATTCCCCTTTGACCAGAGTATCCACAATGTCATCGCCGCTTACTCCAACAGGAGTCGTGGAACCCAAAGAAAACTGCCACCCCCATGTTGAGGCTACACTAGAATCAATGCAAATGACTTCCCTGTCAGGCCGCACCACCTCAACCCATTGCAACGCAATACAAATATCTATAATTTTAGCAGTAAAAACATCTGTAAAAGCGAAAATGAAAAAGAAATAAGAAAATGCAGGTATCTAATCACATGGGTTTTTAACTCTTATCTCTACAGATCTTATCCTCTGGTATCTTGTCCTATCCTGGTCCTCCACCCAAAACTTTTATTATGTCCCGCTCGTTTTTCTAGCAGTTACTCAGGAATTATTTACCATTTTCATCCTAGTATAGATGAGGGCCGGGGTTGTTGTTTAACAATCGGTTTATTGATCTGAGTTACGAGTGTGTTGAATAAAATACCAAGAGACTCTTGAGAAAAATTTCCATACGTGGTATGTATGAAGGTAAAACAGCGACATAAGTTTTTTTCTTGTAATCGTTTTTTTTCTTTTGAAACTCGTTTTGTACCAAAGTTTTTCTTTCTTGTAATTCGTTTTTTTCTTTTGAAACTCGTTTTGTACAAAAGTTTTTCTTTCTTGTAATAGGTTTTGTACAAAAAACCAACGCGCAGAGTTTTGTCACTAAAATTCCACCAGCACTGTGACAAAAGTTTTTCTTTCTTGTAATTCGTTTTTTTCTTTTGAAACTCGTTTTGTACAAAAGTTTTTCTTTCTTGTAATAGGTTTTGTACAAAAAACCAACGCGCAGAGTTTTGGTCACTAAAATTCCACCAGCACTGTGACAAAAGTTTTCTTTCTTGTAAATCAGTCTGTGCCCAAACGTTTCACTGCGTTTCCAAACAGAAACCCCAAACGTATTCTGACCAATGAACGGATAGCCATCTTATCGTGGCACTTTGAACTTCAACCAATCGTTACTCCTTACAAAGAGGAAAAAAGCCATGGCTCGGCATGGTCAGCATCTGTTACCTCAAGTAAAACTTATTTTCATGTCCATGCAGTATTAAATAAAATAATATAAAATAATATTTTAATTACTACTGCATGGACATGAAAATACGTTTTACATAATCGAAAACTTGAGGTAACAGATGTTGACCATGCCGAGCCATGGCTTTTCTTCTACCCTTTGCAAGGAGTAACGATTGGTTGAAGTTCAAAGTGCCACGCTAAGATAGCTATCCGTTCATTGGTCAGAATACGTTTGGGGTTTCTGTTTGGAAACGCAGTGAAACGTTTGGGCACAGACTGATTTACAAGAAAGAAAAACTTTTGGCACAGTGCTGGTGGAATTTTAGTGACAAAACTCTGCGCGTTGGTTTTTTGTACAAAACCTATTACAAGAAAGAAAAACTTTTGTACAAAACGAGTTTCAAAAGAAAAAAACGAATTACAAGAAAGAAAAACTTTTGTACAAAACGAGTTTCAAAAGAAAAAAAACAATTACAAGAAAAAAACTTATGTCGCTGTTTTACCTTCATAGGTATGGCATCTATATTTTGTAGTGTGTATGACCAGAGACCTAATATAAGGAATGGGATGACAACGATATCTAACTCGTATGTGTTTTTCAGGATGACCCCAGGGTCAGACCACCGGGACCTAGGTGGCAAGGCCCTCCGGGTGACCCCGGGACGTGGTGGTCTCGGCCCTCTAGCGACCTCGAAACCAGGCATCACCGTGTCGCTGACCCCAGAGCTGTATTGAGCCCTTCCGACAACCCCCAGGCCAGAGCACAGCCTGCTGATGACCCCTCGGCCAGGTGGCCCTTCATTGATGACCCCACTAACAGACCTCAGGTGGATGACTGTGAGCGAATGGGGACCCTGTTTGGGCAGCTGAACAAGTGCCTACGCAGTGTAGGCTTTACCCAGATGTACTTTGGGGATAAAATCGTGGAGCCTGTGATCATCATCCTTTTCTGGGTCCTGCTGTGGTTCCTGGGGTTCCAAGCTCTGGGGCTGGTGGGGACTCTATGCATTGTCATCATCTTCATCCAAAAGTAACCGGATCTCCCATCTGCTTGATTGGCTGCGGGAAACTTGAGTGTTTTCTGTTTGCATTTAGGCCCTCGAGGCTCATTGATTGTTTTCTCGATGCGGCAGCCAACCACATGTGCCGCAGATGCAAATGGATGGATGTCTTCCAAACTAGAAGTTGCCTTGGTTTTAAAACAATTCCACTCGAAATAAGGTCACTTGGCTCAGTAGCTGGCACTACCCTAATGCTCAATACATATTACATACATATGTGTGAGTGTAGGTTTGAAAGAACTGTATCAGTGCAAGCAATATCTGGTGTCTGAGGATAACTTGTTTTGTGTCTCATAGCTTAAAAATTGTAATTGTGTTCCCATAGACTTCCTTTTATTTTGTCAACCGGCACTAGTTAGGAATTGAGGAATGGAAAGGAATTTTTCTTTCATATTTCAGCCTGAGACAAAATTGTATCCACTAGTTAATCTCATTCTGAAAAATAAGATCAAGGTCTACAAAACATCGCCGTTTGACATGCATGTTAGTAATTTGTGATTACCGTGAAGAAGAAAAGTGTACTAATGGCAAGCATGGATGTTTATATTGCACTTCTATTATTGGAAGTGGTAGAGACCATAAGGTTATTTATCCTTTTGAGAGGATTGTATTCTTCTGAAAATGTAACCAGAAGGTGGTGCTGTTATTCTAACAGACACTGTTTTTGGTTCTTTATTCTCAACTCGTGCAGGAAAGGATATCAAATTGCTGAATGTGGAAACTCTGTGATATATTGGCAATACTGCTACTATCATAACGTCTAAAGATTGTGGTGAGGATCATAGGTGTCCAACATTTAAACATCTGAATGTGTGATGCTTGCCTATCGTATTGTACGCCAAAGCATGCCCAGTGTTCACTGTATGAGTTTTATTGTTTCATTTCTGGAATAGTAAATCCCAGTCACAGTCCCAGTCAAATATTTAGCCAGTCCTGTGGTACACATAGTAAAGAAACGCAAGTCCTATCTACAGTTATACTAATGTTTTTCATACTAGGTCTTCACGTATGTCAAATCCCTAACAGATAGAAAGTGGCTATAGATATTTAAAGACTTTTCTCAGGTTTTGATGAATTGGCATAGGATACGATTGTCATTTCATACATTTGGGCGGCCCTACAAAACAAGTTAATCCTCGTGGAATTATCTTTGATGTTTGGTATGTTGTGGGCTGTCTATTAATATCCATAACGTAGGCTTTTAAGAGTGATTGCGTACAAAGTTTAACCAGGGAATTGTGAAATTATTTGTGATTTAATTAACATAGCATCGTATAAAGCATTTGTATTTAAAAGAATGTAGTTTTTCGATGTTTAAATTTGGGCCAAATAACGTGTTAATGTGGATGGGAGAATTGGTAACAAATGTGCCACTTATTTACTGTAAAGGCTTAACTGCCGTATGATATGTTGTATGTCAGGTCTTTTACAGAGAAATCTTTCGGGGTAGAAATGGGTGACATTGGATTGTGCCATACTCATAAAAACATGAATAATGCTGCATTTTAATCATATTTTGTCTTGGGTTATTTTTCCTTAGAATTATTGTTTTGATTTTAGTGATATTGTAACAATATCATACTGCAAAATGAATTCAATTAATATATTTGAAAGGAAATTGTATTGCTGTGTGTCCTTTCTTCCAAGTGTAAACATTTGTCTCTGAGAAATACCAAACTTCTTGAGGAAATTAGGACCATAGATCAGGTGACCTATTTTTAATTACAGAGACATAGTTATTGTATAATCGCCATGTTGAACTGGGCTCTTAAACGTATACAGATGCATCATAAGTATGCATAGGTAGCTTTGTGTGCTACTAAGGAATTGTCGCATTATTAATGATCAGATATTTGCATATCGACATCCTCAGTTCTGCATTGTTACATGAAGTGGGTGGAGACATGAAGTGGGTGGAGACAAAAGATAAACATACGTGTCATGATTAATTGCATACATTTATCAATTGTAATGTTTTTAATTAATTCATCCCTGTTATAAAAACTTAAAATATAAAGAAGAATATCCCAAATGTGTTTCCACCTTGTGAAGTTAACTGAATTAGAGCAACACCAGAATGCATTTTCTATTCTCATTTTGGTACTATTATCAATATTCTTTTGTCTAAGTTTTGGGTGCAAAATAATAAGCATATTGGTTAAGTCACAACTTAACAGTCACAATTCTCTCAGTTTAGTCATTGTTGTAATAATCCTTGTTTTTTAAGTCACAGAGAATCAGCTGATTCTTAACGGTTTATTTCTTCTTTAAAGCATTTATTATGTTGGTGGTCATTTACAATCGGGCTGTCCTCTAGAGTCTAATGTAATTTGAAACATGGTAAACTGGAAAAAGGTTTTTTTAAATAAAAAAGATACAGTTAAAACGTAATTAAAATATTTTGAAGTGGATGTTGGCATCCAATAAAAAAAAAAAAAAATTGAAACGTATGTTTTTTTACCTTCTTAACACGCTATCTTCTTCTTTTTAGCACTCATGTTTCCCAGAATAAACAATTTGCACTCTCTTACACATCTATAAGCTAGGTTTTTGCACTCTCAGTCCTGGTTGGTGACGTTTTAGCACAATATTAATAGCTTTGGTACACTATAGGCAATTATGACTTTTTTTGAAGCAAAGGTTCCTATTTCACACCTCTAGAATATTCCCACAGTTTATCAACAAAAAACATTAGCAAATTGCATGAGTTATCACAATGGTCTGAAATAAGGCATACCAACACCCTCATATGCTCATATACATATTCAAAATAATCAACACTGCCGTCAGTTGGCTTGTGCAATGTAAGCGTATTATCAGTTGGCTTTGAGTTGAGACATGTCGGGACAGGTCCACCTTATTTACATTTACCGCTAACTGCAGTGGGGGGGCTGAGGCTTTGATAACCCCGCCTCCACACCAGAACAGGGTCAAAAGTTTGGTTAAGAAAAAAAAAATCAAGAACACTGAAAAAATAGGAATAATGCAAACATCCACTTATTGCGATCAGAATGTTTTTGTAAGTTGAGACAGAATTGATTGCTTTTCCTTGGTATCCCGAATGTTGATTTTGAATTTCTAACATTGCATTTTTTTGCACGGAATTTTTAGGCACTGAATTTTCTTGCACTGAAATTTCTTGCATGTAATTATTTTTCGTAGAAAGATTTTCACTGCAAAAATAATTCAGATATATTTCAATGCAAAAAAATTCCGATGCATTACTTCAATGCAAAAAAAAATTATGTGCTAGAAAATCAATGCAAATAAATTCAGGTGCTAGAAATTCAGTTTCAGAATCTGGTGAGACAGATTTTCTTCCATAGTTAAAAATAAAACCAGTCTATCTATTGTCAGTTCTCCTTTCAAGATAGCTACAAACTTGCATCTTGAAAGAAAAGCCATAAACCCAGGTCAAACCAAGCCAATTTGAATCTTCATTTAACAAGAAAAGTCATAAACCCAGGTCAAACAAATATCTCTTTCAAATATTAACAGAACACTATCAGCCCAGTTGCTGTGCCAACAGATGCCTGGTAATCACATGCTAAAATTGACTAGGCCTTGGTTTGAAATTGATTATATATCAATTTTGTTAGCATACTGTATGTATTTTTAATTGCATTCATTGTGCTTACTATGTTCAAATTAAAACGCTGATTACTGCCGCAGATTCCCAATGTGGTCAATAGCATTATAGGCTTCATTTTTCAGGAAAATAATAGACTGACGTTTTAGAAGAACATTATTTGTGTCTGGCCATTTTGAGTCTGAATCCACAAATAGTAATTCTCCAGATACTAAACTAGTCTAAAGGTCATTGTTTTTCTACTTTAATCAGCACAACCGTTTTCAGCTGTGCCAACAGGAGGCTTTCTCTAATGATCAATTGGCTATTATGCACTTGGATTGGCAAACTCAGTCACCCTTAAGAAGACAGAAGTGATGGTTGCTAATAATGTATGCCTCTGTAGATATTCCGTAGGCAATCAGCCGTTTCCAGCTACAATAGCCACTAACAAAATGATCAACGTCTACACTGTAGTTCTGATCAACTTGATGTTATTTAATTACAAAAGAATTGCCTCTTTTCTTTTGAAAACATGGACATTTCATACCATAGTATGTAAACCTGATGAAACCTATCATTATTCTACAAATTTTATTCTACAAATATTATTCAACAAATAACAGTCATATGCCCTATCAATTCTCTCTTCAAATTATATTTAACTTATAGCTATTAATACACAATCTGTTATTAAAAAGTTTGTATTAGATTGGTGTAAGAATGACTGTGTACTTTTGGTTGTCAAACATCATTCAAATTACAAATTAATTACCTGCAGAATAAAAAAAACCTACTAATTTAGATATTCTATTGGAATTGCAAAATGTCTAAAATGCTTGAGAAAACCTGCGGTTGTACTCTCGAATTTATGGACACAAGCGCACACACAGAAAGGTCTATGCCTATTCACTCTAATACTGTGCAGATTGTTTAACACAATTCTTGTCCTTGGCTGAGAGTATATTTGGTATTAAGCCAATGGACCAAAAGCCAAATATTTATATTGTAAAGCTTGTGGTTTGCACAACAGTTACATAACAGTGGAATAAATCAGAATGTACCTCCCAAAAAAGGTTTATTTAGCCTACAGGCTGGCTGAAATATTTGGTTCCAACTTGTTTTGTGACATGATAAGTAAATTCTATAGTTGAATAGTGCCACAGTTTCCCAACATGACTGAAATCAGGACTTCGACTCATCCTCTGTAGAACATTCACCTATTTGTTCTTCATCTTCTCCAATGTTGCTTTGGATTTGTGCTTAGAATGCATGTTCTATTCAAAATTTCAAAAAATCATTATTGTGGACTAAAGCAGGTTATCAAAATATATCATGTTATCACCGCTTAAAGTCAAGGGTAAACTCCTGCCTCCACTTTTGCACTTTCTACCCTTTTAGCTGACTTTTCCTGTTTGTAGTCATTCCTGAAAATGAAGGTAGGACTACACAATAAATATGATTTATCAAAAATAAATATAAAGTTATATAATTTTTGCATAAAAATGTTGTGTGTAGGTGACAAACGTTGGTGTTTTGATGCTGCCTTGTACTAAAATGCCTTTTATATCTACTGAAATGCCTTTAACGTGTACTAAAATGCTTTTTACATGTACTGAAATGCCTTTTATATGTACTGAAATGCCTTTTACATGTACTAAAATGCATTTTACATGTACTGAAATGCCTTTTACATGTACTGAAATGCCTTTTACATGTACTGAAATGCCTTTTATATGTAATGAAATGCCTTTCACATGTACTTTTACACGTACTGAAATATTTAGATGTAATTGAAGAACCACTTTGAATGTTTCAAAGAACTAATGTTTGAAAAAAACCCAGACCCAGGACTAGGTGGAGAGATTATATCTCCACACTGGCCTGGGAACGCCTCGGGATTCCCCAGTCAGAGCTGGCTAATGTTGCCCGGGAAAGGGAAGTTTGGGGTCCCCTGCTAGAGCCGCGACCCGACCCCGGATAAGCGGTTGAAGATGAGATGAGATGATGAGAATGTTTGAAAACACTTTCTGTATATAACACTTACTAGTGTAACACAAGATTTCAAGTGTAGTGTAGTGCTTTTAATAGGTGTTTACAGTCTTTCAATTTTACAGTGTAGCCTCACGATAGAAAAGTCCCTCCCTTTCCATCTGAAAAGCTGCAGTATATAAAGGATCGCCAAACCATTCCATTTGTTTTTCTCCTTTCAACTCTGCAGAAACTCTGGTAATTGGAAGATGGCAACTGCAGGAAAAGTATGTATCAATATTTCAATATCTTTGTACTTCTGATGCAATTTATCAGATTTTTTTCTTGAGCATTTTTCTATGCATGTACAGTATAAAACTTAGATAAAACCAAACTATTGTTATTAAGAAATGTATGTGTGAAGGTGTACTAATAACATATATAATAAATATATAATAAATAAATTAGTTACCTGCCAGTATGCTTTTTAATTAGTTTGTCAATCTTCAACAGATATAGATAGTCACAGATATTTAATGACACAGATCTCTAACCAAAAGTGTTTCCATAAGTAAAAATTACTGTGTACTTTTAAAAGTAATTGCAAAAGACCATTCTAATTACTTTGCAAGTTCACTGGTAGTCCAGCAGAATAGAAAACACAGATGGAATTGAACATTGTCTGGAAGGGTGTATAAGTCTGGTATTAGTAGACGCACGCAAGCACGCGCACACACACACACACACACACACACACACACACACACACACACACACACACACACACACACACACACACACACACACACACACACACACACACACACACACACACACACACACACACACACACACACACACACACACACACACACACACACACACACACACACACACACACACACACACACACACACACACACACACACACACACACACACACACACACACACACACACACACACACACACACACACACACACACACACACACACACACACACACACACACACAGGTCAGTGTCTATTCACTCTAAAACTTTGCAGATTGTTTAGCACAACTTGAGTCCTTGGCAGAGATATATCTGGTTAGAAGCCAAAGGAAATAAAGCCAAATATGTATATTGTAAAGATTGGCTTTAGCACAGCAGTTGCATTACAGTAAAACGAATGAGAGCGCAGCAATCATACACAAAAAGAAGTATATTTAGTCTACAATAAATCCTATAGCTAAAAATATTATTTTGTAACAAGAAAAGTAAATGTATTTGGTTGAATATGGATGAATGTTTAAACGTTAATGTTGAGGATCATTGTATTGTGTAAAAAGGTTGTGTTGGATTCTTGCAGGTGATAAAATGTCAGGCTGCAGTGGCATGGGAACCAAACAAACCCCTTGTGATGGAGAAAATTGAGGTGGCTCCCCCACAAGCAAACGAGATACGCATCAAAGTGAGAGAGCACAATCACCTCAAGCACACACATGTTATGTGTCACACTAGTGGTATAGTGGTATGGGTCACACTAGTGGTATAGTGGTATGGGTCACACTAGTGGTATAGTGGTATGGGTCACACTAGTGGTATAGTGGTATGGGTCACACTAGTGATATAGTGGTATGGGTCACACTAGTGGTATAGTGGTATGGGTCACACTAGTGATATAGTGGTATGGGTCACACTAGTGGTATAGTGGTATGGGTCACACTAGTGATATAGTGGTATGGGTCACACTAGTGGTATAGTGGTATGGGTCACACTAGTGGTATAGTGGTATGAGTCACACTAGTGGTATAGTGGTATGGGTCACACTAGTGGTATAGTGGTATGGGTCACACTAGTGGTATAGTGGTATGGGTCACACTAGTGGTATAGTGGTATGGGTCACACTAGTGGTATAGTGGTATGGGTCACTATAGTGGTATAGTGATATGGGTCACACTAGTGGTATAGTGGTATGGGTCACACTAGTGGTATAGTGGTATGGGTCACACTAGTGGTATAGTGGTATGGGTCACACTAGTGGTATAGTGGTATGGTCACACTAGTGGTATAGTGGTATGGGTCACACTAGTGGTATAGTGGTATGGGTCACACTAGTGGTATAGTGGTATGGTCACACTAGTGGTATAGTGGTATGGGTCACACTAGTGATATGGGTCACTATAGGGTATGTGTCACACTAGTGGTATAGTGATATGGGTCACTATAGTGGTATGGGTCACACTAGGCCAGTGGAGCCCTCCTGTGGACACGCTAGCACACATATTTATAATGTCCCGATGGGTCTATTGGTAGACAGACTTAAACATAAAGATACAGGAACCTTCACATACTTCTTAAAATGCATTCTTCTTTGTCTCTGTTCCGTTGCAGGTGGTCGCTACAGGTGTGTGTCACACTGACCTGTACCACCTGTTTGAGGGGAAACATAAGGCTGGATTCCCTTGTGTCATGGGTCATGAGGGGGCTGGAATTGTGGAGAGTGTGGGTTCTGGAGTGACCAACTTTAAACCAGGTCAGAAATACTGCTGGTACCCCTGCTTTCCATGTTAGACAAATATTAAACAGAAAATAAATGATGGATGTGTACTTCTGTTAGGTGACAAAGTCATCCCTCTGTTCGTCTCCCAATGTGGGCAGTGCCGGTTCTGCAAGAGCCCAAAGACCAATCAGTGTGAGAAGGGCTGGTGAGGTCTTATTAATAGCCAAGAAACATTTAAAACATCTATCTTAATTAGACTGTAACTGTTTTTTAGTATTCTTGCTCTGAACACAAGCCAATCCACCCCAGGGCCAGTGACAGGTATGCTGCGATGTCAGAGTTGGACACCAGGTTCACATGTAAGGGGAAGAAGATACTTCAGTTCATGGGAACCAGCACTTTCTCTGAGTATACCGTGGTGAATGAGATCGCCGTGGCCAAAATCCACCCCTCAGCCCCCCTCAACAAAGTCTGTCTCCTTGGCTGTGGTATTGCCACTGGATATGGAGCAGCCATTAACACCGCCAAGGTGTGTTATTTATACATTGAAGTGTCAGATGTACAGTAGCTTACAAAAATAATAGGCACCTGAAAGCTGTGCTGAATTCATTTTTTTTTGGGTAGTAAGAGTTTACTATAAAGGATATTCAACGTTTTGACCTGGCCTCCAATTCCTCTCACCTCGATCTGATTGAGGATCAGTGGGATGTGCAGGACCAACAAGTTTGACTTGAAGTATCTGCTGCTAATGTCTTGGTGCCAGATACCACAGGACACATTCAGTGGTCTTGTAGAATCCATGCCTTGGCGGGACGGCAATGTTTTGGTGGCGTAGGAGAACCAACATTATATAAGGAAGATGGTCATATTGATTTGGCTCATCAGTGTATTTTATAAATTTGTATTTTTTTACATGTAAACACTACTACCCACATTAAAGGCTTTATTTAAACGTTCAGGTGCTTAAGACTTTTGCACAGTGCTGTAACTATGGTAATTTTTCTGAGTTTATAGTATATTTAGGTCTTCATAAAACAAATCCTCTGCAGGTGGAGCCAGGATCTACATGTGCCGTGTTTGGCCTAGGGGCTGTGGGGTTGGCAGCGGTCATGGGTTGTAAAAACGCAGGTGCCAAAAGGATCATTGCCGTGGATATTAACCCGGACAAATACGAAAAAGCCAAGGTCTTCGGTGCTACAGAGTTTGTCAACCCCAAAGACCACGAAAAACCAATTAGTCAAGTGCTGCATGAGATGACCGATGGAGGAGTGGACTTTTCCTTGGAGTGTGTTGGGAATGTGGCCGTAATGGTGGGTTTATATATTATATAGCTTAATTTAGCTGTGTTTGTGTGCGTGTGAGAACGTGTATCCATCTTTTCCTCTCCATCTCTAGAGGAGCGCCTTGGAGTCTTGTGTTAAGGGATGGGGCGTAAGCGTGCTGGTTGGATGGACCGATTTGGACGACTTCTCTGCCAGACCCATTCAGCTCATTGCTGGCCGCACATGGAAAGGATCTCTGTTTGGAGGTGTGCCACAAAAAATTGACAAGGACTAACGCAAATATAGTATATGGGTTTATTTATATTTTTGTTTCTCTGTTTTATTCAGGTTTTAAGAGTAAAGACTCTGTACCCCAGCTGGTAAATGACTATTTACAGAAGAAAGTGAAGCTGGATGAGTTTATTACCCACAACATGACCCTGGCCCAGGTTAACAGTGCCATTGACCTCATGAAGACTGGAGGCTGGTAATTTTTACATCAATACTGCTCGTGTTGTCAGATGTTGAATTTCAAATGAATCATTGTTTTCTTGAACTTTCCCTGTTTTTCAGTATCCGGACTATACTGAGCGTGTCACCAGAGTAAGGAGGGGCAACACAAGACAGACATTTCTTTATGACACATTTGTCATGGTAATCTTTTGTACTAGTTATAAAAATATATATTGTAATTCGCATTTGGCTAAGCCACACCCTAGAATGTAGATTGACCAATCACAGCGCAGCCAAGAACGACCGACACTTTTTCACAGCGCTCCATTGACTTTAACATGGGGCGTCTCATATTTTTGGTCTCGGCAGGCTATTACCGTGGTAGTTTTATCAAAAATATAGTTAAACGTTGTGCCTGGGGCATTTGTAACACATCTACGCGTTTCCCATAGAGGTGGGAGGGGGGTGTCCGTTTTTTCCCTTCCCAAAACCGAAGTGTCGTCTTTGGATTACAGAAAACATGCAAAACAGAAAACATGCCTGACCACTACAGAGCAGAGTTCCCAACAACCTTTGCAATTCTTTATGGTACAGACATAAAAACCAACATAACTGTTACGTCAAAGTCAGACTTACTCAAACTACAAAGCTGTCAACACACTTAAATGCGCGCAAAATCCACGTGGAGCTAACCAAAACATCACCTTGTCAGGCCGTTACCTAGTACACGCTAAATACAACGTTATACTCGCGTAGTCCGTTTGCTTTGTAATAACGATTATAGAAGTGAATAGAGACCTACCCAGCTTTGCATGAACAGTGTTGCTCCTTGATATTGTTAGTCCCAGCCTCCGTCTCGATTAGCAGGATATGCGGTGGTTCATTGTTTTACTGTGACCGGTATGCGTTTACCTCTTTGGATGCCTTGTTTCACCTGTATGTCTTGAATATAGCCTTCAAACGCATATTGCAGCCCATTTTGCCTACTTCTATCGGACACTTTATTTGCTGCTTTATAAAAGTTTGATAAAATTTCAGCAGGAAGAGCTGTCACAGCATAAGCCATGTTGATACCAAACCAGAGCCCAGATGAAGTTGTCGGACGTAGCAACAGTAACTAAGGGGGGGCGGGGCTTAGCAAAAGGTGAATTGCTTATTTGACAATTATTTCTTTTAATCAATCAAGTTTGCATTGAAGTTGATCTGTTCACCCAATCATTACTCTGTTTCAAATAAAACCATTCCATACTACTTAGTTGTTGCTCAGTCATGTTACGAAATAAACAAAGAAAATGTGTACAACAATGAGTAACAAGTATTGTATTCTACCGCCTGTGCTCAATTCATTTCCACGATGAATCATGGTTCAAACACAGATGCTTCAAGGTTACTTTGTTCCATTTATCCAGAGCGAAAAAACATATGCATAGGCCTAAATTTTCAAATAGGTTAGTGGGACAATCAATTGATTAAATCGCAGTAAGTACAGTTGATATAAAACCACAACTGTTTTGAAATAATACTGCGCTACACGGCGACTTATAAAATACAATAAAACAACAGTTTGGTACATTTAAAAAAAATTAAAAACTTTTTTCAAAGATTAGTACTCTAGAACATTCAAAGTGGTTCTTCAATCAATTCTAAATACTTTTGGTGGTTTTAGTACAAATAAAAGACATTATCAAAACACCAACACGTGTCATCCATAAACTACTAATATTTAGTGTCATTTCATATTGATTTGAGAATGAATAATGTTTGTTGTGTAGTTCTACATAATTTTTCAAGAATGGATATAAAAAGGACGAGACACTAAAGAGGAGAAAAGTGCAGTGATAAAACGGTGCATTGTAATGCAAAATAACTTTCTTTAGTCCACTCTAAAAATATTTTACAATTAAATTCAATTTTGAATAGAACATGCATTCTAAGCACAAAGCCAAAGCATCATTGGAGAAGATGAAGAGCAAATAAGTGAATGTTCTACAGAGCCAGAGAACATTCAACCGCAGAGACAAAGTCCTAATTTAAATCTCATTGAGATTCTGTGGCACTATTTTTCTAGAAGTAAAATTGTCAGTGGGAAAACATAAAAAATCAACATGGGATCAAATAATTTCACTGTATAATCTTTGACGAGAACAAGAGTTCAAAACAGTCTGCATAATATTTGAATGAATAGGAATCAAAAACAAGCGGCCGAAATGTCTTGGCTGGCTTCAGGGATGTATGCTCTTTCCGAGAGGAACAAGAGTTGTCCTTTGCAAAACAATCTGCATCTTGTAATACCTTTGAGAGGTGTTCCAGGCACGTGAATAGACCCAGGAATGGACTTTGCCGGGATTCCCCAGTCAGAGCTGTGTTTTTGGGGTCCCCTGCTGCTAATTTGAAGATTGAGATGAGATGAGATGAGAATAGGAATGGACTTTGCCGTGTGTGTTTGTGTGAACGTTCTGCGTGGACAGACACATCTTTCTTCTTGATTATTCCAGAACTATGAGAACCTCAGACATACAGCACTGACAAGACATTGTTTGATTATTAGTATAAACATACACTTAGGCTTCAACAAATTTAAAAAGGATGGATTTAAATTAATACATTTCTGGAATATTTCACATTTTCAAAGTTGGCTGCAGTTAGAAATATTTGAATGTTTCAATAACTTAACCTAAACATTAACAGAAAGAATAAGATCTTGATATCAGCTGTGTGGATTGTTTAATGGATTTTTAAGGGCTGTTCAAGCTTTGTGTTCTGCTGAAGTGTGTAAAGCAGCTCTGTCCAAATTCGGGCCTGAGGTCTGCTGCACTGGTTTTATTTGTCTCTATGGGAGTGAACTAGTGTGTTAATGTTTATTGGTTGACCATAGTCCTCTAACCTGTATTCTGTATGTCTGTTATTCTCCAGTCTAGTCACTAAATATTTACCTTGATATGCTGTCTGCTTACTGACACAAGCAATACTCTTGCGAGTCCAGTGTTTCTTTTTACAGTCCACTCTTGCCATAGATTCTCTACAACCTTTTTATTTCTTCGATGATGCAGTAATTAACAGCCGTTCTGTAGTTGGTGTGTGTGTATGCTTTTGTGTTTGAGTGTGAGGACTGTATAAATATCAAAAGGCTCAAACAGAAGTTTGGTTTTGCTACGGACCTGTGAATTAATATTGTCACAACCTGATGTGTCTCACCTGGCTTGTCACTGTCTCTACCCATTTCCACCAGGTGATGATGGTTCCCTGGGCTTTATATGTCAGCATTTCCTGTTACATGTTGCCAGATAATTTGTCTTGTACACTCGCATACCTACCTGTTGTTCCCTGTGACCTGTCTCTGCCTTATCGCCCTGTTGACCAGTTTCTGTCCCCTCAACTTCCAGTCTGCCTGTCCTGTTCTCCTGATCCTGCCCGACCCCTTGCCTGCCCTACGCCACTGAACCTGCCTGTCCCCGATCAAGATTCAGGCTGCTCCTCGGTACCCTCTCTCATCGGATCTGTACATGAACTATTGCCTGTCCCTGACTACGGACTCGCCACGTTAAATACGAAATATCCTTTAAATACAATATATCACTTAAATACAATGTATCCTTTAAGGACAATATAATCGTTAAAACGATATAACACTTAAATACAATGTATCCTTTAAAAACGATATATCCTTTAAAAACGATATATCCTTTAAAAACGATATATCCTTTAAAAACGATATATCCTTTAAAAACGATATATCCTTTAAATACGATATATCACTTAAATACAATGTATCTTTTAAAAACGATATATTCAAAGCAAGTTCTTTTGCATCAAATGCATCATTTTATCACCCAAAAAACACCCTCAGTTTTAAAATCCTGTTTAGGCTTTTTCTCCTCTTTAGTGTCTCTTCCTGTTTCTAATCATTCTTTATTATTGTATTTTAACAAACATTTTTAATTCTCAAATCAATATGAAATTACACAAAACATTGCATTAAAAGTAGTTTATTGGTGACACATGTTGGTGTTTTGATGTCCTTTATTTGTACTAAACCCCAAAAAGTATTTTGAAGTGGTTGAAGAACCACTTCGGATGTTTTAGAGTAGGCCTACTAATGTTAGAAAAATGTTTTTACACTTAAGATTGTAACACAAGATCTCAAGTGGGGTGTATTGCTTTCTTTCATGGTTTTATTATTTATATCATGGTGTTTTCAGTCAGTTAATTTTACTTGGTAGCCTCACGATAGTGAAGTCCCACCCTTTCCACCAAGAATGCTGCAGTATATAAATGTCGCTCAAACCATCCCATTTTCATTTCCTCTGTTCAACTCCCTACAGAAACTCTGTAAATAGGTAGTTAGAAGATGGCAACTGCAGGAAAAGTATGTATCTGATTTTCAATGTCTTTAGTCTTTATTGTTATGTATGTTTGCATGTATGTTTGTAGTTGTGTATGTAAATCTGATGCAATATATCATATTCTTTTATTTTGCATATTTGTACACATCTCCTGTGTAAAACTTGGCTTATACCAATCTATTGTTATTAACATTTGTGCATGTATGAAGGTGTACCAACAAAACATCCTTCGTGAATTTGTCTGTCAATCCTTTCTCTTAACTGAAATCTGATGCTCCACATCTCTGATTAAAAGTGTTTACATAAGATTGGTATAAAAACGACTGTGTACTTTTGATCGGTTTCAACAAGTGTCGGAATTGCACAATAATTGGGATGGTTAAAAAAATTTAATAAGCGCTGCATGACAGCGAATAAATTACATTGTAAACAACTAAAACAAAATGAAGTATATTTAGTCTATAATATATAGTTTGGATGAAATATTTGCTTCCAATATTTGGTTTTATGGAGTAAAAAGTAAATGTATTTGGTTGAATATGGTTGAATGTTTGAACGTTAATGTTGAGGATCATTGTATTGTGTAAAAAGGTTGTGTTGGATTCTTGCAGGTGATTAAATGCCAGGCTGCAGTGGCATGGGAACAAAACAAACCCCTTGTGATGGAGGAAATTGAGGTGGCTCCCCCACAAGCAAACGAGATACGCATCAAAGTGAGAGAGCACAATCACCTCAAGCACACACATGTTATGGGTCACACTAGTGGTATACTGGTATGGGTCACACTAGTGGTATAGTGGTATGGGTCACACTAGTGGTATAGTGGTATGGGTCACACTAGTGGTATAGTGGTATGGGTCACACTAGTGGTATAGTGGTATGGGTCACACTAGTGGTATAGTGGTATGGGTCACACTAGTGGTATAGTGGTATGGGTCACACTAGTGGTATAGTGGTATGGGTCACACTGGTGATATAGTGGTATGGGTCACACTAGTGGTATAGAGGTATGGGTCACACTAGTGGTATAGTGGTATGGGTCACACTAGTGGTATAGTGGTATGGGTCACACTAGTGATATCGGTCACACTAGCGGTATAGTGGTATGGGTCAGACTAGTGGTATAGTGGTATGGGTCACACTAGTGGTATAATGGTATGGGTCACACTAGTGGTATAGTGGTATGGGTCACACTAGTGGTATAGTGGTATGGGTCACACTAGTGGTATAGTGGTATGGGTCACACTAGTGGTATAGTGGTATGGGTCACACTAGTGGTATAGTGGTATGGGTCACACTAGTGGTATAGTGGTATGGGTCACACTAGTGGTATAGTGGTATGGGTCACACAAGTGGTATAGTGGTATGGGTCACACTAGTGGTATATTGGTATGGGTCACACTAGTGGTATAGTGATATGGGTCACACTAGTGGTATAGTGGTATGGGTCACGCTAGTGGTATGGGTCACACTAGCGGTATAGTGGTATGGGTCACACTAGTGGTATAGTGGTATGGGTCACACTAGTGGTATAGTGGTATGGGTCACACTAGTGGTATAGTGGTATGGGTCACACTAGTGGTATAGTGGTATGGGTCACACTAGTGATATAGTGGTATGGGTCACACTAGTGGTATAGTGGTATGGGTCACACTAGTGGTATAGTGGTATGGGTCACACTAGTGGTATAGTGGTATGGGTCACACTAGTGGTATAGTGGTATGGGTCACACTAGTGGTATAGTGGTATGGGTCACACTAGTGGTATAGTGGTATGGGTCACACTAGTGATATAGTGGTATGGGTCACACTAGTGGTATAGTGGTATGGGTCACACTAGTGGTATAGTGGTATGGGTCACACTAGTGGTATAGTGGTATGGGTCACACTAGTGGTATAGTGGTATGGGTCACACAAGTGGTATAGTGGTATGGGTCACACTAGTGGTATATTGGTATGGGTCACACTAGTGGTATAGTGATATGGGTCACACTAGTGGTATAGTGGTATGGGTCACGCTAGTGGTATGGGTCACACTAGCGGTATAGTGGTATGGGTCACACTAGTGGTATAGTGGTATGGGTCACACTAGTGGTATAGTGGTATGGGTCACACTAGTGGTATAGTGGTATGGGTCACACTAGTGGTATAGTGGTATGGGTCACACTAGTGATATAGTGGTATGGGTCACACTAGTGGTATAGTGGTATGGGTCACACTAGTGGTATAGTGGTATGGGTCACACTAGTGGTATAGTGGTATGGGTCACACTAGTGGTATAGTGGTATGGGTCACACAAGTGGTATAGTGGTATGGGTCACACTAGTGGTATAGTGGTATGGGTCACACTAGTGGTATAGTGATATGGGTCACACTAGTGGTATAGTGGTATGGGTCACGCTAGTATAGTGGTATGGGTCACACTAGTGATATGGGTCACTATAGGGTATGTGTCAACTTGGTATAAAGACTAGTGGTATAGTGGTATGGGTCACACTAGTGGTATAGTGATAACACTAGTGGTATAGTGATATGGGTCACTATAGTGGTATACACTTGGAGCCCTATATAATTTCCCGATTTATTGGTAAACAAACTTAAACATAAAGATACAGGAACCTTCACATACTTCTTAAAATGCATTCTTCTTTGTCTCTGTTCCGTTGCAGGTGGTCGCTACAGGTGTGTGTCACAGTGACCTGTACCACCTGTTTGAGGGGAAACAGAAGGCTGGATTCCCTTGTGTCCTGGGTCATGAGGGGGCTGGAATCGTGGAGAGTGTGGGTTCTGGCGTGACCAATTTTAAACCAGGTCAGAAATAATGCTGGTACTCCTGCTTTCCATGTTAGACAAATATTAAACGGAAAATAAATGATAGATGTGTACTTCTGTTAGGTGACAAAGTCATCCCTCTGTTCGTCTCCCAATGTGGCCAGTGCCGGTTCTGCAAGAGCCCAAAGACCAATCAGTGTGAGAAGGGCTGGTGAGGTCTTATTAATAGCCAAGAAACATTTAAAACATCTATCTTAATTAGACTATAACTGTTTTTTAGTATTCTTGCTCTGAACACAAGCCAATCCCCTCCAGGGCCAGTGAAAGGTTCACTGCAATGTCATCGTCAGACACCAGGTTGACATGTAAGGGGAAGAAGATATTTCAGTTTGGGGACTAGCACGTTCTCCGAGTATACCGTGGTGAATGAGATCGCCGTGGCCAAAATCCACCCCTCAGCCCCCCTCAACAAAGTCTGTCTCCTTGGCTGTGGTGTTGCCACTGGATATGGAGCAGCCATTAACACCGCCAAGGTGTGTTATTTATACATTGAAGTGTCAGAGAAATATAGTACCATGCAAAAGTAATAAGTTGAACCAAGTCATTTATTTGGAGTAAAGTTTACTATCAAGGTTAAGCAACATAATGCCCTATAGCCTCCAATTCTTATGATCTCAATATGAGGGATGTGCAGTTCCAACAAATCTGATCCACAGCCGTTCCACCTCTCAACTTACAGCACTTGGTGCCACAGATACCAGAGGACACATTCAGATGTTATGTAGAGTCCAACAGCCTATAAAGAAGATGACATATTGATTTGGCTCATCAGTGCATTTTTTTGTTTTACAAATTAACACTGCTACCCAAATAAATTACTTTAGTCGAGTCTTTTGCACAGTGCTGTAACTATGGTAGTTTTTTGAGTTTACTGTACATTTAAGTCTTCATAAAACAAATCCTCTGCAGGTGGAGCCAGGATCTACATGTGCCGTGTTTGGCCTAGGGGCTGTGGGGTTGGCAGCGGTCATGGGTTGTAAAAACGCAGGTGCCAAAAGGATCATCGCCGTGGATATTAATCCGGCCAAATATGAAAAAGCAAAGGTCTTCGGTGCTACAGAGTTTGTCAACCCCAAAGACCACGACAAACCAATTAGTCAAGTGCTGCATGAGATGACCGATGGAGGAGTGGACTTTTCCTTGGAGTGTGTTGGGAATGTGGCCGTAATGGTGGGTTTATATATTATATAGCTTAATTTAGCTGTGCTTTTGTGCGTGTGAGAACGTGTATCCATCTTTTCCTCTCCATCTCTAGAGGAGCGCCTTGGAGTCTTGTGTTAAGGGATGGGGCGTAAGCGTGCTGGTTGGATGGACCGATTTGGACGACTTCTCTGCCAGACCCATTCAGCTCATTTCTGGCCGCACATGGAAAGGATCTCTGTTTGGAGGTCTGCGGTGCCACAAAAAATTTCTTAGGTCTAACTCAAATATAGTATATGGGTTTATTTATATATTGGTTTCTCTGTTTTATTCAGGTTTTAAGAGTAAAGACTCTGTACCCCAGCTGGTAAATGACTATTTACAGAAGAAAGTGAAGCTGGATGAGTTTATTACCCACAACATGACCCTGGCCCAGGTTAACAGTGCCATTGACCTCATGAAGACTGGAGGCTGGTAATTTTCACATCAATAACTGTTCGTGTTGTCAGATGTTGAATTTCAAATGAATCATTGTTTTCTTGAACATTCCCTGTTTTTCAGTATCCGGACTATACTGAGCGTGTCACCAGAGTAAGGAGGGTCAACAGAAGACAGACATTTCTTTATGAAAGATGCTGTAGGATTGCAGAATACTGTTGTCATAGCAATTATTCATACGAGTTATGAAAATATATTTGTAAATGCTTGTTAGCCAAATATGTCTTTTAATCAATCAAGTTTGCATGCAAATTGATCTGGTCATCCAATAATTTCTCAGTTTCAAATAAAATCAGTCCCTACTACTTAGTCGTTTCTCAGTCATTGTTACGAAGTAAACAAAGTAAATGTGTGCAAAAATAAGAAACAATTGTATCATACTGCCTGTCCTCTATTCAGAATTCATTTTTACAATGAATCATGGTTCAAACACAGATGCTTCTAGGTTACTTTGTTCCATTTATCCAGAGCGACAAACAGATATGCATGCATAGGCCTAAATTTTCAAATTGGTTAGCGGGACAATCACTTGATTCAATAGCAGCACATACTTGGGTGAATTAGTTAAGTCAGTGGTAAAACGACATATGAACTGAAACCATTAGTTGTAGGTGGGTTAGAGATCATTCAAATAATCTTTACAAATGTAGGGGCTTTGGAGATTTTTGGAAGATGAGTTAATCTCTATCGACAGAAGGAGGATTGCTCAACTGGTATGAGATGTGGCCCTTTACGGGTGGGAACAAGGGACTAGCAGTGACAGAGCAAAGAACTCATACCCAATAAAGCTGTAATCACAGAAAACAAAATTGTTATCAACAATGAGAACATAGGATGCAGCTTGTGCCATAGGATAAATATAGAATAGTGACACATTTAATAACATTATAAAATGTAGTTGGTAAAGTATGGAAGCAAATGGTAAGGAATTGGTGTCCTTGTTGAGAATATTTAATGTATAAAACAAAATTCCAATAGCCAGGGGTTGAATACTTTAGCAAGATGTTGCATATCAACCACAAAAGTAGATTTTCATTTAATTGTTTGTGAACAAACCTTAAAACGAATATTTAAAGAAAAAATGTTTCGATTTAAAAAAGCAACTCAAAGGGAACCATTTCATTACTATAATTTAACTTGACTTTTATTTTTTTAAATACAGGTCAATGAGAAATGGTGTCAGTGGTCAATAGGGCAAATGTCTGGGAAAAATGTATTCTGTGACAGCACCACAAACCAGAACAGCAACATCATTAGGATGAAGACACTGCCAGAGACAACACGGTGTCCAAATAAATTAACAGGGAAGCGGAGCAGAAACCCATTACAAGCTGGGACTGAACCAAGTTAGAAGAGCTTTTGAAGTTACATAAGTCGTTTTCAATTCTCACCAAGCACTTTTGAATTGACAGCTGTCACTGTCTGGAATGGTGCCATGCTTCCTCAATCTTCTGGCACAATTGGCATCAATGCATGATCGCTCAACCCCTAGAGCAGGTTGTGTCTCTGATACAGTATCAGCGCTCACATATGAATGTAAATGGGGCCACTTTACTTCTTACTCTTCTGTTTTCCATTGCATCCTGTAGAAAAATATCTGAGTTTATAAAAATCTAAAAGTTAACATGCATGCGTGTGACCATGTGCTTGTATGAAATAAGAGGGCCCTTCTCCACCCATCTGCTATGAAGCAAATGTCAAATATACAAATATACCCAAAATCCATGGTGGATGCGGGCCCAACTCGGAAGGAAAGAGCAGCAATTGATCATTAAGTCATTGATGAAATTAGATTTACCTTACATTGCAGCTCTACAATGAATGGTGGAAACTAGATGATTACATTTGTGTTGCAAGATAACAGAAAGGTTGTGGCTATAGTGACATATATCAATGGTTCGAGTTACAATGCCCACAATGAACCAGTATCACTGACTTCACCATAGTAAAACCTGTGAAAATAAATAGCTGATATCGGGATGCTGTTTATCGGGATAAAATGTGCTGAATATCAGATTGAACTTGAAATGCACATTATGGGAAATGACTAGAACACAAAATACCAAACTTTAGCTCATGTCACACAATCAGAACTTCAATAATTATGGGTATAACTTTTTTAATAATACAGTATTCTGGAATATTATATTAATTCACAGGACCGTAACAAACCCAAACTTCTGTTTGAGCCTTTTGATATGTATACAGTCCTCACACTCAAACACAAAAGCATACACACACACCAACTACAGAACGGCTGTTTATTACTCCATCATCGAAGAAATAAAAAGGTTGTAGAGAATCTATGGAAAGAGTGGACTGTAAAAAGAAACACTGGAGACGCAAGAGTATTGCTTGTGTCAGTAAGCAGACAGCATATCAAGGTAAATATTTAGTGACTAGACTGGAGAATAACAGACATGCTGTTAAAACAGAAACCAGCGTGTTCATTTATAATTCACACAGATTAAGGCTCAACACCAAGTCTATTGCAATGCAGGCCCCAGGGTCCAGTAAGAGGACCAATACACATTAACAAACTAGTTCACTCCCATAGAGACAAATAAAACCAGTGTAGCAGGCCTCAGGCCCGAATTTCACTGAACACAGAGCTTAATATCTATATCCTGGCCACTTCTGGCAGGTCTATAGGAGCCCAGATGTTTTGTTGTCAACCAGGCAACGCTTTAACGTGGCAAATGTTTACGGAGTCAAACTGTAGCAGGACCTTTTCCACACCTCTACAGTCAAACAACAGCACAATACCAGACTTGACACATGTCATCATCTCTTTTTCCCCCCGTCCTTTTCATCATATCCTTGAGATTCTTTTTCATAAACAGCCCTGATAAAACAATAGCTGACACCAGATCTATTCTTTCTGTTACGTTTGAAGAACGACACAAAATACATCTCAACACCGAGATCCAGGCCGCTGCTGGCCGCTGCCTCATTGGGTGGTTCCTCAGGTTTTTAGAGGCGTTTGTGTGTGAAACAATGACAGGGCCAAAGAGAGAGCGCATCCTTTAAATACAGTCAATTCATGTCCGTACCCACTCAGTTTAGATTTGGTTGAGGAAGTGGGGACGTCCATTGTCGTCCAGCCGGCGTGTCAAAATGTCACAGCCAGTCTCGGTCACAAGCAGGGTGTGCTCAAACTGGGCAGAACGCTTCCCGTCTTTAGTCACAGCTGTCCAGCCGTCTGGCCACGTCTCATCCTGCCAACCACCTATGCAGAATACAAATAAATAAAACACAGGTAGTCATACACATGACAATCAGCACCCATTCCACACATGCCATTTGCACACAAAAGCACAGGCAAAATCTCATCATTACCTTCACAAATCATGGGTTCGATGGTGAATACATGACCAGCCTTCATCACACCAACCGCTTTGTTTTCTGCAAAGATATAATTAAACACCTAATGAAATCCCTTCCCAAGTCCCCTTTGGGTAAAATATAAGGTAGGCTATTGTATTGAGGGAATTGGTGTGAGAAGAGAGAGCGATACTCACTGGCATAGTGTGGCACATTAGGGGCAGTGTGGAACAGCTTGTGAATGCCATGGCCACAGTAGCTACGCACCACAGAGAAGCCATTTGCCTGGGCATGTTTCTGGATGATGTTACCAAGCTCCCTGTAGCGGATACCGGGCTTCACTAGAGGGGAAAAGGGACATCCAGTTAAATACTGTTGAAGAAATCACATGCGCCGTTATGAACGTCTGACATCAAGTAAGAGATCCTACCAGAGTCAATGGCTTGCATAAGGCATTCAAAGGTTGTCTGGACAAGCTTTTTGGCCCCTTCATCAGTTTCTCCAACAAAGAATGTCTCATTGAGGTCACCATGGTATCCATTGTGGTAAACAGTAATATCAACTGCAGGGAGAAGAGTGGCAAGAAAAACAATAATAAGCAAAAGTACACAATTCCATAAAC
This sequence comes from Dallia pectoralis, assembly GCA_029465975.1. Taxonomy (NCBI): domain Eukaryota; kingdom Metazoa; phylum Chordata; class Actinopteri; order Esociformes; family Umbridae; genus Dallia; species Dallia pectoralis. Next base: position 6,374,954 of record CM055754.1, read on the forward strand.
AGTTCCGAATTCACATTGTCAAACAGATATATTCATGATGATTCCTTATAATATTTTTCTGCCCACAGGCAATTATTCGGGTAGGTTGCTATTTAACGGTATGTGTGAGGAATATACACCAATGTTCTGTACATCAACTTGGAATAATGGACAACACATTGGTGCGAAAGGAGCGGCAATACATTATAGATGCTTCCAGAAAATTAGGTTATTGGCTTTGTGGCCCAGATTCCTCTGCTTGTTATTCCCAGCATGTTGAAACTGGTGACATTTGGGAATTTTCTGAAAGGAATGTCGCTCTAACTTCCATACATGTTGACCATTTAAACATGTTAAGTTATTGGTAACTGCAGCCAATATTTGTACCTGCAGCCAACTTGGAAACATGTGAAATATCCAAAAATGTATTAATTTAAATCAACCCCTTTTTACCAGGAAGTCTACGCGTATGTATATAATAATAATCAAACAATGTCTTATTAAAGCGGTATGTCTGAGGTTCTCAAAGTTCTGGAATAATCAAAGAGCAAGATGTGTCTTTCCACACAGAACATTGTCATTTAATAGCAACATTTTGTCAGGAACAAAAACATGGAATTTGCCATTCTGAAGGGGCTGTACTTTCCATTACACCCGTAACATTCTCAACAACGACTTTAGATGACATTATATGGAGGACTTGCTGTTCACTTGCACAGTCAACACACATTAATAGCGACGAAGAGACTGAAATAAAGCAGCTTTCTGACACAGTTGAGAAGGCCCCACAGAAGCCTACCGTTGAGGATATCTCCATCCACCAGAGCTCGTCTGTCTGGTATGCCGTGGCAGATCACCTCGTTGACTGATGTGCAGCAGGACTTAGGGAAGTTGTAGTAGTTGAGCGGGGAGGGATAACAGTTCCGGGCTGTGCAGGCCTAAAGGAAGAAACGAATTACACATCACCTGCTAAGACTTAAGACAGTAAGAAAGGAATAAGAAAAAGACTTCGAGATTAAATGTATATAAGAGCGTGAAAAAAAGGAGTGTCTTTACCAGGTGCACAGCATGGTCAATCTCTTCAGTGGTCATCCCAGGTTTTACCATGAGGGCGGCGATATCAAGCACCTCACGGGCAAGCTACAAAAAAACACATAAGCAGGTTAACTTTTTTTTTATTACTTAATGATAATAATTGCAAACGCAAAATAAAAAGGTTACAGATCATTTGAATTATTTACCTTACACACAACTCTCATTCCTTCAATGTCATCGGCAGAAAGGATCTTGATCTGTGAAGTACCCTTCAATGACTGCTCAGACTCAGACATACCTTCAAAAAAACAAGAATGTGCATATTGTTTTTGTTTAATTATAGATATTCCATCATTACATTACAGACCCCCCCCCGATAAGCCTTCCATCAAACACAGTCAAAGAAAATCACTCACTTCAGTCAACTTCCACTTAAAACTGATCAACTTACAGTGACACAGAGCATACAGGAAATACTGTATAAAAAGCACACAACAGTAAATAGTATTTCTTCCACAGTCGATCTTATGTTCTAATTCTAGGCTATAGTGTCTCTTGCTTAACAACAAAACCTCACAATAATAAATTCACAACATTAAAAACATCCCCACCAAACGAGTGTAATTAATAATAAAAAAATACAGCCACTACATCACCATCCGTTTGGAGATTAATACTATCAAACAGAAAAACTGCAGGAGACATACAGGAATTCCGTTCCAAATCTACGACTTGTCGACTTTTGTATGATGAGAGCATTTTCTCAAATTTGAAGCATCAAAAGCAACATCTATTGTTAATGTATGCCACGGTACAACCAGTAAGGAAATGACAAATTCTAACACGTCTTGTATAAAATGCATTTCAAAATATTTTGATCTGTAGCTCTAACCAAGCTAAGACTAAAGTACTTCAGGTCACACAGACCTAGCATTTTCAAAATTCACACCCTCCACAAATCGTCGCTGAAGACCATACCTGCGTTGGAATACAAACATAATGCACTCAAATCACTAAAAGGCTGTTAAATGTTTGGCTTGTGGAATGCTGTATGATTAAACTTTACAATAATTCAAGCCGAACGATAGTATAAAGATAGTACTTGACAGTGACAATCATGAACGCAGTAATAATGTGTCTTCAAAACATTACATGCTTTGGACACACAACAATAATTTTACATTGAATGCTTCAGTTTATAGGGAAGAGTTTAGGGAAAGGATCCAACATTGTGATATATTTTTTTAAAACCATCTAGCAACTAAATTACAGCATAGATTTAAGATATTATGTTGGCTAGTTTTGGGGTTAGCCAGGGATGCAACAGATATGCAATGCTTCTCCTGCCACACATCTGAAAATCTACAGAAAGGCAAAGACAGAGCATTTAGCTAAAGGATGGATGGATGATCAGACTTTCAGATAAAAAATAATGTGCAACTCGTAATTTGAAATCTCATGGTCAATGACACCTGCCTTTCTTGAATCAAAGACCATATTTATCACCATTTTTTCCCCTCAGTGTGAAAATGCAGGCGCAGAATAAGATAAGGAATAACATTGTTGTTATAAGCAAATAGGAACCCAGACTAAAGGTGTTTGACAAATTCTTGAAATGACTTTCATTCAATAATAATTTAAAAAAAAGAATGACAAATTATAGGGGCATACTCATTTAAACAGGAATGTTATTCTGGTTGAGTTAAATGGTTTAAGACATAATTAATTAATCATATTGACAACACCTATGTGTACACACAATACATAGACAACAGCATTGATGAGCTTTGGTAGTCACTGTAGACACCATCACCAAAACATTGGCTAAAACCATATCGGTAAGTTCACCGCCTAGCAAAGACGGAACAACAACTGTACAAAACTACTATAAAATATTGCTTTAGTGCAACCGCAAAGGATAAATGAAAATAATGTCATGCAAAAACACAATACATTTGGCCATGCGTCCAATTCTGGTCAGCGTTTGCCGTATGAAAAACAAAGAGCTATGCAACGTAACAACAGTATGTATGAAGCACAGATGTACACAAACAACTGGAGCAGGATGGAAGGGTTTTGTTGTTGTGGGTCGGACGTACCTGCCATAAGACCCACTTCTGCGGCTGAAGTGATGAGTAGAAGAGAGCTTCAGACACAGGTCTCTCGCACTCAACCACAAGGACATATACAGACCCCCTTTCAAACTTGCTCAACCACACACGCGCTGGAATACATTGCCATCATAGACGCAAACACACACACTCTGGCATATAATGCCAACACCCACGCAAACACACGCTGGCGTATTATGCCCACACTCAAATACACTGGCATACATTAGTACCGTAATACTTAGTATAGAGGAACCAACTGAATTACCTTAACGATAACAGCGCTATCAACAAATTATATTTAACAACGTCACAAAATGTGTTTTGCGGCTTATAGACCGGAAATTACACTAATTCAGGCAAAAGAAGCCCCAACTAAGTAGTGAGTGCTGTACATGCTCATACTTTTCAGTTGGCCAACATTTCTAAAACTCCTTTTTTGTGTTGGTCTTAAGTAATATTCTAATTTTCGGAGATACTGAATTTGGGATTTTCATTAGTTGTCAGTTTTAATCATCACAATTAAATGAAATAAACATTTGAAATATATCAGTGTGTGTGTAATGAATTAATATAATATCAAAGTTTCACTTTTTGAATGGAATTACTGAAATAAATCAACTTCTTGATGATATTCTAATTATATGACCAGCACCTGTATTAAGGAATGCCATTGTTTTAGCTGACGTTTGCCTACAGGCCAAGCACAAACGTGAACATAGACTGTGTGTACTAGAAGTCCTTTAAGGTAAGTTCTTAGGGCCCAATCATTTCCCAAAAATCTTATTTTGATCAATATTGAGATCACAATTTTTTTGCACAATTATTGATTGATTTCAGAGACAACATATTTTTCTTGCACTTTCACATTTAAATCAACAGACAACTGCTTTCACTTCCATGTTGTGCTACATTCCTGTTAATATACTAATCAAATCGTTGCATCAAAATCTAACCGCCCAATGAAGTGCATCATCTCCTAGAAACAAAATATACATTTTAATTGCACCAAAAATACAGGCCGACTAAAAATAAATATGCCATTCCATATGCAAAAAAATCCAAAATTCAGCTTATACAAAAAAGGTTGATGCTGGCAAGAACATGGACTCAGTGAGGTTCCCTTAGCAACGTTATTCTTTTTGGCCTTCATGCATTCATCATGCTTTACTTCGTGGTGTTTTTTCAGGTGGTTGAACAAGTTACTTGTGGTGCTGTTCTGCACGGACACAATTCTAAAGCACCCTGTGCAAATGATTTGTTGCTGTTTAACATCACTTGCCCTAATTCCAAAATGCTAAGAAACAACTGATAAATATTTGTTTGAGGGAATAACTTTAACTTCTGCTCCAGACATCTGATTTTCCTTCTGCCCGTCTGCTCTCTGTTGGGTATTACTCAGGCTGTTGCCGGAAAAGGCTTGTGCAGCCAACTATCCCCCCTACTGGCTTAGAAAGTTCTGGAAGCACTTGATTTTTTTTATGCAGCAGGGTTTTCTGTGAGCAGAGCATGCATTTTAAATGGCAATATCACAGTCGATCATGTTCATTTAATTGGGGGAAGCCAAAATAATACACGATCAATATTCAATTCATTGTGCAGCCCTAACCCAGAGCGTTAAGCAGTTCCAGGTCAGAAAGTATTATATATATATATATATACACACACATACATATAACAACCCTTTGCACACTTTGACACCTCTTCTACATTTTTGGGTTACTGGTTGTGTCCAGGCAGAAGATTTTCACTTTATCCAAATAGTTGCAACAGTGGACCCTGAGGTTTTATACAGAAATGTGCAATTAAAAATTAGATCGCAAGAAAATGGAATTAAATAAAACGGACTTCATAGGGGCCTCAGAATACATTACCTTAAAATCTATATTTTGGGAAAAGCAGGAAAGTTTCAAACTCATTCTGCAGTGGTATGTGTGTGTGCCAAAGACAGTTTAGCAGGGTTTCCCAAGCTGGGGAACTAGGGCCTCTGGGGGTACTTGGCCTATCCACAGGGAATACTTTAAAACGCTCTTGACACCATAGGCATACTAGTGAAATTAACATGAAGGGTACCTAAAGGTTACTTCAAGCAGAGCAAAATTATTTTGGTGGCAAATTAACTGAAAAAGTTTGGGAACTACTGCTCCAGACCAGAAATAGGTCACTGTGTTCCCCCAAACAACTTGCTAAGACACATATGTACATGGTGCAACAGGTATAAACTGTAACCTACATTCCCGAACCTGTTAACAGAGAGCTGCCTGAGGCAGCTCAAAAAGTACAAACTGCCAATGGCATGATGATAAATGTCTACACAGCCATCAATGAGCCAATCCTGACCTCCATCACCATCTGGCATGCTGCAACCACTGTCAAGGATAGAGACTGCAATGCATCATCCACTCTGTGAAGTGGATCATTGGATGTAAGCTGTCGTCCCTCAACGATCTGTTCAAAGTCAGGTCACTGAGGCGGTCAGCGAAGAATGAGGCAGACCCATCAGGGTTACGAACTATTCAGAACTCAAGAGGTCTATCAAGACCAAAACATCTCACCACAACTTCTTCCCCAGAGTCAAAGCCTCTAGCACTAGACAACCCTAATAGATTGTTACATTGTGAAGTGTAAAGCTGAGCATAGAGACTATTTTACAGTGGTTACGTAATGATCGACTTCAGCAGAATCAAGAGCTGGGGCACCCATTTTCTGTGACGATTTTGAGATATAAATATAATATTACATTATAGACATCTTTAAATAGAAATACCTTTCCAGGCAGAGTACTGTGTTTCAATATCCAAAATAATCATAGCTTTGAAAACATAGAATTGGACAGAAAGAAAAAACAGACAGCAAATCTTTGGATATTGAATAATTATAAATAAATAATAAAGACGCAATCTCAATCTAAAAGGAGTACCTAGTGGATGGTCGGCATAGTCTGGCCTTTGGATGTCACTCGGCACAGGCCTCCTGGGAATCTAAATAGGAAACCAATGACAGAAGAGATTGATTACAAAAAGCTGAGAAAAAGGATGAACAAGGTTAGCGTTTTTCGTGCATGATCACAGATAAGAACATACAGCCCTGAACCCAAGTGTGGCACAACATTATTTGGGGAGCTTCCCCTATTCTTCTCTGACTAACATCTCTGAGTAACATCCCAAAATAATGATGTTGCCACCACCATGCTTCACCGTAGGGATGGTATTGGGCAGGTGTTGACCAGTGCCAGGTTCCCACCAGACATGACACTTGGCATTCAGGCCAAAAAGTATTATTAGTGTGCCATCAAGCCAACCGGCTTTAGGTGTCTTTTGGCAAACACCAAGAGAGTTGTCCTGCGCTTTTTAACTAAGCTATTATATATAAAAAAATATAACAGCATGTTAGCCTCATTAGAAATGCCCAAAAAACTTACAAGTGGGTAATGTGGGCGTAGTTTTCCTGTATATCGGTAACCAGGCCATGGGTCTGTGTTGGTGTCATTCTCCAAACAGTTCTGAGCCTCATTCTGGTTTTTATCGTCTTCTGAAAAAATATGTATTCAACATTAAAGTAGTATAAATAAATTTGCTTTCAAAGTGTGAATAAAATAAATGTAATTGCAATCTTGTTCTAATAAATCTATGAAAAATCTAGACAAATCACACACCGGAAAACAGTTATTGTTATAGGTTTACTGCAGAAGAACACTTAAAAAAAATGCTAGCTAGACCATTGATCATTAATCTACAATAAAACAGAAAGCTACAACTACACAAGCTAAAAAACTAAAACATGAGACATGTCTGTCATTATTGAGTGACATTATTGTGTGGTATTGGTAAAAATAATGCATGAAATTAGAAACTGTGTATAGAAACAAAGTGTAAGTAAATATGGACTTCCACATCTCTCACATCATCTAAAGTTGCTGTAGACTCCCCCCCTATAATTACTATAATTGACAATTTTCTGTGCCGGGGAAAATGTGATTTTAGGGCAAAATCCCAGCAAATATTCGTACCCCTGTTCAACCCATTTACACCAGAGTACTAAGCCTTGTCTCAGAAGAGCTACCACTACAAGATGGAAAAAACATGTATGAAACTTGGTGGTTTTAATAATGGGATCAATAACAGAAAGATCTGTTGTGTTAAAAAAAATTGGACAGGGCTGGTCTACATGACATTGTTAGATACCTACTTGCTTTTTTGTGGAGCTGCTTGTGTGTCCCCCAACTCCCTTTGAAGCACTCCTGAATCAGAAGACAAGAGAAAAACAATCTGTGGAATTAGAGTTGTGCACACTTGCTGATTATAAACAGGGTCTACACATTATATACACACTGTTTAGATGGATTTCCCATTTGCACCATGAAAAGTCCCACATGCAGTTCAAAAAAAGAAATTGGCAAGTCAGCGAAGTATACAAAGACGTGGATATAGCAAGAGGAAAGTACTTTCTTAACCCTATCGATAATCAATATTATAGACTCCAATGAATTAAGTGACGTAAACAGGCATTTACTTTCTCAACCGCTAGACATAAAAGTATGTTCCAAGTCACATGGGGGTACAGGCCAAAGTACCACAGCTTAAAGCTACGATGCATCACAGACTACCCACCTACCACTTATATTTGGTACATTGGCAATAAACCAAAACCCCCTGAGATGCTGTAATGCTATTATGAAATGGCAACGCAATTAGTGGTACCAAGTGATGTCATACCCATGTAAAGGCCACATACTAGATATCATCAAATTACAACAGGTTGCCCATTTGCACCCCATGCAAGGAATTCGAGTGAAACCCAGATCCAATTGGATTGTTGCAAACAATGACAGCTTTTTTGACAGTGATAAAAGTCAATAATTGAGCAACTGAAGTACGAATTTGGTAAAGTTTTTAATGTAAGCTATGTTTTAGCAATACAATTGAGCCTTTCCATTGTTTATAGACTCTTTATTAAGACTCTTAATTTAGTGACAAAGTGTTAGGATTTAGCTACTGATTTTGACTATTTGTGAAAACATGCAGAAGGGACTTTTATCCTGATAACCACTAACCCAGATGCATGCATGCATTTAAGGAAAATAAACAATTAAGACAATAACTGACAGGCACATGAAGCAGTAAAATAAAAAGAGTCTATACGAGTTTGAACAAAACATCTACGGCAAACTCAATTAGCTCAGTTAACTGTAGTTACCAGCCAACCATTCATTCATTCAATCAATCCAATGTCAATGAGCACGTTTGGTTAAAAACAGGCAAAGTAGAAGTAACCGGTTAGCCAGATAGAAAGGTGAAACCTAGCAACCTGAAAGTAGAGCTAAATAACTAGCTAATTAGTTAAATAACCCAGAACGAACAAAAAGCATAGTCAATAAATGACTACAGTCCAAATGCAATTAGTTGTTAACGTGAATGTGTGTTTGCAGACCCTTGCTTGTAGTTTAGGTCTCACGCAGACGACATTAACTACCTCTGTCTGTAGCTAGTTAGCTATGGAAACTTGGTATGCTAATCTGGTTAGCTAAAGCCAATGTATTGGTGAGGAAAGGCTGCTAGCTATTGTCGGCGCTAGCTAGCTAGCCAGCTAGCGACCTCGTGATGAAGGATGCTGGGCCGCTATGTGTCATAATATCATATCCCCCCAAATTAAATAAATTATAACACACGCAGTACCTGAGAGCAGAAGTAGGAGCCCTGTATCCCGAGCTTGATACAGGTCGGACACTGTAGTTTCGCCTCGCTGCTGCAGCCTTCTGTCTCGCATTCCCGTGCGTCGATAGCCGCCATGCCTGCAGTCTGGTTGGGTGCGCTCAGACTGGGGAGTGAAAGTGGACCGTGTGTCCGGTGACGGTTGGTCGGTCGGTCGGTCGGCGTCAGCTCGAGGAGACCGCCTCGCGAGCGGTGCCTGTGTGCGTGCAGTGCTCTCGTGCACATGACTCAGGATATATTACACATTCATAATAGCTATATATGTAGCTGTTAGGTTATAATATATGGTGGGGGAAAAAATGCATGTGAGCGTTTATATAGTAAACGGCGGCTTTGTATTTAGGATGCATGATTACAAAATATTATGTATGAGTTTAATTTCATGTACATAAAGTATTTCAATGAACTTTTTCACGCATGTCCAAAAAGTACGTGTCACGTGGGTCGCTCTTGTCCAATGAATGTCGACGTTACCATACGTAGAATGTGGAAGATGGCGACCGCGGAGCCGGTGAGTGTATATATACTGGCCAAAATATTTATTTTATTGAAATCCATTTACCAACACACATTATTTATGGACATATACTAGTAAAAGCTCGAATATAATGGCTTGAAATGAAATGCATGTGTACTTTGTCCTATTTTCTTTCTATTTTTGCCCTGTAAAAACTTTCTCTGCCACGACCCATGCGAGGGGAATAATCATAATGGCATTGTGAATTACCCAAATAGCTAACTAGCCTGCAGGCAAGTTCGTGGTAACAGCTGTTAAATCCGCTAGGTTGGACATTTGTGTGGACTTACAATGTTACATTTAGACATTGTATTTTTTGTGTTCAACAAATGGGTTTTTATGAAAGTGAGTATTTGTTTATCTAGACGCGGCCACCATGGTGGGCTTATTTGCCTTTACTCAGCGGGTTGGATGTGCCAAAGCTAGATATGTCAATGACATGTTTTTGTTAAGGAGTGAGGACAACCGAGAGGGGACGGCTGTCTGTAGTGACCCCGCCTAGACCAGTACATGATTTGTCAGTGAGATATCTCACCCCCTCCTACGGACAGGGGCAATACGATTACCATAGTGCCCCCCCCCCCTCAATAGAATAAAATGTTTAATTGATATTAAATTACATTTATTGAGCTTCTGGAATAATGATCTCCCAACATTTAGGCTGCACGTTTTGGCAGCTCTACAAACAATTTGGACAGCTTATGACAATTTCAATAAGTGCTAATGGGGGCTTGGTGTAAAGGGCATTGCTGTGGCATTAAAAATATACTGCCATTTCTATAAAAATAAATAATTAGTTGTTTAACCTTCTATCGTGGTTTTATTTCACAGTCTTAATTTTAGATGCACGATTCACGCCTAGTTCACGCTTCTGATTGGCTATAAGTGCAGTGTTTTTGATGCGTTGTCCAACCAGTAGTGAATTTAAGCAGAAGTGTATGGGAATATGATTACATTAGAGGCATTATTGCAGCCACACTCAGATCCAGACCCAGATCACCGTACAATAATACATGCATACATTTGCATAATTATTCCGTGAACATTTGGCCAAAATCAACCATATTCCATTAACCTGTTCACAAATTAGCTGTTGATCATACAATCGCCCTGGAATTTCAACAACCTTTATCTCACTTCCCTTTTGCTGGCCAAACTTGTTTCTGGGTTAGACGGCAGACATAATAGCTGGCCTTATAATATACTTTTTCCTGTAATTTAATGGTCACCTGGCCATGACTATCGCTTCCTGCAAGCAGTAAATTGCCAAATAAGTGTACTGTCAGTAGAGACCTTGGAGGAAACTTAGGGGACAAGGGGTTTCATGTAATCTTTTAGCATTTAATTATCTGATTCTATTTGATTAATATGGTATTGTTCATACAAATATTATGGTTTAATATACTAACATGTATCGTTCTACGCTGTTGCCAATCAACATTTCACTAATATTTTAATCAAATATTGAACTTTGTGCTGCTTTCTGTCCAGAGCAGTGAGTAACAGGTCTTGACTGTGTAGTCATGGGTAATGGTAAGCAAGGCAAGTGCATGCTGGGATTGCACTTTGTTTTGAATAGCCAAAGACACGACAGTCCTGCAACACTTGTTATTTGAAATTGTGTTTTCCCAGGAGATCAATTCAAATCTACCCCAGAATGCTGAAGAAGGATTGGAAGCAGGGACTGGTCAGGAGATAGTGAGCCCTGAGAGCTATATAAAACATCCCCTCCAGAACAAGTAAGTTAACAGGAGTGTTTGTTACAGGCTTCCGCTCTGTAGTATGTCATGTTTACTGCTAAAAGTAGATAATGTAGTAGATCTCAACAGTTTGCTCTGCTGTTTGGCATAGTCACTTCAGGCTTGTACAGGTAATTTACCTTTTTGAGCTTACTTACTTACTTACTTTACAGTAATATTGTAAAACACCCAGAGACCTGGATCCAAAACCATGTATTAATTCTGGTTGTATGTTACTAAGAGAGTTTATACCACAGGGTGGGGTTGTCTGTGTGTAAATACCAACCATGCATTACGCTTTGTTAACACAGTCAAGCTCAGGTGGAATTCTGTATTTGACATTGAGTGAATATGGCACAATGCAGTCAACTATGTGCCAAAATGTTTTCCTCCTCACACACAAGTTCCTAATTAGCTTTGAGCCTAATGTGCTATTGATTATGTTTGTTTACGGAGTGTTTAATTAGCTAGTGTTTATGTCATGCAAATTCCACTTCTGTTTGGCTTCAACAGATGGTCTCTGTGGTTCTTCAAAAATGATAAGAGCAAAACATGGCAGGCCAACCTTCGCCTCATCTCCAAGTTTGACACAGTTGAAGATTTCTGGGCGTACGAATCAAATCGCAAAATGTGTCCTGATTTCAATTCAGTTGTTTTATGTAACTATACTGTATTTTTGCGTTATACTAACATAATTATCTTGTAATTTCAGTCTCTATAATCATATTCAGCTGTCAAGCAATCTGCTATCTGGGTGTGATTACTCACTTTTTAAGGTATGTCTGAGAAGGAGGTTCTCACAGTTCAGTTTTCAGATGGTATTCAAACTTTATCATACTGAGTGTATAAACAATGGGATCATTTATATAACCACCAGCTGATTATGTTACTAACTTGCATTGGTTGCCATGGTTTCCCTAAAATACTACATAGAGGGAACTTATACTTAAAGAAATGGGGCTCTTGGATAATCTTCTGGATACTCCCCAATAAAAACAATTACAATACTGATAACCGGGCCGGTTCTAGAGAATTAATAGGTTATGGCTAAAAAATTTGCAAATCTAACAAATCTTATTTTGTTGCGTAGGCCTGAACCCAGGGGATATATTATCATATATTTATTATTATCATCTATTTTATCACGAAAACAGAAATGTTTGTAGCTTAGCGGCACAAATCTTTTCATTGTGCTTGTATACCTGTGTATCCTGTACGACAATAATCTTGAAACTTCAGGGGGTTTTCTGTGAGATTACCAAGAATTGGAGCGGAAAGATCAAATTTACCTATTGAGTGTATTTGTGAATACATTTTTGGTTTTATTTTAGGCCAACGTATGAAACATTAGCTGATTGTGATGAATATTACCACAACCACTGCCCATAGAGCATTTCTTATACAGACCAGAACCATCCAAATATCATGTTTTGCATTGATCTTTTGTGCATAATGCTATACGTAAAGTCACAAAAGCACCTAATGACACACTTAGCTGTTCAAGTGGTCCGAGGCAGTTAGAAAATGTGTGATATTCACGCTCCTTTTGATGCGTTCAGCCTTGAAATGCTTTTGGAGAACGAGTGTTAAACACTTAAGCTGGGTTTCCTCTGATGTGGCAGGATGGCATCGAGCCAATGTGGGAGGATGAACGAAACAAGCGCGGTGGGCGCTGGCTGATCACACTCAGCAAGCAGCAACGGAGACAAGACCTGGACCGCTTCTGGCTTGAAACCGTGAGTTAGTGTGGGTGTACGTCTGCAGCTTAATCCCAAATGAACCCCATTTCACCCCACCCGCTGTCCTCTGTTTGCATAGCCAAGCGAGCATTTGCCAATTACACAAGTGACACACACACACGCAAAGCACCTATTCAATTAAATGTTCACTACTATTAATGAGGCTTATGACTTGATAGCAAGGATTTGTCCATTTTAAATGTATGCTTGTTTTAAAATAAATGGTGGACCATGAATTACATCATTCAAGTATAGACTGTGTCCCTGAGTGTATGTGTTTTATTAAACCCTTATTATTCGACCCCTAAGCAGTAAGCACGATGAGCCCTAGAAGCAACACGTGAGCATGGCAATGCAGACTAATGTGTAGGGAAAAGGGTCTGGACTCAGATTCATTGTGTGGCCAGACATTTCCGACGGAAATCCAGTTTTAACCCAACGAGTTGATGGATTTAAAATATCTGTGATGCCAGGGAAATGTTAATGTATGGTTTCTTATTTTTCCATGGCACCGTACCTACCCAGCTTCTCTGCCTTGTTGGAGAGGCTTTTGATGACCATAGTGATGAAGTGTGTGGGGCAGTTGTCAATATTCGCACAAAAGGGGACAAAATAGCCATCTGGACAGCAGACTTTGACAACAGAGAAGCCATTACACATATAGGGTAAGTTAGATGAATGTGAAGTCGCTCTAATAAAGTCATCAAACCGAGCAAATATGAATGCATACTGGAGTGTCTAACGTTTGTGAAAGAGTCTTTTGTTGTCGCTGTTTCATTACTGCTGTTCAAATCCCCGTCTGTGCGTGTTTACAGGAGAGTGTATAAGGAGAGATTGGGAATTCCAATGAAGATGACGATTGGCTACCAGTCTCACTCTGACACTTCCACCAAGAGTGGCTCCACAACCAAAAACAAATTTGTGGTCTGAAAATGTACCAGGTGCCATTTTGATTTTTGTCTTCTCTACTTTGTGGGTGCATTTTGTTTACTTGTCTGCAATGACTGCGTGACACAATCTGAGAAACTCGTATACCAAAGCTCAAAAATAAAGAAATCCATGGACTTCCGAACACTCATGCTACATGGACACACTACAAAGCCACACACACACACACACACACACAAACATGAAAACCTCAACACACATAGGAAGACTGTTCAAAGTAGGAACAAAGTAGTACTTGTCCTGAGTGCTCTTAAAACTACAATTATTATTTTGATTTATTTAATGGCGGGAAATTCAGAGAGATTTGTGTTTAAAACGAGCATGTATCTCTCTGTCCCTTTATAGCATTGGAATTGCTGCAATTCTTAAAGATGTTATGGCGTATTAATTTATTCTATCAATGAGCTTTTTAGCTTTTTGGACCTCTGCTCTGGCCTTAATCGTGAAGTGCATGCAACAAAGCCTTTCTAATCATTTCATCAATCATTTAGTCTGTGTTAACATGATTTGAACTTTGGTTTTGCAATTCAGTAGAAGGTGTTTTTATATTGTGGCATACATTTTGCAACTTGTAATTTGTACATTCCTTGTTTGGTTTGGTATTACACTGATGCTGTATTGCAGTTTACACATCTTGGTTTGGATCTTTTGCCTGCAACAAAAACACAGCACTAACAAGTCTTAAAATAAAGATCTTCTGTGAATTTAGCTCATTTGTAATAAGATGTATTATAAAGTATACACAAAGCATTTAAAAAGAGAGTCGCAATTGTTTTGGCTCAGCATTTCAGGCTTTTTTAAGATTAAAGCATTGCGTTGTGAAATATAGCTCACGTACCATGACGAAGAGCTGCTCTCAGGTCACAATGGTGCATTTACAGCAGGAAATAGCCAGCACGATACCATGTGTCCAAGAACAGCCATTGTCTATTGGCCACATATCACACTCCCTTGTGCCTTATTGCTTACTTATCAACTGGATTGTTTGAATCATAAATGCTGATTGGCTTGTAGCTGTGGTATATGAGACTATACACATCTGACATTGCATACATTATAAAGAAGAAAAAAACGTTAGTGAATGGCCGTGTGTAAACAATGGAAGGCCTATAGAGTTGGAACCAATTATATAAAGGTAAAAGTCTAGTCATTGGGTCATTTAACATTTTAAGTGCTGGAATACAAAGACAAAAACCACAAGATGTCACTTTCCAAATTCGTTTGGAGTTCACTGTCGGTCAAATAAGGTTGTATAATGTCAGGGCTGCCCAACGTGCTCCTGGAGATGTTCTGTATTGTTGGTTTTCTCCCTCTGATTTTGGTGATTCTAATTAGATAAAGGAAATGCATAATCAGGTTATTCACAATTCCGCTTTGAAAGAACCTCAGGACAGTAGATCTCCAGGAACAGGGTGGGCCAGCCCTGGTATATGCCATTTCAACAGAAAAGGCAGAAAACCTACTGTAACACTTGTTTTGCTTTAAGACAAACATCCTGTATCCCGAACATCCTGTATCCCTTAGGGATTTAATTTTCTAATTTAATTATGTATAAATATATATTGAATTGTAGTAGCTACACCTACCTATTATGTCCTCTTGTACTATGTCAGAACAGTTTAGGTTCAACTCCATTGCCTACTTGTCTGTTTTGTCGTTGCACTAATTTGGAGAACTGAAATATTTAATAGTTTATGAAAGTACGAGTTTCCTTTGTCGTAACCGTTTTATTGTTATGGCAAATCACAAGTGGTACATTTTACTTCAATCACTATTCAACATTCATACATTTTTAAATGCAATGGGAGTCTGTATCACACACTTGGTTGATACAATGCGGATGAGTTTTTCACTACACTGAATTGTATTGCCATTAAGTTTAATCTCCGGCTCCCTCTAGAGGGCGCTGTCACCCCGTTGTTAAGCGAAGACAAGTTTGTGAAAACGCCTAATTTGACGATGATGAAGTACCTACTATGTCACTTCTCCAAGGACCAAAACTGTTGGTACCTCAGAAGTATTAACCAATCTATTGATGTTTTGGTTTGGGCGATGTCTGGATGACAGGTAGCCTTGGGGTTACAGCGTCTGTGCAGTAACTATAAATAAGAACAAGTAGATAATTCACATGGACAAATGGGGGTGAGAAGTTAGAACGTTGCTGAGACTTCGTTGACAGACATTATCAAGTCGTAACATTCACAGTGATACTTTTTCCCCCCAGATGAGTATGTAGGGTGGATGTTAAGCCAATGATACAGTAGTATGCAGTACATGCATTCACACTGAATCCTAGTGCAGTCGTATTCTATTGGTATGTTGGTATGTTGGTATGTTAACCATCTGTTACTAGTCAAAGAGTTAAGCATACTATTCTGTGGTAGTACTGTTGGCTATAGTAGCGCGGAGGCAGAGGGTCTGGTTGGAGCATTTCTATTTACTCCTACTGGTGTGACGATCAATGAAAGGATTTGTTATATGGGATAAGATTGGGCATGATAATCAGAGAAACAAATAAAATACTTTTTAGAACGGTATTGTGTTATGTACAGGATTAAGTAGGCTGTGTGCAAAGTATTCAGATCTGTTTGCCTACTGTTGTTATTATGGACTTGATTAATAATTGATTAATTGCTCTTGGTTTGCCTTTTTTATTATGCATAATAGCCTATAATTAAGTAAAACACATGCTAGTAAATGTGTGCCAAATTACTAGACATGAGAAACTGAAACGATAATAAAGCTTGTGTGCATAAGTATACAGGCCCTATGCCATTTCACTCCACATGTTTTTGTGTCGAAACATATATGATTGAGGAATGTTATAAATTACATTTGCTAAAGCGTTTTCTCGTTAGCATTGTAGCGAGTTTGGAGCCACTTACTTGTGCTGGCCATCTGACAAAACAAACTATACCATGTAAAAGAATCTTGGCCTTGATGTGTCCAAGAACTCAATGGCCACGCTAAGCTTTCGAGTTTCTCTGCTTATGAGGTGAAAACCTTCCCGATTCAATCACCAACACAGTTCTGCTCAGGGTACAACCACCCCCCCGTGTGTTTATTTCACTAGTAAGCCGATGCTGTGATGAAGTACCCCCTGTGGAGAACCCAATTCCCCCAGGGGTCCTCTTATCCCTGTTTGGAATCCCTGTATTAGATGCGTCGTTAGGGTGAAACACACGTTGACTGTGGGTACATTAAGAAATCTGTATATCTCACATATGTTTGTGGTTTTAGCAACACCAGGGCGGGGTTCAGTAAAGTCATGGAAAATAATCGCTATGAATTAGTTAGTTCTGGATTACTTTGCTTATGCTAAATGTAGACCTTCATTGATATTGCATGTGTTCTATAGAATTGCAAATATGTTTGAACGATGAGATGTTTGCCAAAATACAATAAATTGTATGTACGTTCAATGATTGATAAATGGTGTATATGGCTCAATTATGGGACAGCTTAGATGTTTTCCACCGCACAACCAAGTCACATGGATTCCTAATGCTTCTTGCACAGCCACAGCGTGTGTGAGTGTGTGTGTGTCATGTCATAGTTCTGCCATTTCCTCAGGTCTGGGGCAGTGGGATGCTGCTTCTATTTTGGTCTTCCCCTTCAGTCCTCTGTGTCAACTGGCTCCGAGGGAGGCAGCGAAGGCAGTCTGTCACTGCGAGGAGAAGCAGGAAACTGATTACAGTACGGTAGCTAACCCACGGAGACATCCACCCCACAGGTGCATGCAAATTGAGCACGCCGACTCCATACGCACACGACACGACACACCTTTACGCTCTTTACCTACTCCTTCTGTATTAGCCCAGAAATCACGGTCTTCTTTGTACTGCACACATTGTTACCAGCCAGGCACCTCAAGAGATTCAGCTGGAGGAGGATGTCAGAGAATAGGAAGTCGACATTTAATGAAAGTGCCAGTGGGGTAAAAAAAACGAAAGTGTTTGAGCAAATGCGTCAGACATTTTTTTTGGGAGAGATGCTACAAACGAGATGGGGGAGGTGGGCTAATAGCTGTGGCTTTTTCTTCACCTATACTGACACTGAAGTGTGGCTGCTCACAGGTGATGAGCACGAGTCAGTGAAGGGGGGAGGAGGGGGGTTCAGCACAGAGATAACCGAACCCCTGCCGTGCATCAACGAAAGAGCTCATACCAGTAAAGAGCCTCTCTCCCTCCCTCTGTGTCTCTCTGTCTCTCTCTCTCTCTCTCTCTCTCTGTCTCATCTAAAGCTCATCGCCCTCAGTTGCCTGCCTGGTTCCGTGTTTTCACAGGGCTTACGAGACGGCTCGTTAGAACAGTGGGTGACCGGAGTGCAACCATTGGGATGAGATGCACAGTAATCAAGGAAAGAGTGAGATAAAAGGATATTGTTCCCAATGAACGGGGCTGAGTGGAAGGGGCTGACACAAACAGGTTTCAGCGGGCTCTCAGGGGCTGTGTGTTAGAGAGTGCGTGCGTATAAGAGTCGGCTTGGCTGTGCGCCTCCTCACTGAGCTAACCTGGAGTATGGATTTTGGAATGAGGAGCGGCACTTAAAGGTAAGAATCGAGACACCTCAAACTACAGCTCTCACTGACAATACGTCATACAAGAGACAGTTTTTTTTTACCATCTGTGCCCATTGTTCAAATTTGCAAGTGATCGTTCTTACACAGGGAACAGGGAGCGTTTGACTGGCATGAGCCATTGTTTAAAAGTCATGTTTTTCTCCTGTGCATTAGTAACAGTAGAAGACTCCCTAATTCTCCTGTTGAACTCCCCTGTGAATAGGCGTAGTCATTCAGTTGTGAATGGGATGTGGAAATGAATGATGTAGTGGTGATGAGGAACTGTCTGACTGGAATTCGGTGGATACTTTTCATATGGTGGAGCTGTGCATGATATTATCAATGGGAGAGGGGAGTAGAAATGAGGTTGACAGGTAATAGCTAGTAATCACAGTAGGAATTAGTTTCATTGTGAGGGGAGGACTGTTGAAGAAATCGATTGTTAAAACCATACGGATTAAATCAAATGGATGTAGTATATGTAAGTCTGTGGAGGTTTACAGCATAAAGGAGGATGATGAAACATATTTCACGTTGGGATTATTTGCATTGGAGTTATAGGTTATATGTAGATGATGTAAACTGAATTTATTGAGGAACATTGATGAAACGTACATCATAAATGAGAAAAGGGTGAACTGTAGGAATTATACATGAGGATGAGGAAGTTCTGTTGGTTATGGTTAGGAGGTGAGCTAATTGGGTTAAATTCTTCTCAGTGAATGAGATACCATGTGGATGGGATGAGATATCATGTGGATGGGATGAGATACCATGTGGATGGGATGAGATATCTTGTGGATGGGATGAGATATCATGTGGATGGGATGAGATATCATGTGGATGGGATGAGATATCTTGGGATGACACATCATGATATCTCATGTGGATGGGATGAGATATCATGTGGATGGGATGAGATACCATGTGGATGGGATGAGATATCTTGTGGATGGGATGAGATACCATGTGGATGGGATGAGATATCTTGTGGATGGGATGAGATATCATGTGGATGGGATGAGATGTCATATGGATGGGATGAGACATCTTGTGGATGGGATGACACATCATGTGGATGGGATGACACATCATGTGGATGGGATGAGATGTCATGTGGATGGGATGAGATGTCATGTGGATGGGATGAGACATCTTGTGGATGGGATGAGATATCATGTGGATGGGATGAGATATCTTGTGGACGGGATGACACATCATGTGGATGGGATGAGATATCATGTGGATGGGATGAGACATCTTGTGGATGGGATGAGATATCTTGTGGATGGGATGAGATATCATGTGGATGGGATGAGATGTCATATGGATGGGATGAGACATCTTGTGGATGGGATGAGATATCATGTGGATGGGATGAGATGTCATATGGATGGGATGAGACATCTTGTGGATGGGATGAGATATCATATGGATGGGATGAGATGTCATATGGATGGGATGAGATATCATATGGATGAGATGAGATATCATATGGATGGGATGAGATATCATATGGATGAGATGAGATATCATATGGATGAGATGAGATATCATATGGATGGGATGAGATATCATATGGATGAGATGAGATATCATATGGATGAGATGAGATGTCATGTGGATGGGATGAGATGTCATGTGGACGTAGCTTTTGATGCGAATGATTGCTTGTGAAAATCCTAATTTACGACACGTATTCCCATGTTCTTGAACATGTGCAATCCGCCTGAATTATAAATGAGCTATGCTACTGAAGAGGTCTCGAGTCTGGACCTGATGTCTGTCTATATTCTGTCTGTCTGCCTACTGCAGTTGCTAATGGAGGGGGAGAGGAGCCCAGTTTCCAGTAAAGATGTGTTACCATAGTGCCCACGCAGGGCTGTGTGTAAGGCGTTACCATGGCAACCTGTCAGGGGTGTGTTTGTTCCCCTGAGACGGAGAGGAGAGGAAAGGAGCAGAGAACTATCTCTTGAGGGGGGTTGGGGGGGGTCATATTGTTCTCTCATTTAGCTCTCGTGTAGTTTTTTGTTCCCGTCTTTGTCCCTCTTTGCGGCCATTTGTTTCGGGGGGGGAAAGCGGTTCACAAGGCATTTCTTTGTGATCCACAGCCTCGTCAGACCGATGATTGGAGCTGAACTCAAGGGAGTGGCAGATAGATGACGGTCCTGTTACCAGTCGGCACACTTGGGCATTTCCTTTCTCCCGTACACTGAATATTGATGGCGTGCTATGGCACAGTTCTCCAAACACGTCGTGCTCACGGAAATCATAATGAATTCGGTTTCTATGGTTGTGCTACACGTCTTCCTCTGCGGCAAGTTCGGGTGTTTGGTTGTTATTGGTGACCGAGATTATTGTCTTTCAGGGAAACAAGGCTCGGTTATAAGGTCTTTGCTTTAATTCTACTGTGAGTGGGAATTTGAAACACTTGAATGCAGATAATAGATACGTACAGGGGCCTAGTAGTACTTAAAACAGGATATTATTATCTCATGCAGTCAGGTAAGATGCCCACAGTACCATTGACATCAATTGAACTGCCATGATATGTGAATTGGTTTCGTATGCCCTTAAACAGAATCAGAACTGTTCAATAATGTTATAAGTGACACGCTACATACATCATAGCCTACCGTTTCTGATGTAAACAAACATAATGGGCAAAACAAATGAGGGGACAACCAAGCGTACCAGAGGCCTGGTTTTGGTGTAATGATAACGTTATACAATGCAACCCTTTTTTGGGGCCATTGGTTCGTCTAGTAGTAGTACCACTAGCATTTTAGACACAGTGGGTTTAGGCCAGACCCAGTTGTAGAATTCTATAACGAAATGCATGAATACAGTGCACTTAAAAAAGAAAAGAAATTGATGTTAGACTATTTTCATTTTGTGAACTGTGTTTAATGGCTCTGTTCACCTAAAAGAGTCATTTGATTCAGGAATGGGCCTTCTTGCCAAGTGCGTGAATGCAATATTTCAAATGTAAAGCCTGAGATATAGCCCCAATATATATGGTAAACTGTGAAATATTCCCTACTTAAGGAAAGTGATTGAAGTGATATCTTTTTTTATGTGACACCTAATGTAACCAATGAAAACGTCTGGATAGTGGAAATGAACAGGCCTGGGCACTCATTTATCAAGGTTTCATGTGTGGCAAGTGTACGGTTGCCTCAAAGCGACCTCTTGTCCGTCCCACTAGGAACCCACGAGCCTGTCAAACTGAGTGAGCTGTTGGGCCGTGGGACTGATACATAATAATTGAAATTATTTTTTTTATGTTCAGGTCAACGATTGACCCGGCTAGGATACTGAACGTGAACCGATGAAAAGACGGCTTCTGATAGAATGTAGCCAGGACAATGTGTTTCCTGGTTCACTGTTCTGTTGGTTTTAGTGTTGTGTGTTCAACTGTGTGGCTTAGCAGTACGCACTGTCTGCTACTTTGACAGTGAACCCATCCAGTACTCTCTGAGGAGCCAGCTATTGCTCTATGTCTCAGTATTCCAGCAAGTATATCATAATTATGGCATATTTAATCATGATGGAACTAACTAGAGTTGATGGGCTGTTGCTGATGGATACAGGCATCGCCGGTGGGGGGAGGAGCGTTTGGTTGGGGTGGTGGGCTGGTTTAGGTGAGAGGGAAAGCGGATGTATATAATATGGAATCTATTGTGTGTGTGTGTGTGTGTGTGTGTGTGTGTGTGTGTGTGTGTGTGTGTGTGTGTGTGTGTGTGTGTGTGTGTGTGTGTGTGTGTGTGTGTGTGTGTGTGTGTGTGTGTGTGTGTGTGTGTGTGTGTGTGTGTGTGTGTGTGTGTGTGTGTGTGTGTGTGTGTGTGTGTGTGTGTGTGTGTGTGTGTGTGTGTGTGTGTGTGTGTGTGTGTGTGTGTGTGTGTGTGTGTGTGTGTGTGTGTGTGTGTGTGTGTGAGAGAGAGAGAAACAACGAGAGTGTAAGAGTGGGAGTTTGCCGTGTGACAGGGCATGTGAGGCAGGAGTGTGTTTATAAGTTAACTGTTTTATAATGTTTTCCATTTACTGCAACAGCGACATGCATATCATTATAATGTTGTTCTTGACCAATCACGGAGGCTGTGTTTATGAGAAAATCTGAATTTGATTTGTTTGCGGTAGCCTATTCTGTCATTGAGTACACTGTGATGTTAAATTAAATGTGTTTTAACAAGTAGAGCGGCTTTAGGGACAGGTATTCATGTAGCAAAATGCAGTAGGTCAAAATTTTATTCACATAGTTTCAGGCTTTTCATCAAACTATAACAGACTTCCATGGCATTCCGTGGCCATTCAAGAATGACCAGAAGTACACAACTTGAAGTGACCACATTATTTAGCCATGGAACACGATTCCAACCCTTGACCAAAACTATAACTTAACCATAAATCGAAACCCATTTTGTTTGACATTCGGCCCTAACAAAGATACCAACCAAAGTATTGGGTTGACATGAAGGTGTCCAATTAAGTGTCAATGGGAATTATATTTGAATACGGCCATCCAATCTAACAACAGTACATAATGCAAAATAGGTCAGTCTCTGGTGCCTAGTAGTGTCGTCATTTAAAAAAAAAATGAAGCAGCAGCATTGCATGTCATCCACCCACACAGCCCACGGCAAGGACTGTACTCTTAGACTTCAGGTCAGGCAGGCCAGTGAGTTTTGCCAAAAAAGGCTGTTGAGCACAACTCCCAAGCTATATAAAGGGCAAATCTTGATTTGAAATGTAGACTATTGCCTGTATAGCTTTTAGATTAAAGGCAAATAAAGAAAAATGGAGTTAGAGCTGTTTTCACCTTTAATGTGACCTATAACGTGAACAATTAAATTGAAAAATAAACAGACATCTTTGAGGGCGGAAAATGTAAAATAAAGATCTTACAATAACCTGGTTGCATAAGTGTGCACACCCTTAAAGTAATACTTTGCTGAAGCACCTTTGATTTTATTACAGCACTCTTTTTTTGTAGGAGTCAATTAGCATGGCACGTCTTGACTTGGCAATATTTGCCCACTCTTCTTTGCAAAAGCCCTCCAGATCTGTCAGATTGCGAGGACTTATCCTGTGAATTGAACTGTTCACGTTATAGGTCACATTAAAGGTGGAAAAGATTTATCTTTATTTACATTTTTCACACCGCAAAAACCTGGCATTTTATCAGGGGTGTGTAGACTTTTCATATCAACTGTACCTGTTGTGCTACCACCTAAGCAGAGCAGGTAAACTATGGTGGAACGGCAGAGAGCATTATGCCTCAGGAACATTCATCCAATGACATCATTTGTTGATTGAGCCTTCAGTCTGATCGGTAAGTCCTCCATTACGAAAAAGTACTATAAGCATACTATAGCATATTATAAAAAACTTTGTCACGTTTTCAATAGGAATCCTATTGTGCTTATTTATATTTTTTTGTAGCAGTTATTTTAGCATTTGTGTTTCGTTGATTGCATTGATGACACTAGGCGAAATTCTAGGATGCATTCATTAACGCAAATTAACAGACATTAATTACATTTTCTGGAAGAAATAATTGTATGTAGATGTTTTTTGTTAAGCTTTACCTTTTTTTTTTATCTTTGTCTCTTACATCGCCTGTGATTATTCATTATTGTTACAGAACAGCTGAAATGTGTGATTGGGGGCTTTGCAACATGTCCAGACCAAATCATAATCATTCCGTAGGATTAAGGTCTATTTTTCGATATAATAAAAAGGAGTAGAACTAGATTCTTATTTGAATCTTTGATTATTTGCATAGTGTTTCAATATACACCGCCATGTAGCGCCAGCCAAGACGACAGATGGTTATGGGTTGGAATTCAGGGATTTGTGTGCACTACCTTATCAGGAGACACATTTTTCAAGCGTGGGAACGCACACATTTTTGCGTTCGATCATTTTGTAGAGCCTGCGATTTATCTGTATGAATATTTGCTGGAGAATGTGAATGCACAGTGCCATATGGTTGAAAAAGGAAGCTGTTTTTGCAATGTTTACTATTTAATTTGGATATATATATATATATACATTTTAAATGGTTGAATCAAATTATCAGAAAAATAATAGTCATATTTCAATTCCATTGTTTTTCCATTGCACCTTTCATGTATTGTTAATCAGGCTGTGATATTGAATTATAATTCCACCATGTCAGTAAAATGGTAATTACACTTCTCATATGTCAAAGTATTTATTTTAATTATGCCTGCCTAAAGTTGAATTATCATAACAAACATAGGATATAGTAAAGACTTGTCTGTCTTACGTCTCTCCACAACGAGCCAGGCGATAGATGTCGGCAAAAACAACTGTATGTGATGTACCTTTCATATACTGAACACTCAAGGAAAACTGAAACGTAACGTACAAACAATGAGGAGCAACTAGTGACTTTCCCCAGTGACTTAAATATCCCCGCTTTTAGCTAACTTAACCCAGCCGTGCTCAATCAAAACAAACACACTGAAAACAGGAAGTGCACCCCACTAAATTCCCGGAGTGGAAACAAAGGTTCACTTTGTTTGAGTGGCTATTGGAATCTTGATCACCACCCTGATCAAGAACCTTATTGCTCAGTTATTACTTTTGGCCGGGTGGCCAGTTCCAAGATCAGTCTTGGTGGCTTACATTTTATTTCCTGTTCAGGCTGAACCTAAATTTTCTTTGGGAACTTGACAGCACTGCTGTGATTTTTTTTTTGCGCTTGCCATTAATGTTCGGGAACACGATAAGTGTTCCTCAGGCAATGTATTTCCACTCACTTGCGTACTTGTGGGTAATATCTTCCTTAAAAGCCAGCTGCCCCCGTTTGGGCCTTATGTGTCTTTTGTACATAGATCATATGACGCCTTTGTGGTCGGTGCTAAAACACATTTTTGCACACACAAGTGGAGGTCCCATACATTAATTGCAACCTTGTTAACAGTGAGCGAAAAGCGGGCACTAAGTCTGTGACAGTGTTAACTGCACGGTTAGCATGTGGACGTGCTATTGCACTGCTTGCTGTTGATCTTAACGCATTTCCTCCTGTTTCAGCAGGCTGCCCCACTGTTGAAGCCTTTGAGGCAGCAAGCCATTTACATCCATTGTAAATTGTTTTTGTTGCAGTCACATTATAACCTGTTATGTGTATAACAGTATATGTTGTACGTACCAGCAATTCGCTCCGTCATAACCAACCAACCCTTCTTGGTCTCGGTCGATCGCCTCTCATGCATGCTTTTTTTAGTTCCTATTTTTGATATGCATTCTGTTTATGCATTCAAAATTGGAAACAGTGTTAGAAAAGTGACAATGTTAATACAATTTACCCATAGTTTTAGTGTTCGCAGCTGTACTATTAAGAGGTAATTGACCCCAATGTCCTCCCTTAGAACAAACCTTGTTGTAGTTGGCATGGCTGGCTTCCTCAGTCTAGACTGGATGTTATGTAAGTGGTATATGTTCAAATGTAAAAACATTCCACTCCATTGCCCACCACACTTTGCAGTATTTTGTTTTGGTAAATTCAAAAGATTACAAATATTTAGCACTAACACAATTTATACTTAAAGCATAAATTTGAATGGTATGAGCATATGGCAATTAGCCACCTTCCTCTAAGCAATAGGTCTGCACGAAAAAGGATTGTTGGACATTTCTTTGGCCGATTTATCTTGACGTGCGTCTGGCCTGGAGCGCTGGTTTGTGCCGTGACAGGGTAGGACTCCTCTCAGAGTCCTCTGTCAGGATGAAGACTGTTCAGGTTTGCCTCAGTGTGCCGCGTACCTCAGTGTAAATCGTGCAGGCGCACATGTGCAGCGGCCGATCATAAACGTTGCCTCCATCAGAGGCTACGGCTACACAGAGAGTGAGGGAGAGTCCAGTTGTTCTTCTCTCAGAGAAGAGTAAGACTCCTCTAGGTGTAAGATTAAGAGTAAGACCACTGGAGGGCAGACGCAGTGTCAAAACGGGTACAGGGAACAAAAGATACAAACTGCAGTCTGCTGGGTTTTCAACGAATCATCCACACTCAGATGCAGCGCTAGACTTGCCCTGTATTATAGTAAAACTCAGATTGGTCTTTCTGTGTTTTTTTTTTATTGTAACCATTATTTCACGAGGTCACTTGATAGTGGGCTTTGTAATGATACTTTTAGTGCTGAGGTTTCCAAATTACTCTGGCCCTAGAATCACTAAAAGAAAAGGCTGAAATAAGGACTGTTCCTCAGAAGCAAAGTCACTGTGGTTTTTAATATATTGGTCTGGCATTAAGCCAATCTTAGACCAGAGGGTTGTAAACAGGCATTTGAGAAAGTACACAAACAGAATGCTGTGCACCCGGACAACTTATTCATATTCATCATGATAAAGCATGCTCACTATAATCTATTTCTCCCACTCGCACATTCATTTTTCACGTGATATTCTACATAACACCAATCCTCCCTTTTCATCCTCCCTCTCACAGACAAGGGGCTTAAATCTCCCCGTTTCCGCATTCTGGCTGGCAGACTGATCATGTGGAGCGATGTGCAGAAATGACACGACCATTTTTCTGATAGCCACACAGGCCCACCCACATCACGCTATCTACTGTGCCAGACAAGTGGAGAGATTTTCCAAATTCAACCTGTACCCCAAGCCCTTTGGCCTGGCCCATGAGAGGTTTAATCGGAACACAGCTGGGCTTCCTCGAGTTGTCATTTTCAGAGTGCTATAGTGTCACCTGCCCTTTATGATTGTAAATGACTGGTGTTTCGTGTGTGGTTCTCCAAGTTACACACAGTGTCATTCCTGTGTTCTTTTTTAACATTAAAAATCCAGCAGCTATTTCAACTTGTCATGTTGTCAAAAACATTGCTTTTTTTTTTAAGACCACTCTTGTTGTCAAAACTGATGTCTTGTTGTGGGATTTGTTGGTTGTTCTGGAGGCTTTGTCCCAACTGCCTTTGGAGACCTTTCAGTTAAGACAGTAACGTTGCTGGCATTGGCTTCTGGACTCTTATAGCATGAGGTTGCTGCGTCTTGCTGACAAGCAGTATGCTTCACAAACCGAGCAAATCTAGACAGAGAGAAAGATACGTGGTTGTTTCAAATTTTCCGCTACTCACGCTCCAGGATGAGCCGGGTTGCTACTGGATCTTCGGTTTCACTCTGCGCAGTTCTGTACAGTTCTGTCATTAAATGCACTAAATGCAACAGGGTATTTGGTCAGCAGTATGTTGGTCTTTGCCTAATACATTTTTAAGATTTATAAGATGTCACATAATAGTGTTATGCGTAGGGTCTGGATGGCCATTTGTGTATAAAGAGTACAACTGGTCATCAACATTACCTTTTTGAGCAAAATACTTTGAAATGTACTCGTTACCCTGCTTCTCTGTAAGAATTATAAAGGTATTGCTTAATCTTTCACAAATTCGCCCCAAATAAAAACATCTGTTCCTTTATGTCACGAGTGTGGTGAGTTTTTGTTCTACACGGGAGGTTTTAGTGGGGTGCACTTCCTGTGTCTGGTGATTGTTTTGTTGTTGGCACGGCTGGGGCTTGTTAGTAATCACCGGGGCTATGTTGCACTCTTTCGCGGGTTTGCACTTTGCTTCTCAGTGTTTCCATCGAGCATCCTATATGTGTTGATTATGTAAATATATATCTATCGCTGTTAATTGTTGTAAGTAGTAAGTCACTAGAATGCGCAACGTTGTTTTCATTTACCATGTTGTTGTTGTTGTTCGTTGGTTACCATTAAAGCCACAAACAAACGATTCATTCATTGATTAATTAAGCTCTGCATGTGGCTTTATACTACACCATACCATAAGGAATTGTGACACTGTAACATTCTTTGGCAGTTTTTTGGTTTCTTGTATATTGCAGAGGAATTTACAGAATTTACAGAAGATGTACAGGATATTGTTGTAGATGGGTACAGATCAGGAGATGGATATGGAGAATGAGGGTTAGGGTAGCCCTAAGAGAAATAGGGTTGGGGTAGCCCTAAGAGAAAGAGGGTTAGGGTAGTCCTAGGAGAAAGAGGGTTAGGGAGCCCTAGGATAAATGGGGTTAGGGAGCCCTAGGAGAACGAGGGTTAGGGTAGCCCTAGGAGAAAGGGGTTAGGGTAGCCCTAGGAGAAAGGGGGTTAGGGTAGCCCTAGGAGAAAGAGGGTTAGGGTAGCCCTAGGACAAAGGGGGTTAGGGTAGCCCTAGGACAAAGGGGGTTAGGGTAGCCCTAGGACAAAGGGGGTTAGGGTAGCCCTAGGAGAAAGAGGGTTAGGGTAGCCCTAGGACAAAGGGGGTTAGGGTAGCCCTAGGAGAAAGGGGGTTAGGGTAGCCCTAAGAGAAAGTGGGTTAGGGTAGCTCTAGGAGAAAGTGGGTTAGGGTAGCCCTAGGAGAAAGGGGGTTAGGGTAGCCCTAGGAGAAAGAGGGTTAGGGTAGCCCTAGGAGAAAGGGGGTTAGGGTAGCCCTAGGAGAAAGGGGTTAGGGTAGCCCTAGGAGAATGAGGGTTAGGGTAGCCCTAGGAGAATGGGGGTTAGGGTAGCCCTAGGAGAATGAGGGTTAGGGTAGCCCTAGGAGAAAGGGGTTAGGGTAGCCCTAGGAGAAAGGGGGTTAGGGTAGCCCTAGGAGAAAGAGGGTTAGGGTAGGCCTAGGAGAATGAGGGTAGGCCGCTTGAATTGTGTAGAACCAAGTGGAAGAGAAAATGATATTGGAGGACGAAATATGTTCATTACTGTTTGCAGGGCTAGTTCAAAGTGAGAAGCCAGATTAATTTCAGATTGAGACCATAGTGCACTTCACCTAGCATATTACATGTAATCAACCAGCCAGCCACCTGCATTCACAGGTCAGCTGTATACCAGTTACAGGCACTTAACCCCGAACCTTAACAGCACTGCTTCACAAAAGACTGTGTCATCCACCTACTTAATCCTAACACCCAACAATTTCTATATAGATACACGAGAATTCTTTTTTTTCACTAAATATCCTAAAGTACAGGAATCATTGAAACACATTAGATGGTTCAAGAGGCTTCTATGGATGCAGAATCAGGCGTGCAGCAATGAATGCAGCTCAATGTTATTTAAAGTTCTGGTTGCCTAGTGATGGATTTTAGTCGCACTTGAATCCAGGGAAATGCCACGCCAGTGATGCTTTTCAAACCGATCTCCAGGGGTTTCCTGGGGGCATTTGAATTGTTCCTAAGTGTGGTTATAAAACTGTCCGAAAAGGGGTAGATTAACCATGTCCTGATCGTTGTAATTGCTGATGAGATTTATTTTGTGATAGCATGGCACACAACATTTAGTGCTGCTACTTACCTTAATTTACGGGAGCAAGTTAAGAGGTGTGTGGAATAACAGACTGGCCATCTGGAGCACCGGGAGAATTGCAGCTAGTCATACTAATTTCAAGCCTTATTCCTAGTGGTGAATTTGAAGTGTTGAAAACTTGCGTTTTTGAAAAGTTATTGCAGAGGAAGAAGAAGGAAAGGGGCCAACAAATTCCTTAAATAGCCAGGACATAGTGTATTTTTCCAAGTTCACTGTGCTGTTTGTTCGAATCTAATGCTTTTGACTACTTTAGTGTGTGACTTAGCTGTTACTACTGTCTACTACTTTGACAGAATCCAGTCCACTCTGTAGCCAGACAGTGCTATATGTCTCAGTTAATATTTATGCAATACTACCTTAATTATAGCATGCTAAGTAATGATTGCAGCTAGATAGCTTCGTGGGTCTCTTGCTGGGTATGTGCATTGAATGGTTGGGGGTGGAGGGGTTGGTTGGTTTGGGTCAAAGTCCAGACGTAACCTAAAAAATAGTGGAAAGGTGTTCTGTTCAAATGCTATTTATGGGATGCTGAGTGCTTATATGTCAATATGAGTGCAGTCAATATAGTTTTACAAAACAATAAATGGCTAGAAATAAATGAACTCTTTCTGATTAGTTTCTTTTCATTCAGCGTGTGTTTTCCATTCGTGCTTTGTGTTTGTTTGCAAATAAAATACCTCAAATACCCAACTCGTGCATTTGGCTCTTCCTACACTTCACCTAAGTAGAATCGTGACACATAACGAGGCAAGCGCCCAGAATACAGACCACCAAAGGGTCCTAATTAAGTTTGTTCTCATTCACATTGTCATATTAACATTCATGGCAATATGTGCAAAATTATTGGTGATTGAATTTAAGACAACGGTTGAATGCACACATGAGCTGCTAGATGCCTGCCAGATGCCTGCCAGATACCTGCTACATTCCTGCCAGATGCCTGGTAGATGCCTGCGAAATACCTGCTAGATGCCTGCCAGATGCCTGCTACATGCCTGCCAGATACCTGCTACATTCCTGCCAGATGCCTGGTAGATGCCTGCTAAATACCTGCTAGATGCCTGCCAGATGCCTGCTACATGCCTGCCAGATACCTGCTACATTCCTGCCAGATGCCTGGTAGATGCCTGCTAAATACCTGCTAGATGCCTGCCAGATGCCTGCCAGATGCCTGCTACCGGTACATGCCTGCCAGATGCCTGCTAGATGCCTGCTACATGCCTGCCAGATGCCTGCTATATGCCTGCTACATGCCTGCCAGATGCCTGCTACATGCCTGCTACATGCCTGCTACATGCCTGCTACACGCCTGCTACACGCCTGCTACACGCCTGCTAGATGCCTGCTACATGCCTGCCAGATGCCTGCCAGATGCCCGCTAGATGCCTGCCCACTTGAGGTAAAGTGTATTTAGATTGTGGATTTCCGATGTATTTCGATTGTGGGTTTGAGAGCATAAACCTGATAGAAAGGAAAAACAAATCTGAAACCTAGACATTTTTGGCAGTTGACAGCTTTGTCGATTTGAATAATAGTCTTTTATTAACCTAAACTTGCGTGACCTGACTTTGAAAGTCTACTTTAGCATTTACAGGTGATATAGAGTAGCTTGCATGTCACTATTTCTCTTAGCATACTTATTAATCCTACTATTTTCTCCTAGAAAATCTTGTAAATATCAGATCGCTGGCAAACAGTGACGCATACTAATCTGTTCAAAATAAATTAAACATAGACAGCACACTGAATGTAAACCAACAGTTAGCTGTTTTATTGCACATGGCATCAAAGCTTGTTTTCTACCTTGTTGGCGATCTATGTTAATATTTTCTTTTCTATTTTTTTAGACACATACATTTTATGCAACATATTTGAATTTGTAAGATGTCATATGCCTTACAGGAGGTAGCATACCAAATGGATGAACGTTATTAGGGCCAATTTCAGACTCCTGTTTTAGCTCATTGGCTATGGGTTTCGATTATATAAAACCTTCATTACACATCTGTAAGACACAATTTTCCAATAATCGATGCTAAAGGAAACATGCTAGAAAAGACAATGTCAAAAGGACAGAGCTTTTCCTGAACTGTCCAATT
The DNA here is from genome assembly GCA_029465975.1 of Dallia pectoralis. Taxonomy (NCBI): domain Eukaryota; kingdom Metazoa; phylum Chordata; class Actinopteri; order Esociformes; family Umbridae; genus Dallia; species Dallia pectoralis. The sequence continues at coordinate 6,406,731 of CM055754.1, forward strand.
CAGATTGCCACAGTAGTCTGAAACGATTGTATGTCTGAAGGAGAAGGCAAGACAAGACACAGGTGCAGTTAAAAAATACAGACAGCGAGCAGGAACATAGATGAGGATGATAACAAGAATGAATATGCACACTGTGGCAAAATCTTATTAGCGCATTACATGTTAGGTTAACGGGGCATACAACCGACTAATGTTGGCAGGCACTAAATTCAAGTAAACTGGAACATTTATCCCAAAGTTAAGTATTATGCTGGCAAGCAGCAACAGTGTAATGACCGAAGCGGTTGCCTTTCTGCGCGGCCCTTGTCATTGTGGTTCTCAAACAAAATAATGGAAGGCATACAGGACAAATTCTGTGGCTGACAATATAAGCTGCTAATCCCCTGGTATGATTTGGTGACGGGGATAGTGCTAATCCTTCGATACAATCCAGCACCAGTTAGAATGTCTAAGTCCTTTGGCACTAGTCAGATGGGTGTTGGGGATGCTATAACTGGTTCCTCATGAATAAAATATGAGTATTCTGGGAAGGGATAGTCACGCCAAAGGACTTCATGTTGTTATTTGGAAGCAATTGTGATGATCTATCTTCTGTAGTTCTTCTAGGTGAGAATGAACAATACAGCTAAAGGTTCATGAATATTCCATGAATGGTATACAAAAACCCCAGTGTGCCATAATTGCTTTTTCAAGCTTTGAATTTTTCAAGTGTAATTAAATTTTAAAAAATGTTGAAAAAGTTAACGATATTATGGTCACCTATGATAATTGAAACATTTAAATGTATTAATAAATCAATCTGGTAATCATTTATAATTGTACGTGTTTTTATTTATGGTATAATTATAATGTTCAACATTTTATGTACTTTGTAAATCATTGTCACAGGGCTCAATTATATACAATAATAGTAATAATTGACAATAACATAGAAGTAAAAAATATAACAGTAGACATAAATCTACTGTATGGCTGAAAAGGAATAATACATTTTGGAATGTAATTTTTATTTCATAGTTATATTAATCAATCATTAGTAATTATGATTTAAAAGTTTCATTAAATCTACATTTACTTGTGTTAATAATATAGCAGTTCACAAATGTGACTGAATTGTAAATCACATGGAGTTACACACAACAATGTCATTTCCAACTGATCTTTTGGGAACTATATCTCAGGTGAATAAGCGATGATATATCTGCTGTTTTATGGCTTCTGCTAGTTTCCTTTGTTCCCTTTCCCTTTGAAATCCCCGAAATCCATCGTTGAATCCGTATACCTAAGCTTGTCAAGAGTGGTCAATAATTTGGATCAATAAGCCTTGAAATAATGGCAACAGCCCTCAACGCACGAGACACTTTAATGAGGCGTTTCCCTTAATCTTATTTGTATAGCCTCTGTATAGCCTTTTGCCTTAACACTTCACCTTTGACATTTTCTCTTTCGTCTTCATCAGCTTATCTTGACAGTTGTGGACACAAAGCCCTTAAGAAAGCAATGTCAAATTAAAGCATTTGAGAATCATAACTGCGCCATTATACGCAGTCTACAGACCGTCAAGTGAGTTGTGTACTCAATGTAAGACAGCAGTGGTTTATATCATGTAAAATGGATGAGTGCTGCATTCAGAGACTAAAATTAGAGGGAAACATAATATCCAGTGTCCTTCAAGTAGGCCAACACTTGATTTGCAGACAGCAACAGGCATGAAAAAAGTAATTTGGATTTGGATAAGTTGGACTGCTGGATATGTAAATAAGATTTCAAAACTGCTGGAAAATATTGGTTGTGGATTGATTTCAGTGATCCAAAGAGCCCGGAGACACAATACCGTCCATGAGTTTGATTGAAAAAAAAAAAAATCATTTTTATGAAACTTAATTTCAATTTGCGTAATAATTTGGAACGCGGTGTAGTAGCTGTTCTCTGAAAAGACTACAAATAACAAAACTACTCTAACATATGCATTCTGGCTGCACTCAATATCCATCTCCAATGTTAACAACTCAGTAGGAAATTTTATCGAAATACAATTTTATCGTAACACATTTATAGAATGTATTATGGTTGGTTGTCTAGCAACAAATGTACACTATTGTTACAGCTCCCTCCGAAGCCGTTCTGCCGCCTCCTGCAGGTGGGTTACGGCATTTGTCTTCACTGGTCTTCTAGCTCCAGTTCCTCCCATCACTTCATTGTCTTGCCTCGTCATTACTCACACCTGGTGCCCATTCCCTCATTAGGAAGAGTATATTGGTTCCCTATGTTACGTGTTCTACGTCGCATTGTTTGTTCTTTTCTAAAAGTTTACTAAGTACCTGTGTGCTAGAGGCGTTGCCTCCAAGCGTGGCTCTAATTAAAAGCACTGCCATCATTATTCGATCCTGCAATGTATGCATAAAAGTATGAGGATTGATGCTATAGGTGCTAAACAGGGCAAAACTCAAATGTGCAAAACAGAAGATCAAATTTCACCCGACAATAGCACTCCCATCAGGCAGATCCGTTCTGTAAGTGCAACACATCAAACACTGCCTCTGCGACACAATGATGCAAGGCTGGTGCAGCAATCCATTATTACATTACTGAACTTCCGGTTTACCAGAGCACATTATCCCGTGGGCCTGAGGCTATGTACATGTGTCTGTGTCTGAGGCTATGTACATGTGTCTGTGTCTGAGGCTATGTACATGTGTCTGTGTCTGAGGCTATGTACATGTGTCTGAGGCTATGTACATGTGTCTGTGTCTGAGGCTATGTACATGTGTCTGTGTCTGAGGCTATGTACATGTGTCTGAGGCTATGTACATGTGTCTGTGTCTGAGGCTATGTACATGGATCTGAGGCTATGTACATGTGTCTGTGTCTGAGGCTATGTACATGTGTCTGAGGCTATGTACATGTGTCTGTGTCTGAGGCTATGTACATGTGTCTGTGTCTGAGGCTATGTACATGTGTCTGAGGCTATGTACATGTGTCTGTGTCTGAGGCTATGTACATGTGTCTGTGTCTGAGGCTATGTACATGTGTCTGTGTCTGAGGCTATGTACATGTGTCTGTGTCTGAGGCTATGTACATGTGTCTGAGTCTGAGGCTATGTACATGGATCTGAGGCTATGTACATGTGTCTGTGTCTGAGGCTATGTACATGTGTCTGAGGCTATGTACATGTGTCTGTGTCTGAGGCTATGTACATGTGTCTGAGGCTATGTACATGTGTCTGTGTCTGAGGCTATGTACATGTGTCTGAGGCTATGTACGTGGATCTGAGGCTATGTACATGGATCTGAGGCTATGTACATGTGTCTGTGTCTGAGGCTATGTACATGTGTCTGAGGCTATGTACGTGGATCTGAGGCTATGTACATGGATCTGAGGCTATGTACATGTGTCTGTGTCTGAGGCTATGTACATGGATCTGAGGCTATGTACGTGGATCTGAGGCTATGTACATGGATCTGAGGCTATGTACATGTGTCTGTGTCTGAGGCTATGTACATGGATCTGAGGCTATGTACATGGATCTGAGGCTATGCACGTGTGTCTGAGGCTAGCTGTTATAAGCCAACAGCCAAGAAAAAAGTATGTTGAGAATGGAAAAATCTCAATCAACACAAAAGTGCAGACCAAAAGGGAAAGCCAACAATGAGGAAGCGAAGGAGGTATCAAGTTCTGTTAACTAAGATTCTTTTTTTTCAAATACAGTTCAAGTGCGGCCTTGCTAGCACAAGCAATGTAGCGGGACTAGAAAAGGATCTGGGTTTATCGTCCTACAGGTCAAGTGAGCCAAGGCCAAACTGTTCCGTCGTGCCAGAAAAAGCTACTTTGACACAGGAGGTTACAGGTTGTCAGGTATCGGCGGATATACGGCCGTGGCCACAAACCATGCTATGCCTGTAATGGTAGCCAGAGCCGAGTGCTCCATTTCCAAACTGAAAATAATTGAATTATACCTCAGGAGCAACACGGGACAGGAGAGACTGAGTGGGTTGGCACTCTGACCATTTAATACACCAGGATCAGAAACATGGATTTAAATGCCATGGTAAATGACTTTCCCGGGCGCAAGGCCCGTCAAATGGCAATAAAATGAGTGAGTAAGCTTATATTTTTACAGCGCAGGCTACCAAGACAGCCAAAAAATAAAGCTTTATTGAGATTGATTTACATTGCTTGACAATCTACGACTATGTTTGATCGGTCCTAAGAAACCGTGTCCTGGTGCACTGAGCCATTTCGTTGTCATAACAGTAAGCACATACACATGATATCACAGCCTATTGTTAGAAGGTGTGCTGCCATTTAAGCAATCTTTTTGAATGCTGCACTTGATTGATTTACTGCTGTTTTGCCATAGGCCTCTATCGCAGGCAGGTCATTTGAAATACCAGCATGTCAGTTTCGTCACGGTGCATAACCTCACCGAGCATGTGCTGGGTCATTGACTGTGTTTCTCTCAGAAGATGGATCTGTAAATTTATGTTTTATAATATAAGCTATTGCCTTCTATTTGCAGATAAAGTAGGGTGGTTTTGACCGCTTGTGCGTATAATGCTGCTGATCGAATTATCCTTACACACAAGGCCTTACCAACAAACGCTTTTTGTGAGCTTGGGCAGTGCTAAAAGTCTCTGTTGCATAGAGAGCAGTCTCGGTGGCGTGGCCTGCTTCCAATCCTGCCTGGTTACAGTCAAAGCGATTGTTCTAAGAGTGGTAGGGACAGTGTTGGGTGTAGACAGCCCGCTCAAGTATCTTGGAAAAAAAGTGTTGGTTATCTTTAAGAGGGGAGCCACTCTGGTCTTCGTGATGTCCGCTGGCTCAGTAAAGAGTTGATTGAGGAGGTGTGGAATAGGAGGTGTCCTGGGATGGTCAGGAGAAGGAACGAGGCGATAGGGTCGAGAGAGCATGATATTTGGGAGCCAGCCATCACTAGCGGCTGGAGATCATCTGGTAAAAGCAGGGAAAAGTGGTTAATGCGTGGCCAACGTTGGCGTGTGAGTGACCAGTAGCCCCGTAAGGCTGAGTGAATCAGGGACGAATAGCGTCAGCCTTCTTTCGAAAGTGGATGATGAAGTTATCTGCAGGGAAGGAAGATTGCTTGGGGAGGCGGTTGAGGGTTAACGAGTGAGGAGAAGGTAAAAAAGATTCCTGGGGTTAAGGGCTCAAGACTGCAAATTTGATTGATGGGCAGCTTTAGCCGCCGATAAGGAGAAAGAGAAAGTAGCAAGTTGGGGATTAAGAGGATTCTAGGTGATTCAGATGTTTTGTTCTGTTCCATTTTTGCTCAGCTGCTCGGAGCCACAAGCTGAGCTTGCGGTGAGTCATTTAACAACGGAGCAGGAGAGGTTATAGCAGTGCCGGCCTGGTGGAGAGGGGAGTCGAAGGACTTGGAAAGAGCAAAGAGTAGAGTGGAGGAGGCAGACTCTGGAGATAAGGATGAAGGATTTAGGAAATATAATAGAAGAGAGATCAGCTGAAGAAGAGAGATCAGTTGGGTGAACGTGTATTGTGGCAGCATACAATATTGACAAGGCTGATGGTGTGTAGAGGATGATGGTGTAGAGGATGATGGTGTAAAGGATGATGGTGTAGAGGATGATGGTGTAGAGGATGAAGGTGTAGTGGATGATGGTGTAGAGGATGATGGTGTAGAGGATGAGAGTGTAGAGGATGATGGTGTAGAGGATGAAGGTGTAGAGGATGAGAGTGTAGAGGATGATGGTGTAAAGGATGAGAGTGTAGAGGATGAGAGTGTAGAGGATGACAGTGTAGAGGATGATGGTGTAGAGGATGATGGGATGAGAGTGTAGAGGATGATGGGTTAGAGGATGAAGGTGTAGAGGATGAAGGTGTAGAGGATGAGGTGTAGAGGATGATGGTGTAGAGGATGATGGTGTAGAGGATGATGGTGTAGAGGATGATGGTGTAGAGGATGATGGTGTAGAGGATGATGGTGTAGAGGATGATGGTGTAGAGGATGATGGTGTAGAGGATGATGGTGTAGAGGATGATGGTGTAGAGGATGATGGTGTAGAGGATGATGGTGTAGAGGATGATGGTGTAAAGGATGAGAGAGGATGAGAGTGTAGAGGATGATGGTGTAGTGGATGAAGGTGTAGTGGATGATGGTTTAAAGGATGAGAGTGTAGAGGATGATGGTGTAGAGGATGATGGTGTAGAGGATGATGGTGTAGAGGATGATGCCGTAGAGGATGATGGTGTAGAGGATGAAGGTGTAGAGGATGAGAGTGTAGAGGATGAGAGTGTAGAGGATGATGGTGTAGAGGATGATGGTGTAGAGGATGATGGTGTAGAGGATGATGGTGTAAAGGATGGATGATGGTGTAGATGATGATGGATGAAGGTGTAATGATGGTTTATGAGAGTGTAGAGGATGATGGTGTAGAGGATGATGGTGTAGAGGATGATGGTGTAGAGGATGATGGTGTGATGGTGTAGGATGATGGTGTAGTGGATGATGGTGTAGTGTGAGAGGGATGATGGTGAGGATGAGAGGATGATGGTGTGAGAGGATGATGGTGTGATGGTGTAGTGGATGATGGTGTAGAGGATGATGGTGTAGAGGATGATGGAGTGTAGTGGATGATGGTGTAGAGGATGATGGTGTAGAGGATGATGGTGTAGAGGATGATGGCGTAGAGGATGATGGCGTAGAGGATGAGGGAAAAAGCGAGTACAAGACAAAGTAGTTGTCAGACGACTGAAGTGATGTAGCGGTGAAATTAGTTGGCCGACAGCATCTAGTGAACATAAGACTGAGTGTATTGCCTGCTTTGTGAGTAGGAGTTGACGACGAAAGGGTGAGGTCAAAAGAAGAATGGAGTGAAAAAAGAGAATTGGAATGAAATGACTCAAAGGCACTAGCTGGAAGGTAAAAGTCGCCTAATAATACAAGTGGCCAGACATTATCTGGGAATTAACCTAGCAACATGTCAAACTCAATGAGGAAGTCACCAAGAGCAGATGGTCGACGACAGCTGACAACAATGTTGAGCTTGAATGGAAAGGTTACATTGGCCGCATTGAATTCAAAAGAGGGGACGGGAAAGTGAGCAAGCATAAAGGAGGAGAGTTCAAGTAAAAAAAAAAAAAAAAGTTGCCCTGTCCCGCCACCATGGCAACCACATGCTCTTGGACTACGGGAAAACACATAGTCAGATTAATAGTGGAGCCAAAGTAGCAGTATTTTCTTGGGAAGTCCATGTTTCTGTCAGGGTCAGGAAGTCAATCGTCTGGAGTGCATCATAGGGTGAGATATAATTCCCAGGGGAAAAGGCTGGGTTGGGTTTAGGTAAGAGACTTGTGTGAATGTGTGTGTGTGTGTGTGTGTTTGTGTGTGTGTGTGAGTGTGTGTGTGTCTGATGTAGGATGACTAATCAGACTTGTTTGTCCAGCACATCCCACAGATGCTCGATTGGATTGAGATCCGGGGAATTTGGAGGCCAAGTCAACACTATTGTTGTGTTCTTCAAATCATTCCGGAACCATTTTTGCTTTGAGGCAGGGTGAAATAATCCTGCTGAAAGAGGCCAATGCCATCAGGCTATAGTGTTTCCATGAAAGGGTGTAAATGGTCTGCAACAGTGCTTAGGTAGGTGGTACGTGTCAAAAGAAACATCCACATGAATGGCCGGACCCAAGGTTTCCCAGCAGAACATTGCTTAAAACATCACACTGACCCAGCTGGCTTGCTTTCATCACATTGTTGATTTCTGCTACAGTCTCGCTATCTTTTGCCTTCAAACCACTCCTGTCTGAACTCTTGTCCGACCACTGTACGTGTTGCCTGTCGTCTGGTTTTCATCCACCCCATCTCCGTCCTTTTGCCACACCCATTTTGCACAGTGGATCATTTTCACCGGCATTGCGGTCATTCCTGTTTACATTCTTGAATTATTCTATTTGCTCAGGTACGCTCAAATCCTCTTGAAATCATGATCATATAATTTGTGCACACTAATGACCTACCTGGTAGATGCACTTTTTACATTCTGTATATAGACACTCCTTGTATTTTTATATAGGTGTTATTGCCATATAAATTCTGCTCAACTGACCTACCTATACCTCATTCTGTATTAACATTATATTGACTCCCCACATGATCCTGTATAGCCTTGTCGAACCCACCTACTATTTGCACTCTTGTGTTTTGTGTATTTATTGTGTAAACCTATGTTGTCTTGCAATTTTTCGCCTTATCTTGGCCAGGTCGCCGTTGCAAATGATTTTCAATAGACCTACCTGGTTAGATAAAGGTTAAATAAAAAAAACAAAAAACATGATTTGTCAGTGAGTGTGCGTTCATTGTATTATAGCCTAATTCCGTTTTTAATTGTCTCCTCGTGCTTTTTGACAAATTCTTTAAATTCACAATTTTTTTCATTAATTAAAATGACAAGGATCCGCAAATGACCCGCCAAATCAGGTTTTTAACCAATCTAGCGTAGTAGTTACTCCTTTCTTAACATCTTGTTTATCTTCATTTGTTATTCCCTCTCTCGCTCCTCGACCGTTACTCGCGTGTCTCCCCTAGGCTGTCCTTTGCATGTCAGATTGTCTTCTCTTTTACTCTGTCTCAAATCCAATTTGAAATATAATCCTAAAAAGCTCTATAACCACATCTCCCAATCTAACGGACCCCTCTTCTTTTTCACCTTGGCTTCTCAGAAATGTTATTTACTGTAAAGCTGGATGCTTTTTGTTCTTTACCTGCATGAGTATTCACCCTCAGTTTCAATTATGTTGAGGTTGGGGTTCTGAGGTGGCCAATTCAGTACTGCCAATCGTGAAATCACGATTTCTGTGACAGCAGGAGACTCTACTGGCTCTCCTGACTTGCGAGTTTCCTTCCATTTACCACATTTCATTAAAACCATGAACACACCCCAGACTGTCTTGTGCTAATCATTCACACCAGGTTTCAGTTCAGTTAATCAGCATGTGTGTACATATTTGCTTTTTTGTCATCTGTGGTGTTGCTCATTGTTAAATGTCAGTCCTTCATGTTGATCAGTATTTGTGGTTTGTGTAGCTGTTTTTTGATTGTTTATTAATGCGCTTCATTAAGCACATTTCACTTTTACATTCAGCACAGTTTAGATTTTCCGTTGTTTGTTAATTGTTTGTTAGGTTGCTTTGTTTTGGCTCAGCCATAATAGCAAATTGAAGATAAAAAAGACTAGTTAATTGACAAGACAGTTAAAACAAGTTAATAGACACACAAAGAAACACACAAACAGGATTTCTGTCACACAGATTTTGTCAAGTTGAAAAAACTAATAACACACAAAGGTAGACACAGTCTCATGGAAACAAAAAGACAGGTAAATATAAACCAGACCCAGCTTGAACAAGGGTAGATAGATATCCAGAAATACTTAATGAACGACAAATAGACAAACAAAAAGGCAGTCTTGACATTCTCAAGACATTGTAGACCTAATGCATTCAAGTTATTGAAACAGAAAATGTTAATCTATTCAATTCATGTGTTTTGCAGACCTCGAGAATAAAGAAGACATCTTTTTCATTAATTAGAATGGCAGTCCGCATACAGTGGAAGGGAGGGCAGGGTCTGTGGTTGCTGTGGCAACGGCCTGCTTTTTGTAAAAGGCTACATTCCTGACATCTGATGTGTCTGTGTCGCGATCGATAGAACACAGTCTGTGGGGCATGGAGAATAAGGAAAATGGGTCTTTCTCTAGGACAATGGCAATGAGGAAGAGAAAAGGAGTGACGAAGATGTGTGAAAAGGGAGGACCCCGAGAACGGTAGTGTAGCAGCAGCGGAGAAAGAGATCGAGGAGCGGGACTGAGAGGGAGAGAGAAAAAGATGGCAGAGACGACACCAGAATGAAGCTGTTTGGAGACGGGTAGAGGGGGTGCGGGCTCTGTGTGTTTGTGCGTGTTTGCGTGACGTGTGTACATGCGTACTCACCCAACCTATTCAGTGAATGTGTTACTCAACTCAGCGGTAGCGTACACAAGTATGTCTGTCTTTGTGCCTACCATCTGCTTACCTCTGCAGGTTTATGTGCTTATTTGCGATGCTTTATAGCGATGTGCTATACTGCTTCAGTTTCTATTCTAACAGCATAGAAACCCAGAGTAGGATCCGTAATGTGCACATTTCTCAGAATGCGTAACAGACATATGAAGCAAATGTCTCAGACCATCTGTTGTCCAAGCAACCTGTTGTCCCGGAGGTGGTTTCTTTTTTATTGGTGTGTCTCCAAGGGGAACAGAGGTGCCCCTGGTTCAACTTTCACTCGTTGCTTATCCTCTAGGGTTTCTGTGAGTCCTGACAACAAGCATTGCTACCTTAGCTCTTTGTCATTTTTGTTATTTGCCAAATAAAATGTTTTGCTATAGCAGTGATTAGATTTTTGCACCAGGTGTCTTTCTTTGCTTTTTTTCATTCATTTTGACAGAATAATTGTTTTTATTGGTGTGGATTAAATGAATTGGAGAAAAATAACAGAAGATGAAAAAACACACAAGCAGCGAATTATAATGTAATTTTACATGTGTCTTTTTTGTTACAGTGGATGTACCGTGATGGTGGTCTGCATGGATACAAAGCTGTGCCGTGACAGAATGCAGCGTGGGTAAAAGTCATGCTTTGCTCCGCCCTGTACCACTTCCCCCCTCTTTTGGGCGGGGCTCTGTTGCTCCTGCTGGCTAGCTGCGCCCTGGGCTGCCCTGCCCGCTGCGATTGCTCTGCCCAGACCAAGTCAGTCAGCTGCCACCGAAAACGCCTTCCCACCATCCCCGAAGGCATTCCCATTGAGACCCGTGTTTTGGACCTAAGCAAGAACAAGCTGCGGAGCATCACCCCAGACAATTTCTCCTCCTTTCTACAGCTGGAGGATCTAGACCTCAGCGATAACTTGATTGGCGTGGTCGAACCGGGCTCCTTTAAATTTCAGCTCTCCCTACGTTCACTAAACTTCCAGAGTAACCTTCTTCAGCTTGTGCCCGCCGGCGTGCTCTCCGGCTTGACCAATCTCACATGCCTGGACCTCAGCCACAACCGGCTGGTGGTACTGCTGGACCACGGCTTCCAGGACCTCCGGAGGCTGATGTCTCTGGAGGTGGGCGACAACGAGTTGGTGTTCATCTCCCAGAGGGCCTTCACTGGCCTGCTGGGCCTACAGAGCCTAACATTGGAGCGCTGCAATTTGACTGTTGTGCCCACCGAAGCCCTGGGGCATCTGCATAGCCTGGTGGAGCTCCGTCTGCGCCACTTAAGCATCGGTGCACTGAAGCCGTACTCATTCAAGAGACTTCCCCGCCTCCGGCACCTGGAGATAGATTATTGGCCCATGTTAGAAGTCTTCCCTGCTCTGTCGTTACACGGTCTTAACCTCACGTCGCTCTCAGTCACCAACACCAATCTGTCTTTCTTTCCCGGCCCTGCTCTACACAACCAGCCCTACCTCACGCACCTCAACCTGTCCTTCTGCCGTATCCAGCACATCCAGCAAGGGGTACTAGACCAGCTTCCGCGACTACAGGAGCTGCACCTGCGAGGGGCTCAGTTGGCTTACATAGAACCACTTGCCTTTTTGGGCCTTCCAGCACTGCGTGTGTTGGATGTATCACACAACCAGCTGGACTCGGTGGAGCAAGCTGTGTTTGCAGCCCCAGACATTTTGCGGATGCTGCTCATTGGGGGGAACCCACTGGTATGCGACTGCCGAATCTTATGGCTGCTGAGTGGCCGGAAGCCACCGTCGCTGCAGCTCCCCGACCCACAGCCAGAGTGCAGTGCCCCTGAGCGCCTCCTTGGGAAACCCCTACGAGATCTCAAAGAGCCACTAGTATCACGGTATGTAACCTGCACCAAGCCCCGGATTGGGCCCAACACCACTCAGCTGGTGTTTGCTGACGAAGGGCAACCTGTCCGGTTAAACTGCATAGCAGACGGGGCTCCTAGACCCTCCATGGCATGGTTGACGCCACACAGACGCTACGTCACGGCCAAGAGCACTGGCAGGGTCATAGTTCGTACCGACGGCACCCTGGAGATAAAGGCTGCAGAGCTGCATGATAGCGGCGTGTACCTGTGTGTGGCCAGCAACGCGGCAGGCAATGCCAGTCTGTCGGCCTCGCTGGCGGTAAAGAGCCTGGGCATCAGCGACAGATCACTCTATGCCAACAAGAGCAGACTGCTCGCGGACTTCAACGGGACCTGGGCCAACGGGACCGTCCTGTACAATATGACGAACCCCATAGACCTGAAGACCATCATCATCTCCACAGCGATGGGCTGCCTTTCCTTCCTCGGTGTGGTCATCTTCTGTTTCCTCCTCCTGTTCGCGTGGAGTCGTGGGAAGGGGCGACACAAGAGCAATTTTGACATTGAGTATGTTCCCCGCAAATCGAACGGGACAGCAGCCGAGGCAACGGAGACGAGCGGGCCCCGGCGAGTCAACATGAAAATGATTTAGTTCTGCGCGCGGACCGACTCATATAATAGTAACTAACAAAATGCAGTGCACATCATCATTTGCGGATGTTTTATTTGATACAGTGGAGTCGTAACAATGAAAGTGACGTGCTGATATAGTGGGTGTTGATATGAAGGTGATCTAGTGATTCAGTGGACATGTTGATTTAAAAGTGATCTATGATACTGTGGATGTGTTTATATGAAACTATGTTATCATACAATAGACTGGATATAATGCTATATAACCCGCTCATCAATATGGTATCCATGCAGTGTCCATGCTGTGATGCTACACTGGGCCTGTGCTGCACTGGTGATGTGATGACTAATGGTGCCTTGCAACCAAGGTAAGAAAGGCAAGCCTCTGGGAGGGACAGGGGAGAAGTTAAGATGACAGGTGAGCTATCATTGATCTAGTCTGCCATGTCTGGAATAGATTTTCTGAATAAATAATCAGATCTGCAGGTGTGTGATCTAGGACAATGTGTACAGGCATCGGTGAACACAAGGTTTTTCTTGGCAGGTCAAGCTGGGGAAAATGACATCTGTAGCGTACTGGGTACATTTACAGAACAAAAAATACAATTGGGTATAGTGTTAGAATAGGGGTTCATTGTAGGTTTAGGCTTTATTGGTTTGGTCTGCAGTTAGACATTGGTACTGGGTTAAAGTTGCATTCTGCGATTTCTGGCAACTGGGTGTAAAAGTTGTGTTGTGGAGCCAACGTGGTCCCTCAAAGTTGTAAACTATTTCATTTATGTGCCAATAGGTCCACCATGTCAATAAAACCACTGACTTTCAAACTGTATAGCTAACTTGGGTAGAATAGTTATTATGCTTACAGATAATCCACATATAAACCACATCTTGCACATTCCGTCCTATAATGGGCAAAAGAAAGAATCTCAAAAATCCCAGAATCCATCTTTACGATTGGTACATGAATGGTTATGGAGATTAAGGCTGGATATAGGGCTAGGGTATGGGGAACAAGGATGCCTGGCGTTCAGGTCTCCACAAGGATATAGGAAAAACCAATGTGTGTTTGTGTGCGTGCATGCGTACGTGCCCAGAGGGTGCGTGTATCTGTGTACTGCTTCTGTTGTGTCACAGGGTAATCAGGAAGGGGTTAATGGGGTCCACGGTCGTTTTACCAATCTTTGTATTTGTTAATTCAGTGTAACGGCAGTATTGTCACTGTTGAGTAAAATAATCAGTATTATGTATGTTTTTATGGACATGCACTCCAAACCCTGTAAGAGGACCGCTGCATTAATATTTCCAGTAGGTTTCTGGTTATTGTTTCTTTTTGTAGCACGTCAAGATGAAAAGAACTTTAGAAAAATGTACTAATTGTTAACTTAAAATTGGTTTGAAGCTCAAATCACTAAGCGACTTCCTTCTGAATAAATTGTAGCAGAAAACCTTGGTCAGTGCCTAAAAAATGAAAAGTATTGAAACTGTATGTTAAATTCCCTTTTATTACATTATAAATCAAGGGTTGATTTTCCTGCCAGCCAAATCCCCCAGTGTCACGTAAATTACATGGTCAGTTAGTAGACTATACACAATAGGAAAGATTTACTGGCCAAAGTCCCTATTAAACCGGACACATTTGGTGAATAATGGGTTTTTCTTTGATCCCAATGTTTTGAGCTGGCATGTCCCACGGCCCCACTTACGTTAAAAAAGGGTTTGTGAGTATATCATAAATGGCATTTGAAAGTTGTGGTGTTTTTGTTGAACTCTTTTAACTGTAAAACTATATAAATATATATATATATATATATATAAAATATATATATTAAAGTAAAATACATTAAGGGAAATATTTGTAAATGCAGGGATATGGGTGTCAACATGTGTGATCCAGTTGTAATACATTGTTTAAAAGTTGTATAAATGTTTTCATATGATAAATTTATGGGTATATTTTCAAACGAAAATAAATCGTAAACATACAGCTGTGTGGTTGTATACATTTTGTATCGTATCATGATTTAAAACGACTTTCCAAAATCAATGTACATATGCATATACTATATTCAGATGTATATCGTGTTATAAATATTCTGTGTTATCTAAGTGGGAGACTGATATTTTTTGTTGGTCCTTATACACCAACTGCTTGGATTTGAACTCAAACAAGTACAATGAGGTTCAGTAGAATAGTTAGATTCACATTGAGTCTATGTAAATCATATGAAATGTGCTATACAACAACAACAACTGTCAGACAGACCAGGAACTTTCTCTAGGAGATAGTGTCACAATCCAGTGTGTAGTGAGATTAAAAAGACCGGCGCAGAGCGAGTAAATCACACTCGCTTAGGTTAAATAAAGGTAAAACAGACACTGGACGGAAAAACATATACACTGGACGTAAATCTAATTGGGCTTACTGTAGCGACTTAAATACATTTACAAATTCCACAGACATGAACCATGAACCAACACTCACCAATAAAGTTAACATATTGAAAAAAAAATGAACTGATTAAAACAATGAACAATAAAGTGGTGACATTTCCCAGCAACCTAAATACAAGGCCAATCACCCTGCTAACTGTTAATTATGCCCAGCTGTGTACATTCAATAACAAACCTAATCATCAACCAGGAAGTAAAAGTCACTTGTGGATCACTTGTCTTCATTTATGTTGGCAGCGTATTTGCGCTCAGTGCCATCCAGTGATTACGATGTACATGGCAGTCAAAGTAATTGCGAAACAGCCCTGGAGAAAACTAAAATAATTGTACACAAAATAAATATGGCAAACACTTCTATAAGTGCCATATAAGAGGGAAGTCGGAAGATTATGTTGTTTGCAGAGCCAACAGGTCAATAGACGACACGATCAACATGGCTCTCCACTTCATTCTCTAGCATCTTCCCTTGGAACCTGTGCCAGAACCCTGTTTGTGGACTTCAGCTCTGCATTACACACTACAATCCTATACTAAGACTATAAATAGTCTTAGTATTGTTTCAAGTCAGGTGTGTAAGTAGGTGAGTCTGGGTATTGGTGAACTGTTGTTTATGTTTTTAGTTGTCACAAACCAAGGGTGTATTGCAGTAGAAAGCCAGGCGCAGAGCTTGAACATGTTCGATGGGTTTAATTAAAAAAATGTCTAACAAGTTGCACATGAGGACAAAGGTCATTGTATTTGGAGAATAGTTCTCTGGTATGATGAAATGAAAATCAAACTGATTGGCCATAATGACCATTGTAATGTTTCGATGAAAAAGGGGTAAGCTTACAAGCTGAAAAACATCATCCCAGCCGTGAAGCATAGGGTGTCAGCATCATGATGTGGGGGTGCTTTGCTAAAGGAGGGACCATTGCAATCACAAAATAGACGCCAACATGAGGATGGAAACATATGTGAATATACTGAGCAACATCACAAGACAGGAAGTACATCTTTACATAGCAGCCTTTTCTTTACAGAGATATGCACTTGATGCTATAATTTTAATGCCAAAAAGTAGTTACACCTGTGGCATCTTCACACATGGAATGTTCAAGAAGACAAGATCAAAGTCTCATCCAATAAGCTTTTATCACTTTTGTAGCAGTTGGTTCTCTACAGCTTGTGAAAGGAGTGCTTCTGTCAACAATCGGGAGAAATATATTGGGAAATAAGGTCCATTTAATCTCTCTATGTCTTTTCCATGGGACATTTCTCCAAAATGAAAACGATTTGCTAATCAGTGATTTCAGTGATTTGTACTAACACATTCACCTAAACATTTGTAAATTATTTAAGACCATAGAAAAACACTCTCCTTGGTGATCTGGAGAGGAACCATTATATTGTAAGCTTTTTTATGCCTGTAATTAAACTTGATGTCTCCATAGATTTTTGCAAGCATATTGTGCCAGAAGTGAGACATTTTAAAAACGCTTCTTAAAGCATTTCTTAAAGACCAGACAAAATAGTGTCACCTACAACACTAATAACATCCTTAATAGTATGCCAGGCTGGCAGAATTATGTCCCTTGTTCTACTAAGAATGAGGCCCCAAGTGCACAATTATAGCTTATGTTTCCTGCTTAGCCCCACACAGGTCTAGACCACAAACCGTGTTGCTTCCCCATTAAAACAAAGCTTGTGGCAACTGTCAGTAAGACACACACTGTGAAAGATGAATGCAATGAATGTATCGAACAGCGTCCCTTTATTGGTGTTATTCATCAGAATTGAGAGTCATATATATATACAAAGGAAATCTCTCGAAGAGTACTCTATGATGTCATCAAGACCAGGTATGTACTTTTTCAGCATATTAAAGAAGAATGATTCCCCTCACAATTATCTTGTGCTCCAAGACTGAGCATCACTGCATGCGGGGAATACCTGGAGAGAGATATAGATAGGGATAAAGATGGTAGGGATTGCCTTAGGCTAGAAGCTTGATTTGTGTTGGGTTGCAGTGGACTACAATAATATAAAGGAAGTCCTCTGGGCTTGAATATGAACATGCCCTGGCTGTGTAAGAACACAAGCCTGTAGGCAATTAAACAGTGGGCTGCATTCAGAAAGCCATCAGAATGGGAAAGCGTTTAGAGCACTAGCATATATTTTCTATTTAAAAGGACAAAGGGTGAGAAAAAACTGAGATGAGTACAAAATTAACATGGCCATGAATTTAATATCAATGTATTAGGAATTCATTTAATTTGAATTATAATGTATGAATGATTAACTAGCGAGTGTGACTTCTTACTGCAGATACTAAATCATAAAGAATGGAAAATATTATTCTATGTTGTTATTAATTCAAGTTTAATTCGCCTTAGATCTATTTTGAATGTGTTCTTTGTTCTTTCTTCTGTTGGTCGGTTTGAGCTGGCCGTTTCACAACGAAACCATGTTCCTTAAACACACATGTATTCAGATCTATGAATACCAGGGCCTACATTTTGGATAGGTTAAAGACATTTTTACTACAAGTTGTATGTCAGACAACAGGCAAATTAGTAAGGCTAAAGTCAAGCCCTTTAGGTGAAGAAGAGGTCATTTTATTGCTAAGGGGATCTTGAAGGCGTAATAGAGAGAATAAATGACTAGAGCCTTGAGGGGCAGAAACAATTAGGTCTACCAACTGAACAAAAAAATATGCAGGAGATAAGGTCCAGTTAGTATTTATAAAAGCATTTAAATGTAAAATCACTATAAAAGTTCCAGTAAAATATTTGTAATTGAATTGCTGATCTTTTCTGTATGAGCACATCTTGAAAGAAACGGAAAGCCAAACCACATGGTCCTTGCATCATGCATATGTTGTTTCCACTGAAGCTAAAGCAGGCCTAGGCTGACTACATTAGACAGATACAAATGCTGTGTTCAGTTACCAAGGCAAATAATAGGGACCAAATTAGGTTACCTTCACTTGACAACAGTGTAGAAATGTCCATACATCCAAAAAATACAATATGTAAAAGAAATGTGTAAAATAAATGTATGTCACAGACCAACATAAACATTTATCAATTAAAACACTGATCATGAACTCTTAACCACAAACCAGTAATCTGTTCCAAATTGGTGTCCATTCTGAATGGCTTAGGGTGCCTGTAGAGATGTTGTATCAACTTTATTTTTTTTCTGTTAAAAACAGATGAGCATTTTTGCAAATAAATGTCCCAGATGGCCTTGGCCTAAGATGCACACTAGATGTTAGTAATGGCTAAAGCTAAAGCTTAGGAATGTTTAAAATTGTAAACGTTTCTGCGGCCCTCAGACATTCTGTCAAGCAATTTCCAAGGCATGAACTATTCAAGGATGTCTTGCCATGTGTTTTGGTTCATACATTTTAAACAATTAGTAATTCATTATTCACTGTTGTGTATGTTTCTCTGATCTTTGTCTGTCTGATTGACTTATCCAAAATAAACTGTTTATTGACTTGCTGGATTTTATAGAGCTGTTACAGAAAACTAATTTGGTCAACTGAGGCTGAATTCTTTAGCGTTCTCTGTTTTCAACAAATACAAAGATGCTGGTGTGTATCTCCGCTTAAATCTGTGTAAAATGGATCTATGTTTATTATGTTCGGTAGCCACAGTTGTGACATTTTAAGCCTGAGTAATTGTGTGTATTATCAGTTAAAGACTTGTGATTTGTCATCTTCAGTCATCAACTAGCAATTTACCCAAATATTTCATTTTCTAAGATTTCTCAAATGTATTCTAGTCTGATAAGTTGTAATGAAAGAAGCAATAGTCTATACTTTTTCCACAAGGATATCATGGTAAAGAGGGAAAGGGCAGAGGGGTAGATGAATCGCTTGTCTAGAAAGTGATATTTCAGATTGTCCGTCAGTTGCACAAACCTAATGGATTGGGGAAGGTAAGATTATCCGACATGGCTAAAAGGGATTTAAATGTAATTTTAAAAGGGCCTAGGCGGAGGAAAAAATCTAATACATGAAACTCCCTCCTGACTCGCTCAATTCAACTGTAATACCTGCTGCTTATTCAGTGATGTTATTAAGTCAGAAGTCAAGGAAATCATAGACAGAAAGATATATTAATCACTCCTAAATTGTATATGTATTGCTGTGAAATTACGTAATCACTGACACCGCTAATAACTCGCTAGAGAGCAGAACAGGGTCCAAGATGGCGCCTATTCATTTTCAATGTAATCTACTCAGTGTTCTATGCGCCAATTCATGGGCGCTGCCAGTAAGCTAATTTCTGTTTCGAGGGATGATTACATTACATGTAGTACATGTGCGCTAGCACTGGGTTCCTGGCGAGCCCGCTTGATCCAGGATGTGCATTAAACTGCGAGCTACAGTAGCCGTGCAGCTTCATCAGCATGAAGTGGATTTTCAAAATATAAACATGTCTCACTAAACACAACCACTGGAAAAAATTATGTTCGTATATGCAGGTAAATTGTCAGGACTAAGAGGTATTAGCAATACCTTGAACCGCACAAAATAAAATAAATAATAAAATTGAAACCAGGTAAAGGTGAATTGAAACCAGGGATGCTTAATTGTTTCAAATAATCGGTCCACAAGGAATATAAGCCACTCACATCAGTATGGGCATTCCAGAAAGCAAGGTTAAGGTACCGTCACGTATACCCTGAACTCTCGGTTGATTAACCCTAACCTTGCTTACTCTTTGTATGTTGGATCTAGGACACCGGCTATGAGATAGTTCAATCCACCTCCAATTGGGTACTCACATAGTCTCTGAGTAAGAGTCCTAGTCAAGTCTCAAGTCTTTAAACTAGAGTCCAAGTCAAGTCTCGGGTCTTTGAGCAACATTCCAAGTCAAGTCTAAAGTCTCTTCCAGCCCCAAAGCATGATGCTGCCACCACCATGCTTCACTGTGGGTATGGTGTTTTTTGGGTGATGTTCTGTGTAGTTTTTGCACAAAACATATCTTTTGGAGTTATGGACAAAAAGTTCAACCTGTTTCATCAGGCCATAACACATTTGCCCACATGCTTTTGGGGGGCTTGATTTTTCCCAACTACAGCCAGGCTTGGATGTTTTTTTCTTAAAAAAAACTGCCCCATAGCCCATACACATGAAAAATACAGGAGATTGTTGTCACATGCAGCATACAGCCAGTACTTGCCAGAAATTCCTACAGCTCCTTTAATGTTGCTCTATGCTTCTTGGAAGCCTCCCTGACCAATTGTCTTCTAGCCTTTTCATCAATTTGGGAGGGATGTCCAGTCCTTGGTAATGTCTCTGTTGTGCCATATTTTCTGAGTTTGAATGTGATTGCCACAGCCACATCTCCAGTTGAATTGTTCACGTTCTAGGTCACATTAAAGGTGAAAAAAGTTCTGACGTGATTTATCTTATCTAATTTTTTCACATCACAAAAAACTGGCATTTTAGGGGTGTGTACACTTTTTATATCCATAGTACATATAAGCATTTCAAAGGATGTTATATGATATTATGACTCTTTTATTTTTTAGCATACAGTTTCATCTTTGATTTGTTGTTTGGTATACAATCGGTGACAATGACAAAATGAATGCTTTACTTCAAAGTTAATAACTGTATTTTGCCATTTAAGACAAACATACAACAATACAGACCATATATCATCAGTTGCTGTGCATTTTACTATGCATTTTAATGCATAAGGTGTGCACTGTAATCTTAATTAAAATGCCCTCACTAGATGCATTGAGCATCTTAGCGGATGTATTGTCTTACAGTTGCTGATGGACACTTCAATGGATCCTCTTGCAACCGCACAGCCTGACACAGTTGTAAGTGATTATAGACTTAAAATTGAATTGCTGGAGCAGCGGCTAAAGGTGGCCACTGCATATGCCTAATGATTATTCTGTCATTTATTATTAAAAGATAAAGGAATATCATGTCTTTAATGACAGGTAATAAAGAAACAATAAACAAAACATGACTTTACGTATTATTTATTTATTGCGAGGTGATTTTAGCAGATTACATCTCGTAACTTAGCTGATGCACGTTGTGTAACGATGGATATGTAGGGTTTTAAAAGATTTGTTAAACAAATGAATGATTCATGTGAAAAACAATAACGCTCAATGAAGATTCTTTCAGATATGGGTTTTATCACCCTCTCACAACTAAATAAACCTTGTTTGTAGCCTATAATGTATGCTTCCACGTGGATCTTCACTACGGTAATTGGCCTCGCCCCAGTGTGTAATGTCAATGTCTTGTATGGAGAGGATTCCTCTCAGCCACATCAGTTGTCTCAAAATGGCAAGTCCTTGCAAATTAGGCCAGAATTTAGCATTTACATTTAGCATTAACATTTACGTTTATATTTAACATTTGGCATTTACGTTTAGATTTAACACTTACATTTAACATTTATGCTTACATTTAACATTTATGTTTAAATGTAGCATTTACATTTAGGTTTACACTTAACATTTACATTTACTTCTAACATTTAGATTTAACATTTACGTTTTTGTTTTAACTTCTACATTTAACACTGTTGGAAAAGCTATTGCATGAAGTTACATGAATTCCTCTCTAAATGTTTGAAAAAGTGACCGTTGAAAATTGTAGGGCAATGTTTTACATTTGGCAATGCTAAATGTGCAAAAACTGAGCAGGATTATTGAACGTGCCACATTTTCCAAACAGCACTACATAGTTATCAGCAACACAGGAAGACATTGTAACATCTACTAAAACGCGTTGGGCAACCTACCATAGGGAGATAACAATCTATACGCGAGTTGTCCTCCAAGGAGAATCTATGTATAAATTCACATGACATTTATTCACAACATAAATATCAGAAAGTGTCGTTTTGATAAGCCATTGGTTGCTGTACCGCCAGCTTCCTTGCGTGCCCCAACATTGGCGTGCCTCCCCTCTGTATCCCCGCCCCTAGGGGTAGCCTTAGATGACGTAGTAGTGACGATACAGGAAGTGATTTGTATATTGTTTTTTTTTTCAATGCAATGTAAGGTGGTCGTGACTCAAACCAAAATACGACTGGCATTTGGTAAGTAACTCATGTATCCTGGCATTCGGCAGGTCCGTTTCTGTTTCACAACATTAATAATGTCATTATGCGTATAATACGTTCTTTAACGTTACAGCTACAACTAATATATCCTGGGATAACCTTGTTGATACACCAACAAGGCATGGAAAGGTTTAGAATCAAAAGACGGTACAAGCGCTAAATTAGATAGAGAAGCTATGTTATTATTTCATTATTGATTTAAGAACTGTAGCGCAAAAATAAATGTCTAAAAATAGGTAGTCGACTAGTGCATCGCCATTGAGGGCACCCACCATTTTAATGTTATCTGGGTGTGACTTCTTATTGGTTCAAGATATTCCGGGATGTTTGGCCTCTAACGGTGTCAAGACAACACGTATCAAATGTTCCCCACCGGTACAAAACGGGAGGTTAAAAACATAGCATGTTGTTCGAAAAACTAAGTCCTAGACTTTCCTAAAGAAAGGATCACATGATTATTTCCAAGACGTCAACAAGCAAACTCAATCATGTCTCTTGTATAAAAAAACCCAGTCCTCGATAACGTCATCAAGTAACTTTGGGTCACCCTCAACTATGCACGTGCTGGCTGTCACAATGAGAGACACTGTTTATGTTCTTGTTTTATGACACGCTTATTAAGACGTGCCCGGTTTTCTCTTTCACATGGTTATAGTTTTCTATCAAGCTCGTCTAGATTTTCCTGATTTTGACTCTGGGTTTCTTAATTAACACGACTGCTAATTTAGAATGAGAAACTTGGTCGACTGTCGAAGTATGCTTGAAAAAATGCACACATTAGTCTCCAAACTGGTTTGCCTAGTTTGTGAAAAGTTTCAAGCTTTAGTACTGCCATCTAGCGGCCACAATACAATCCGTAATAATTATTTTGGTGCTCCATCGTATGGAATGCCATTTAAGTCAATATTAAATATAAATTAGTCCATTTCAAAGTTATATTTTTCAAAGCACTGCTTTTATTCTAACACTTATATATTTCAAAGGATTTTTTTTATAACTACACATTTCCAGCTTGATTCAAACAATAAATCACGAAATAAAATTGTATGAGAACGCTGCATTTGAACAATGAGCAACGACGATGTAGCCTCTTGTCTTTCCATCTTCCTGAATTTTTAGCACCCTTCTAGTTTATTCAAATTCAGTGCTGCTGTTGCTCTATATATAGTAAGTTTGAAATCTGTAATTCTGTAAGAAAACAGTACATGTAATTTTCTAGGTCACAAAACCGAACTTTGGTTGACTACTCAAAATGGTTATTTGATTGCTTCTTACAAAGACTTTAGGCTAGAGTTTAAAACACATGTTAGTGAGTTGGTGAAAGAAATCAAAAATGTGTTTCTTTCATGGGAATAAATCATGTCAGTCACATCAGCATAGACACAATTCAATTAGATTTTCTTTGTGAGTGGGTTATGTATTTTCTTTTGTGTTTTCAGTTAAGATTTTATTTTAAAAAAATTATTAGCTTTCTTTGTCAACAATTTTCAAACCTTTGTTCAGAGATGGTCAAATATATGACTGTATGTAATCAATATACCATTATTTGTTGTGTTCAGTAAGTAAATGTTGTGAATGACTTCTACATTTTATGTTCAAATATATCGCGGGTTCTGTGCTAATTTCCGTTAGCAGCAAATACGATTTTTAAATGTATGTTAGCATTGAGCTAATCCTCATTTAAGTATTTCGAGGTGTTGTAGATTGGTGACATATTTGTATTTAGCTAATAGGACCTAATTCTGATATTTCAGTTTATCTTTTTAACAGCGTGAACAATAAAAAGCAGGATAATACTACCAACCAGGCTTAGGCCTGATCACTCTTCATCCCACCAATCAGATCTTTCCCTTTACCATCCTCCCAGGTACAGTAATTTGTTAACAACATGTCTTCCGGCCCACCTCAGTCACCTGCAGTGGCTAAGACAGAGGTAACCGTCGAAGGTGAATGTCCGCTCCTTGCTGCCACCTTTGCCTACTGGGACAACATCCTTGGCCCACGGGTACGCCATATCTGGGCTCCCCGGTATGAGCAATCACTGTTGCTAAGCGATGGCGAGGTCACCTTCCTGGCTAATCACACATTGAATGGGGAGATTCTTCGCAGTGCAGAGTGTGGGGCGGTGGATGTCAAGTTCTTCGTTCTAGCGGAGAAGGGTGTTATCATCGTATCACTCATATTTGATGGTGAACTGAAAGGTGACAAGAACACGTGTGCCCTGTCCATTATCTTGCCACAGACTGAGCTGGCTTTCTACCTGCCCTTGCACACTGTCTGTGTGGAGAGGCTAAAACACATCATCCGCAAAGGACGCATCTGGATGCAGAAGGTACATTTTCAGATGCCAAGTTCATATCTTGCCTCGAGTTATGCGATCTCCATGGTTACTCTATTCATAAGGCCATTAGAACTTTTGCTCTAATCCAGGAGTTGGGTAATCTCCATGGTTACTCTATTCATAAGGCCATTAGAACTTTTGCTCTAATCCAGGAGTTGGGTAATCTCCATGGTTACTCTACTCATAAGGCCATTAGAACTTTTGCTCTAATCCAGGAGTTGGGTAATCTCCATGGATACTCTATTCATAAGGCCATTAGAACTTTTGCTCTAATCCAGGAGTTGGGTAATCTCCATGGTTACTCTACTCATAAGGCCATTAGAACTTTTGCTCTAATCCAGGAGTTGGGTAATCTCCATGGTTACTCTACTCATAAGGCCATTAGAACTTTTGCTCTAATCCAGGAGTTGGGTAATCTCCATGGTTACTCTATTCATAAGGCCATTAGAACTTTTGCTCTAATCCAGGAGTTGGGTAATCTCCATGGTTACTCTATTCATAAGGCCATTAGAACTTTTGCTCTAATCCAGAAGTTGGGTAATCTCCATGGTTACTCTACTCATAAGGCCATTAGAACTTTTGCTCTAATCCAGGAGTTGGGTAATCTCCATGGATACTCTATTCATAAGGCCATTAGAACTTTTGCTCTCACCACTTAGAAATTAAATCGAGGTCCACATTGGTTTTGTAATTTGTTATTTACAAATGATTTGTCGTCCATAAAAGGTCAATAATAAAAATGTATACACATAACATGTATACTGTAGGTCTTTAATTATATCTAAATATTTTATTTCTGATTCAATCATATAACAATTGGACTGGCACGTTGTTTTGTTCTTTATATCAATAAACTTTTAAAATATCTACCGCAGGCCGGATTGAATTCCCTCGAGAGCCTAACCCTTCTCTACCCAACATGTGACTGACCGCTTAAGTCAAGCATCTCCTGAATTACAAATCCTTTTTACTTTGTGTTATGTAGGGCTATAACATAATTTCTGTGCTGACGTCCGAGATTGTCCCCATTATGGAGCTGCTGTCCTCCATGAAGACACACAGTGTCCCAGAGGATATTGATGTAAGTATCTGAAGCAAGCGTGCTCTCTGGGTAAGACTTCAAGCAAAACATTGGTGGAAAAAATGTTGCAGGAACTGACTGTACTGTACAGAGTCATTTATATAGAAAAGGATACGCTAGTTGCTGCAGTACAATAACAGAATGGATGTCCAAGGCTGACATCTAGTTTCATGAATACACCATCCTACATGTATTTATTTAGACAATGCAGCATATATCTTAGTAGTTTGGTTTTGAGATAAAACTTTAAAGAATCTACTTTTGGACAGTGCATTGTTCAATGATGGAATTTCTCATAACTGGTTAAATTTAACGGTCTGCATGTTAATAATCTTTGTATTAAAAAAAGCTAGGTCTATCCGCTATTAGGATTGAAAAAAGTTTTAATGATTATTTCTTATGAAACAAATCTAATCTTAATATATTTCCATAATCTAGTTAAACTCTAAACAGGTAGTCCATGAATTACTAACTGCAGTTGCAGTTTTTTTGATGGTCCTCTGTACAAGGAATGTGTTTGCTTCCACTGTCAGATCAAGGACACTATCCTAAACGACGATGACATTGGAGACAGCTGTCATGAAGATTTTTTGCACAAGTAAGAACTTTTAATTCATTTTTTACCTTTCTCTGGAATTCAGGCCTACCTGGCCAAATTAAAATGAAAACTACATAAATTAAATTGTCTTTGTCTCAGGGCAATCAGTTCTCATCTCCAAACCTGTGGCTGTTCCATGGTAGTCGGAAGCAATTCAGACAAAGTTAACAAGGTACTGAAATGATCTCAATACTCTTGAGTAAATGCATGTATAAGCCGGCTGCTGTATCAGCAAAACATATTCACACTCTTTCACACAAAAGCTCTTTCAACATGCATTTTCTTGACAGATCTATGCAATGCCAACACTCAAACATGCAAAAGTAAATGTGGTTGATTTGTTGATGCATATCAAGTGATTTTTTTTTTGGCGCTTCAGATGGTTCGCACACTGTGTCTCTTTCTCACACCTGCTGAGAGGAAGTGCTCTCGGCTCTGTAAGGCTGACTCCTCTTTCAAGTATGACACCGGTCTGTTCGTACAAGGTCTTCTTAAGGTACCACATCACACCTCTGTAATTGCGTTTTTCTATTCCTGTTTTGAACAGCTACTGGGTGTGCTTTTTTTGTTGCAGCGCAGTATTTACTAATTAGTTTCAAATGATGAATGATTTTCAGTAAAAATTGGTGAAATGATACTGTACTAAAAAGCTTTTGGTTTGAACGTCTGCATTATTCTACTGTAAGTACACAAATATGGTCTACAAATATGCTTTACATAATAGGCTGTGATATGCAGTGCATCCTAAAAGTATTCACAGCGCTTCTTCTACATTTGGTAATGTTACTACCTTAATGCAAAAAAATTCACAGACACAATGCCCCATAACGATAACGTGAAAGACGTTTTTGAAAACTTTGGAAATCTATTAAGAATAAAGAAAGGCAACCACCTGTCTATATAAGGTCCCATAGTTGACAGTGCTAATTTATTACATTCTACTTTTTTGTAGTAACTTTGCACTTATAGTTTAGGAGTACGGGTGAATTTTTGTAATGAATTTTTGTACATATATTAATTTGGTGTTTCTTAACATTATACATTCAAGGTAATAAAAAAACAAGATTATGTGAATTCTTCTGTCAGGTTACCTTTTTAATTCTTTGCTTCGTTTTAAGTTTTGAAAACAATCTGTGTTTACAATATGTAAAAATTAGAATCTGACAATTTTTCACAACTGTATTGTTACTTTGGCATTGTGATCCCCCTTATTACTCTTCCTGTTTCTACCAAGGACTCCATGGGCAGCTTCGTCTTGCCCTTTCGCCAGGTGCTGTATTCGCCCTACCCGACCACTCACATTGACGTGGACATCAACACGGTAAAGCAGATGCCACCCTGCCACGAGCACACATATAACCAGCGCCGCTACATGCGCTCGGAGCTCAGTGCGCTCTGGAAGGCCGCAAGTGAGGAGGACATTGCCCCCGACACTGTCATCCACACCAACGAGTTTTTCACCCCTGACCTGTATGTTTTCAGTATTGTTTACATTTACATTAATAAAAAATGTGGACATTATCTTGATTTTGTGAATAAAATCTATACTATTTCCCTAGAAATATCTTTCAGGACGTCATGCATAAAGACACCCTGGTCAAGTCCTTTTTAGATGAGGTACGGCATTCATGTTTGTAGGGCTGAAGCATTTTTTCTCCACAGACTTTGTAAACTTCAATAGTTAATTCTCTGTTTTGGTTCCAGGTGTTCATGCTGAAGCCAGGCCTCAATCTGCGGAATACTTACTTAGCCCAGTTCTTGCTCATACTTCACAGGAAGGCACTAACACTACTAAAATACATTGAAGATGAGACGTAAGTTACCTCCTTCTATAGAATCCAATGGAATTTGTTCTGAAAATGACTTTAGCCTCAGCACATGTTCACATCATATTGTACAACTTCTGATAACAGTTTGATTCCACCACCTACAGACAAAAGGGGAAAAAGCCTTTCCGCTCTTTGCGCAGCTTGAAGACAGACCTTGACTTGATGGTGGAAGGTGATCTGAATATCATCATGGCGTTTGCTGAGAAGCTCAGGGTGGGACTGCACTCCTTTGTATTTGGGAAGCCATTCTACACCAGCGTGCATGAGCGAGATGTTCTCATGAGTTTTTGACTATTATACAATGCTCCTCAAGGCACATGGAGAATGGGTAACAACTTGATGTGACTGTGTTTTAAGGGGGTGACATTTTCTGTCCAGTTAACCGCATGACAGTGGAGGAATGTGCAAAAAAACCCTGAATGCATCAGGACAATAAGTATTCCCAAAAGTCAACTTTTTTTTTTTTTTTAAAGAGCTCAGTCTATTTAGATTTTTTTCCCCACATGTTGGGAACAAAATAACATTGAAAATGTGAATTATTATTAGGCCATTTTTGCAAAAGAACTCCTGGGGGAAAAACATGTTTCTACAGGCATTTGTTTAATATGCAGTTATACTCTAAGAAATAAAACTACAAAGAAAAGGGGCTAAAATCCAAAAACTTTTGCTGCAGTTTTTAATAGAACATTATCAAAATGAGCCCATTTATATTTTTATTACCTTACTAGATTAACACTGCATATCTATATATTAACTGATTGACCCCAGCAGGTTGTCACAACTCTTCTATTCTTGCTGTGCAAATACTTACATGCTGACATAGTAGCCTACAGCAGAGTTTTGGAAGGTCAAATAATTTGCAGTAATTGTATGATTATCGAAGAAAAATAACTATATAGAAAGTGAACTGAAGTGGATTGAGCATGTACTGTATGTAGTCACTGGTTTTGTTACAACGGAACTTATGCATGACTAAATGTTTTGTTGTCTTGAATTTTCGTTAACTATACCTACAGTATTAATTTCAGTGTCATTAAGGGACATTCTGAGTGTGTATATATTTAATTCAGAATTTCTTACCTAATTTATTTGTGGTATAATGTAATATACCTGGTCATGGTATATTATTATAATACTTCGTTAATAAATACTGTGTGATGACATGATTGCCAAATATTTCTTGATGTGTGAGTGTTAAATCCTTCTATAAAATAAAATGTAACAGTCAATTCTCACTAAAAGTTACTTATAATGTTTTGACTCAACAACCAACATTGTTCAAAGCTTGCACAAATCCCTGGGATCCTGGCATGCACCTGCGCAAACGTGAACACGGGCACAGTCATTCGTTTTAGCGACAACAACATCACCTCCAATTATTAAGGCAAACAGCGACTATTTTCCTAAATGCAATATTCCTAAATGAACTGGGATTTACACCTCGTGCATTTATAACGTAGTTTACTAACATGTACTACGGGTTAACTTAATATTATGATCTAACCTCCAAATTCCGGGTTCGAGTCCCAGGGCTCCGCCTACTACAGTCTGACCCTTTCACACTATACCTGTACCCCTTGTCTCTTATTCATTCTATACTGTAAATAACAACTTGAAAATATACGAAAATAATACTTAAAACATGTCTACAGTACATGACACAACCGTCATACGGTAATTTGTGATGAAAAAAATAAAAATGATCAAACAAATATGTTTTGCTATGTTAAAATAAAAACAATATAGTCGATACGCTGAAACACATTAAAATATGTAAGTAGGGCGTACCTTGCAAAATACTTCTTTTTAATTGGTTGTTTCATTGCGTACTATTTACCCATTGGTCGAATTGTGTGCTTGCGAGCTATGGCCACAGCCGGAGAACGGTGGCGACTAGCTAGTAGCAATGTTAACATTTTGGAGAGCAAGCTAACTAGCTAACGATGTTTTTACGAGCAACTGGATAGCCGCTCCTGAGGAAGGGGAGCAAAATGAAATCACCTTTCATGCGAAGTATTCCAAGGTGTGTATTTCATGTTTCTGTCTCATGACGGTTCAGGTAGAAAGACCAACTCGTTGGGTGCGGCCTGTCGTTACGTAGCTACTGTAACGGCATTCAGCTAAGCTAAGAAACGTCATACATTAGCAACAACAACATTAAGCGCTGGTGCGACGGTGGCTGTGTGTCCAAGAGATGCTGTTCGATATAGAGATGTCGCTGCACGTCTCACAATGTATCTCACATGACCCAAACACGTGTTTTGCTGTTATTTCTTTAGGGAATTACTTAACAATATACCTCGCTAAGATGTCATTAGTTCACAGCAGAAAGCTGTATAGGCAAGTTATATAATATCAGCAAACATGCTAGGTACTACTAGCGTGTGGTGTTGACCAGCTAGTTGTTAACTTGCTAGGTTGGTCCAGACCAGCATTCAATACGGTTGTCATTTCTAAGCCGAGGGCTCTGGTTGTTGAATATTATTTGCGACCCTGTTGGTGTCATCGACTGAACATGATTTAAAACAGCTTGAGAATAGGGAGGCGTTTCTCTTTCCTTAACGAGATCGAGACAGCTGTCATCAACTGACAGCAACATAGATTACTAACTGTCAGACCAAACCAATTGAAATACTAACTATAGTAATGACCGGTTATTGTATGTGATACAGTCAGTAGTGTTTTAGTTTGCCAGAAATAGATGGCATCATGGTTGCTTCACATATGCTGTAGTTTGTCAAGCTTGCTAGTTGCTAGTACTGCTACGTGTTCAGGCTTGCTTTGAAATGTTCAGGAATCCTCTGTTGATTTCTTGCTTTCTGGCTGTATGCAACATACACGAGTACTGTTGAATGCCAGACATAGTTCATGTATTGTCTGAACCCAATAAGCAGTACTGAATTGAGGGAGAAAAAATACGAAATCAACAATGGATGTTGACCTAGGTCAATGCAATAACTGGACAGATAAATCCTAATGAACTGATTTGAGACGAAGCCAACACTTTATGCCTGCCAAAATCATCTGTGTGATACACAAAGAAAGCCAGCAACGGTGATCTCAGCATTGGTCAAGCAACCTAGTACACCAACGAAGACCTTTACAGGGAATGACTAAAGAATGCTCAATTGGCCAATCAGCCGCTCCAACCTATAAACCTGTAACACACAACAGTAGGATTCCCCAAATCCCAATTTAGTCCCTCTGTAATGTTTTGGGGATGTTTGGGTCAGAATGTACTGGAACATTCATTACATCAATGTAATGAATTGTAAGACTGATCCACAGCAAAGTATTTGGCTGTAGACCCATCATTTGCTTCCTCACCGAACTTATACTGGGCAGGCAGGGCATTGATGGCACTGCCTGCCCGGTGTAGCGTTGGCATCGCATAACGTTTGTCCAAAGTGTTAACCAGTTTCTTGAATCTGTTGTCTTTCGCTTCCTTTAGCTTTCTTGTCGACCAAAGGCTCTCTATCTGTCACATTGGCTCGAGCTGAACTTCTGCTATTTAGAGAGGAGCGAAAGTGCAAAGTTATGAAGAGAAATGTTGCACGGTTTCTAAAAAGACAAGATGAGAACATTGAAAAACGGAGTAATCGTATTAGCTCAATTATTCCGTTTTTATTATAGTCAGAGGTTATTTACACAGCCCTACTGTGAATGTATGCCCCGGTAGATAATTCATTTTTGGCATATTCCCTAGGAAGGACAGTTTGATATTTTGAGCTCAATAGGTCCTTACATTTTCATTTTTTACAATTTATACGAATATGAGTAAGTAACGAGGGAGGAGTTGAGTAACAAAATATAATATGTATTTTTTACATTATAAATTTGCTCTGGACACTACCGTTATCATGCCACATCTTTGACTCATTTACGCCATAGGCTAATGGATCGTAGCAGATTTTTTTTAGGCGATATTCGTTCTTGCGTCATTGGCCAGTATCTGAGTGATTCTAATAATAAACATCCCTAGTTTCCACTTCTTGATTACTGTACTGTGCTCAGTGTGATCCAAACACCTCAATTCTATTTTGTAACCATCATATCTATGTGTTAGTATTATGTAAACCCTAATTTCTGTAGATGCTCTTTAGTTGTTTTGATTCAATGCCTGACAAAGGATCCATCAACAGTGGGATTTAATCCAGAAAACTGTTACATACTTGAATGATGGGTCACATGTGATTGTCTGTGGTAAAGTTTCTGTGTCTTCTTTAGGCCAGCACAGGTCTAAGGCACATGGGTTACCGATGAAAGCAAACATTATTCATACAAATATTTCCAAACCAATATTATTGTCTTTTACTATGAGCTCAAGCCGGTGGAACATAATCTAAATGTATAAACCATTTTATTCTGTTTTAGTTCTGGTCGTCATTCTCAGCTGCAGCTGTAACCATGGATGCCAAAGCCAACGACAGCACCTTCCCAAGTTTGGGGGACTTGGATGAGTTCCTCACTAAGCATGACTCAAACTTTGTATGGCTCCTTGTAGGTACGTGTTAAAGGGGCTGCATGCTACAGTGAATCGAACCCATTTCTCACAATATTGGTTAAATGGGATGCACATACTGTACACCTCCCAGGTAATATGTGTAACCATGTAACGTATCAAAAAGTGTATTAAATATCAGTTTCACCCATATTTGTATGTAATAACCAAGAGCGCAATTGCATTTTCAATTTGTTATAATGTGTAATTAGTGGAGGAAACAAATATCTAGCCATATATTAAATGATGATATGAATGCAACGTTGTTCATATAGAGTAGATCAGCCTGTCAAATGTTTTCCCCCTCCCATTGTTGTGCCATGCTGCTGGATTTTGGCAGAAACTTCATTGCGCTGCTTTACACTGAGTCCCAGAACATCCCAACCAGGCTTGATCGGTAATAATACACTATCCTGTTGGTCACCATGTGGCAAATGCATAACCCGACCAACATCAACAACAAAATGGTGTTTAA
The DNA here is from genome assembly GCA_029465975.1 of Dallia pectoralis. NCBI lineage: Eukaryota > Metazoa > Chordata > Actinopteri > Esociformes > Umbridae > Dallia > Dallia pectoralis. Next base: position 6,439,563 of record CM055754.1, read on the forward strand.
TGAAAACTTTAGGAAACGGCATCAATCAAGTAAATGGTTTGTGTAGAACGGAAGACATGCGTCGTTTTCAATTGCTGAAAACAGACAACACAGATGTTTTCCTAGGAGGCATAGCTTTTACAAGGGCCAAATTGTTATGGTCGGACCGCTGGGTCAGAGGATGGCTGAAATGGCAACTGGTACGAACTGACAAAAGGTCTACTGTGGCACAAGCCACAGAACGCGTTCTTATTGGTTACGCAAGGAATGTGTCACAGCACACAGTCCATCGCACCCCGCTGCTTTTTATATTACATCAGTGTTGGATAAATGCTCTGTTTTTGTCTTGCAGCCACCATTCTGTCCTGTGGATGGATTATATACCTCACCTATTATAACTCCCGCAACATTGGCCTGATTTTAACCCTCATCATCAACCGACTCTACAAGAATGGCTACATTCACATTGGTGAGTGTACATGAGAAGAATCATCGAAACTTCTTTGCAAATGTAGAATAAAACAAAATCTTATTTAGGCACGTCTGAGCGTGAGTGTAAACGTGTCGCCTGTCCAGATCAGTTTTGGCATCACTGACTATGTCGATCTTTTCTCTCCAGGGTCTTTCTCCTTCTCTGTGCTCTCAGGGAAGGTCATGTTTAGGGACGTGTACTTCATCAATGAAGACATGTCCATCAGGTGCCTACCATTACACTCTTCTGTTTTATTCTGTCGTGTTAGGTTGTTATGATGTTCCATTGTCCACACAAATACATGCTTCTGTTTTAGCACTATTCTGTCCTTTTATTCTCAAACATATTTTGTTATGCAGAATACAAGATGGTTTCCTTATTTTCCGCTGGTGGAAAATGTATAACCCTAAGCAGAAACAGCACGGTGAGTGGATTAAACAGTGGTTTGTAGTGTAGCCATTGGCCACTAAAACTTAACAGATTCACCTTGATCTTTAGCCATGTTGTCATGGTTACGGATCATCTACAAGATTCTTGATAATGAGCTCAATGTTGTAGATGTTCTGCTCTTCTTCAGACCCAAAGGCTGAGACCCGGCTTCATGTGACTGTAAATGGATTTGAGTTCCATGTTTACAACCGCACCGACATTTACGCACGGCTACAGAAGACCTTCGGGTTAGACCCTACACTAATACAGCCCAAAAAAGACGAGGAGCGAGAAAGAGAGGAGCGAGAGAAGAGCTTGGATGGTGTGAACATCAAGGCAGAGACTCCAGACCCTTCGACATCTTGGAGGTCTCTCATTCCTGTCATAAAAGTCAACATTAGCACCGTGAGTGACCTACCGGTTCTCTGAAGAAGTCCTCATCACTACGTTCTTTTTTTTCTGTATATACATAAATATAATGACTAGAGTAAATGAACTTACACAATATTATATTTCAATGAATGTTGTTTGTATTTCTTAAGGGTCGCTTAGCGTTCGGGAACCACCACCTCCCACAGACAATATGTGTCAACTTTGAGGATGCCTTCCTTACCTATGCCACCAAGCCCCCGTCCAGCCACCTGGACCAGTACATGCACATTGTCAAAGGCTCTTTGGAAAATGTCCGCGTCATGCTGGTTCCCAGTCCACGCTACCTTGGCATGCAGAATGATGAGTGAGTTGATTGTATATGTGAACCACCTGCCTCTAACAGTGACCCTCTGACTGAAATTACGCATGCATGCATACATACCCAGAGGTGTTTAACATCTTGGGAGCCACATACAAAAAAAAAATGTATTGCAGTTTTGTGAGATTCTGTGTCGTCCTCTATAGGCCACCCAGACTGATGGGAGAAGGATTTGTAGTGATGCAGTCGAATGATGTGGATATCTACTATTACCAGGATGAACCCGGTATGCGAGCCGAAATTATCCAACTAACAGCTTTCGTTAGTGCGCCACAAAGCAAAAACAAGAAGTGTTTTTCTTTAGTTAGAAGAGCAACATTTTGAATTGTTTGCTTTTTATAACAGAAAATGTGGATAATGTATCTGTGCTGTTAGTGAAATACGAAAGTGCTTAAAGAAGCGCATCTGAAAGTCCTTTTTAACAAGCAACAACCCTCCCTCTTCCACAGTTCAAATTTTTTCAGTTTCTGTCCATTTTAGAAAATTAACTCTAAATATTGTAGGGAGTCATCTAAACCACTGCAAAGTATCTTCAAATATATAAAAAACAAAGTTAATTAAGACATTGAGATTCCAGCACCATTTGAGCGAGCAAGTTGATAATAATCAGAATGGAATCAGATGGGCTTCACAGGGTACCGTTCTCGACTGTGCCAAGTCTGCAGGAAGTGGCTGTGATGAAGTAGGGACTTTATTGTATGCCATGGATTTGTGGGGACAAATTGGGTAGAAGTGCTTATTGATAACACTTGGAACTAAGGTAATTAGAATAGTGCTTTAGTAGCATTATTAACAGTAGTCTGTTATGAGAGTCAGAATCAGGACTTTGTTCAACATTTAGAACACACATTTACACGTAATAAGCTCAGTACATAGTGGTTTTGTGGACTGACATTTCCTCTCTTATTTTCTTGTTTTGGTGCAGCCTGCCCATCATTGACTTGAATAATTGGCTATTTTGTAGAGTTGTCTAGGCTAGGCGAAGACCGTGGGGTGCTTTCTGAGATGGCAGGTAGCCAGCAAGTGTTGAGAGTGATTGAATATACATGCGATTAAATTGTATTACTAGCTACGTGGCCAATTATCCCATGCCATCATTCTTGTGCTGTTTCACGCTTTGCTTTTTTATGCATTGTCCCTCCAACAATGCCACTACTCATGATCAGGGGATCTTTCTAAGCAGTAAACATGCTACCGGTAAATTAGATGTGGCAGCTATAGCATTCAGATTATTTTATTTACCTAACCTGAAAACGTATTTCATGAAGCTGCCAGTTTTGTATTTTTTTTAAAACTTTTATTTAACCAGGTTGGCCGATTGTTCGAATCCTGTGTCATCCCCATAGACAGCCATGGGTCCCGCTAGCAGCCATTAGATTTAACACGCTGGACCCTGTTAGAGAACCAGGCGAGACAGTCAAGAGGGAAGCCCAGGGGATATTGTTAACACGATTGTTAACTGAATCAAATGCCTCGGACAGATCGATGTAAACTGCTGCACAGTAGTGCTTTTTATCTATGGCGGCTATGATGTTGTTGAAGACCTTTATAGTGGCTGTGGTGCAGCCATGACCAGCATGGAAACCAGATGGCGAAGCGGTTCTATTCTGGTTAGGGACTGTTTGTGCTGATGTATTAAAGCTATGTACACAATTTTGAGTTTCTTTGCAATTTCTCACATTGAATCCTCTTAATTTCCCAGATCAATAAATGGCTGATGAGTTTCTGAAGAAAGTTCTTTGTTTCTGGCCATTTTGAGCATGTAATCAAAACCATAATTGCTGAGCTCTAGATTCTCAACTAGTCTGAAGTTTTATTGCTGCTTTAATCAGCATAACAGTTTTCAGCAAAGAAAACATATCGTACTTCGCTGCGCTCACCAAGGAATGCAAACAATATACGAATCCTTACTTCAGTCACATAAACCATAGGCTCAAACCCAGCTGTATATGTCGTTCACCTGACAACTACCATTAAATCTTATACAAACTATGGTGCCAACAAAGGGACACAATTACAAACTCACAGGTGCACCGAATTTCCGGTCAATCACGTACCAATTACATTAAAGCACAAACAAAATATAAATCAAATAGATTTGAATACGTTACATATATATTTATACAAATATTTAACCCAACCCATACCTCATTTAAATAAACAGCATACATTAACTCCAAAGTGGTCCTTTACACAGCTGCTAACATTTTTGCTGAATGGTTTTACTAAATGATCAATTTGCCTTTTGCAATTCTAATCTTGGATTTGCAAACACAACGTGCGATTGGACCACAGGACTGATGGTTGCTGATAATGGGCCTCTGCATGCCTAATTCAATATTCTATGTAAAATTCACTCTTTCTAGCCTCAATCATTTGCAACATTATCAATGTCCACACTGTATTTCTAATCAATTTGATGTTATTTTAATGGGCAATTTTTTTTTACAAAAAATGTGACCAAAAAAACAAGATTTCTAAGTGAATTCAATGCATACCTTACATGATACCAAATGGGGTCAGATGCATCCTGTGTGTTTTTGATCATCCTTATGTCTCAAAAACCTGTTTGGAGACCAATGGCAAATTCAATAAATTGGACCGTGTTTAGATGAGCAGATATCTGTATACGAGGTTTCTCATTTATATCTGATATATAATTGTGTTAAAGCAATATTCGGTGAAGGCTATAAAATAATTGTTAATCATCGACAGTGAAATCATAATTGTAAAATGGAAGATGTTTTGCTCAATCATTACTTGTCCTCTAGCTTGCCTTCCAGCCAAAACAATTAACCAGGCAGGAAGTGCGTTGGTAAGGGAGGTGACTAGAAACCCAATGGCCACTTTAACGTAACTTTACAGATTCTCTGCAGTATTTGAACTTACAAGAATGTCAAAATTTTTTTGCAACAATAAGGATTTTTTTGGCCACAACGGAACTGAAGTTCGACAGAAATTTGGGTTTAACCTGGTTTAATGTTGTTCTTGTCTTATTTACATTATTTGGGTTTCGTTCTGTTTTCAGGCCTGGTCCCGGAGGAGCAGGAGAGTGGGGATCCGGAGTTGTGTGGGGAAGGAACCCAATTACAGGATCTGCCTCCTTGCTGGGGTCTGGACATTGTCTGTGGAAAAGGAACTGACTTTAACTATGGGCCCTGGGCGGACAGGCAGAGGTACGTGCACACACACACACACACACACATACCATGATTTTCTTTTGGCCAGACTGCATGATTTTTTTTGTGTAGATACCCTACAAAAGTAATTAAAATAATATTTATTCATGCAGGGACTGTCTGTGGAAGTTCTTCCTCCCAGCAGACTACCAGTCCATGGGTGTTACGGAGGTGGCTAAGCCTGGCAAACCTAGACAGATCCTGGCTTTTGAACTTCGCATGAACATCATTGCAGACGCCACTATAGACCTGCTTTTCACCAAAAACAGGGTACCAAGAGAGCAGGCTTCTCTCTCCCCCCCTAATATATCTTGTTATTAAATGCTCTGTGTATTAATTAATCAAGTATAATGTAGGTAAAGGTAGTAAATAACTAATTCAGCAGTCAATGGAATTAGTTGTGAACTATGGCTGCAAAGTGTACACTGTGTTTTTTTTAACAAAAATATTTAAACAGTGCTTACACACACTTGAAATTCACATAAAGTACAGGTATACCAGCAATTGGGGTGCCCTGATGGGAATTGTAGTTTAGTAACTAAGACCACGCAGTGGGACACAGCAATGTGAAATATATTGATTTCAGCCTTGTAATCAAATTCATAATGTGATAATATTTAATTATATTCCAAATGTATGACAATTGATTTCATTGATTTCATTCCATCGATAATTTGCGTCGTATTGCATTTCCTGCTTATAGGAAACGAATGCCATCCATGTGAATGTCGGCGCAGGCTCTTATCTGGAAGTAAACATCCCTATGACTGTGGGGGAAGATGGTGAGTCTGACAGTGAGGTATACCTGGGGCTCTTTAGGCAACTTGTGTGGGTAGGGAGGGGGTGTTGTGCTTACAGACTGACCGGAGTGGTGGCATGTGTTAATGCATTACTGCATTAATTATGACTTATAAATCGATGTGTCCTTTAACTCTTTAGCTTTCACTGTGTGCGTTTCTTTTGTCTTTTTCCAGGCTACTCTCCCACTATAAAAGGCCAGCTGCTCCATGTTGACACCACCACAAGCATGCAGTACAGGACCCTGCTAGAAGCTGAGATGCTAGCTGTAAGACATTTCAGATGTTAATGCAACACAATATAAGTGTACAACTTAACTACCATGACATTTAGGAGTTTAATATCTGCCGTCTCTCCCATCAGTTTCATGTGATTGCGAGCTATCCTCGTGAATGGAACATGCCCCAGTCATGGAACTGTGAGATTGAGGTGTACAAGGCCACCTATCACTTCATTTATGCTCAGAAGAACTTCTTTGCTGGTAAGACCTCTTCTCAATTTGGAAATGCAGGTTTGTCACATTTGCCATCAATCAACATCGATCAATGTACATAGTTACGCTATGTTCAAACGTTTGGGATCAATTAGAAATGTCTTCGTTTTGAACAGAAAAGCAATTATTTGTGTCCATTAAAATGACATCAAACTGATCAGTAAAACAGTTTAGACATTGTTAATGTTGTAAATGACTACGGTAGCTGTACAAACGGCAGATTAAACGTGTTATTAGAACACCGGACTGATGGTTGCTGATAATGAGCCTCTGTACGCTTATTAGATAGTCCATTAACAACCAGCCTCCAATTACAATAGTCATTAACGGCGTGAACAATGTCCACACTGTATTCAAATCTATTTGATGTTATTTTAATCAAGTTAATTAAGTTTTCTTTCAAATACATTGACCCAAACTAGGGCTGTTGCATCTGTGATTATATCGCAATGTTATAAAATGTGATTTTGAAACCGCAAAGGCTGCAATTTATTGTATGCCTGCCTTACTAACGCTGCTACCTCACTGCACTGTGTGTGTTGTGTTACTGACTGGAGATCAGTAAGATGATATCTATTTTTATTTATTTAAAGACTGTCTAGAAAAGTTCACATTATTGCAGTGGTTACAGTGACTATGAATTATCTAAATACTGAGTGTGGTGAAGCCACAGTTTTTTCTTTATTTTTTTTTTAATATTTCTGCGATCTACACTTAAGTTTGTGTGATTTGTTACTGCCTTTTATAATTATGTTTACTCCAGGCTTATTTGTCAGTGGTTTATGCTGTCATGATAATTATTACTTGTATACAAGGCTGGAAGTTCAACAAATAGGTAATTCATATCAATTCATGCATCACCTAATTTCTTCATAACATATAGGCCCCGCCTATAGGAAAGAACAGTTTATGTTTAATAAATCTAATATTGTGTTGGCATACTACAATTTGGTATTGCTTGTCTTTTTTGGATAATACATAAGATAAAGAGCTTTAAAAGAAATTGCATATTAAATCACAATCGCAATATTGGTAAAAAATTTGATTATTTTCCAAAATAATTCAGCCCTATCCCAAACGTTCGAATGGTTGTGTATTTTATTAAGTCCTATTTCTCTCAACAGTTGTCACAAAGGGCTTATACAGATGACCAATTGTCTTTTTTTTGGTTCATTCCTGTCTTTCTGTAGACCTGATTGGGGACTGGGCTAGCGACAGCGCACCAGATATATATTCCTTTGTCCCTTACTCCTGGAAGTTCAAGGTCCTCTTTCACCAGTTTGAGATGCTCTGGGCCGCCAACCAGCACAACTGGATTGACTGCTCCACAAAGCAACAGGAGAATGGTAAAACAGCTGTTAAAATGAAACGATCATAGTTATTAATGTTCAAGGATAATCCAAATACATTTCGTATAGTGAGCATGTTCTCTTTGGATGCACTTTTGATGCATGCAAAAATTGTAATGTTTTTTTTTTCAGTGTATCTGGAATGTAGCCTAACAAAATGTACCCTTTTCTCTCAGTGTACCTGGCCGCTTGTGGGGAGACTCTGAACATTGATTTCATGTTGCCTTTTAATGAGTATGTTCCTGCAACATGCAATACCAGGTTCTGCCTAAAGGTATGTACCTAATAGCAAATGCTGTTTTCCCATTCTTTATACCCATATAGGACTTCTGAGTTGACTTTGTTCCTGTGTTGCTACACACAGGCAGAATACACGGTCTTGCGGCTTTCCCTGCCAGACTGCCACCCCAGTAGGTACCCTCTGCTCACCCTTGCCAAAGACTACCAGAACAGCAAGTTGCCCCCTGACATGAGCATGCCTGCGGAGAACCAGAGCCATGGCGGCCCGCCCAAACACAACAAGTCTGGCTGGAGGAAAATCACCCAGGCAGAGTGAGTGTGCGATCCACTAGCAGCGAACGTATTCCACCTGTTTTGTAATTTAGTCATCGTTTATTTGGACATACAATTTTACCAAACTCATAGTTATTGTTGTATAATTACTTATTTATTTTTTTCAGGGCTGGCTGGGTGGACTGTTGGACAGTCCCCAACTTCTTGCTCATAATTGATTACACCTGGCACCCCATTTACCCACAGAAGGCAGACGAACAGCTCAAACAGTCGTGTAAGCAGGGTCCACAGGTTTACCTGAGTTTGTATGTTAATATGGTTCTGTCTTGCTTATGATTATGTAAATGTTTATCAATGCAGTGTCGGAGATGGAGGACGCCATGCTGTCGTCCCTGCGCCCCCCTGAGCACTCATCCGGGACCCACCCGCCACCTCCTCACCGCTCTACAACCGGCAGTAGAGTGAACACAGACCCGTCAGAGCTGCCCCCAGACAGGCTTCACGTGGAGATGGAGATGTCCCCTGACTCTCAAATCATCCTCTACGGGCCCATGCTTAAGACCCTCGTATCCATCAAGGTACAGTCAAAAAGGTTTATATACTGTGCATCCGGAAAGCATTCACCGCGCTTCACTTTATCTACATTTTGTTATGTTACAGCCTTATTCCAAAATGGATGCAATACATTTTTTCCCTCAAAAGTATAAACACAACACCCCATAATGATAATGTGTTTTTCTTTTAAATCTAAGTATTCACAGCCTTTGCCATGACACCAAAAATTGAGCTCAGATACATTCTGTTTCACTGATCATCCTTGAGATGTTTCTACAACTTGATTGGAGTCCACCTGTGGTAAATTCAGTTGATCGATTGGACATAAAGAGTGAATACTTTCTGGATGCACTGTACATGCAGGACTTCAAACTACATCTAAATCAGCCGCTGTTGGAAGTAGATTCATAAATAGCAACTGATACACTTTTGATCTGTTTGTCCATCTGCCAGAATTGTTGGAAATATTGAATAAAATATTATAACGTACAATGTCAAAATGTAACAGGATTTGTAAATCACCATTTTCATCACTTAATTATTTTGCCATTTTGTTTAGAAGTAATCTCAAGATCTATCTGTTCAACCATCTCGCCTCCTCTTTGTTCAGGAGAACTACTTTGGTGAGGATGACATGTACACAGACTTTGAGGAGGTGGTGTCTAGCCCTGTGCTGTCCTCCTTGTCCACCCCCTCGACCCTAGGCTGGTCTCCGCTAGGTCTGGACGATGACAGGAGGGATGCTACCACTGTCCATCCCCTGTCCATGCGTCCCTGGGACATCACGGTCCTCATCAACCTGTACAAGGTACACGGACGCCTGCCCATGGTAAGCCATCTTCAACAGCAACACATTAGGTCTATGGATACCACCTTTTACCTGTTGTGTCAGTGCTAAAGAACTGTGTGTGTGTGTGTGTGTGTGTGTGTGTGTGTGTGTGTGTGTGTGTGTGTGTGTGTGTGAACAGCACTGTGGTAGTGACAGTCCTGAAGGACCCTCAGGATTCCTAGAGAGGCTGTGCTTTGAGATGAAAAAGGGCTACAAGGAGACCATGCTCCAGCTTGTGCTTTCACCGGCTCACGTCTTCGTCAGTGACAACTACCAGGTGAGTCAATCGACTTTATGGATGCACCACAGATTTCATAATTATTTATTCACAATACGCGACGGTATAGGATGCAGTAGGGCTTCACAATTTGTATCAAATATCAAATACCAATTTCTTGACCAGAATACAGTAAAAAAATGATATCCCAGTGAGCTCAGCTAGATCAATAATCAGAAAGTGGCAGCTGCATAACCTGAGCATTGTCGAGAAAAGGCCCTCAAAGCACAAACAACAAGGACACTTCTGATTGATTCCATGGAGGGCCAAAATTACATTGGCGTATGGAGCTAAACCAGAATTGGGTGTGTACTGAAAGGTGGCAGAAAAGATGATTGAAAACTTAAGTGACCTACCCACAATGGTGGAATATCTTCTGTGGACCAAGATGGAGATTATTTTTATCAGGAAAATAACCTGAAGGACTAGGACATTTTGGTTTGGCTCAAGAAAAACAGGTGAATGTCCTACAGTGTTGGAGTCAAAACAACCCAGAGCCAACATGCCCAGAAGAACCAAAATCACTTTAAGATGTGTACTAAGCTGGTACATAACCCCAAAAAGGTTATTCCAGAAAAACTTTATTGTGTAGGGATTTCATTGTTATTAGGATGTGACACTGTCAGTTTTCTTCTTTATATTTTCTAACAGTAACATTATACTAACTACAATAATTAATTTGTATTTGTTTTTTTAAATGCCAAGCATGCAACATTTCTATATTTATTATTATTATTACTACAGTACCTGTCAAAAGTTCAGACACGCTTACCCAATCAAGTGTATTCATTATTATTGTTGTTATTGTTATGTTTCTTAATTATGTGCATCCACACAGCGTCCCACATCTGATGGTGTTCTGAGGGACGGCCACCTTAGCCTGTCCGGCCTTCAGATGCGTGCCCACGCCATGTTCTCAGCCCAAGGCCTGCCTCCAGGTGCCGACACCCTGGAGTACGCCTGGCTCATAGACATGCAGGCTGGGGCCCTCACTGGAAAGGTCACCGTGCCTCAGGTCTGTTTTCATCCCTCCAATGTCTCTCTCTCTCTATGATTTGATTTGGTACATTTCTAATGAGTGTGTTGCCCTTCAGCTGGCCAGTGTGATGGAGTGGGGTGAGACGTACATGTTCCATGTCTTCTCGAGGGAGTTCCAGCTGGAACAGCCCAAGCCCTCTGTCATCTGTCAGCATGGGATGGATCGCCGTCTGTGTGACTCCAAGGTCTAAATCGGATTCCAAATGTCTATCCGAGTGTATCGGGGAAATTCGTTTTTCCCGACACAGCCGCGGGACTTGTCCCTTTAAAATCCAAACGGAGTATGTGTTTGGCGGTATCAGAGAGAATGTCATACGTGTTAATTGGATCTAAATTCATCAGAATGACAGAATATGCCTGGTTTATTCCCACATGGTTCTAACAAAATCAAACCCGTCTGGCGGCAAACGTTAACTTTCCATATGCGTTTTGTTGTTGTTTTCTAGTTTGGCCTATCAAATAGTGGCTTGGTCCGTACATTTTTTCAGGTGCAGTTTTTGTCTTTCACTAATTTTTGCGCTTTAATGCATAAAAACACTGTATTGCTTGAGTGTAGACATGTAGGTCTATAAAAGTGAATATAGATTGTATTTTTGTAGGCTAGAATGAACTGCTTTTCAAAGCTGCAATACCTATCTCACACAGAACAGCTTTCATACACAGTCAAATTATTTCAAATGTGTTTTATATTAGCAATAGTCAGAATGTATTGCTCACATTGATAGATGTTGATATTATCATATCAATGAGTTTCAAAGTATGTGACTGCAGTCTCATACTGAATTATTTTTGTGCACAATATCATGAGACCAAGGGTTTCCATCATCTGTAAATCTTCATGTGTCAGTCAAAAGACGACCCTAGATGAAAAATAATGGGCAATGAAAATGTATAAATATTCCTGTTAGGAATTTTTGCAATACGGTACTAACCTACACTGAAAGTATTGTTCAGTGTATTTCTGGACCCCATTAAATGACCGGAATAAAATTAGCTTTGTAAAGAGTTACATTTTACAAACCAAATGTCAAAATGCTTTTTTTTAAACTTTTTTTTAATTGTCCGTTTATAAAAACACAAACACGTCATTGGCTTGTACAAAGTGAAAGGCAGCATACCACCAGACATTTTATACCTGAAAATCACCAGTCTATATTCTAGTCCTTCTCCTAAAACCCTGTTTTGTTTGTAGATGTCCTGCCTCCCCGGACACTGCCGGACGTCTGAGGAGCTGAAATACACCATGACCCGTCTGTCAGTGGACGGGGCTGACCTGTTTATAGTGGAGCACAGCTGTGCAGCCAACATCAAGGTGGCACGTGTACCTTAAATGCTTGAACGAAACATTCTCATTACTGAAATAGTAGTTGAGACAAACGGCTGTGTTTCTGCCTTCCCTCGGCGCAGACGGGGGCTATCAGACTGGCCAACTGCAACTTGCACAACCAGGCGGTGGGAGAAGGGATCAGTGCCATGGTGCAGGACGTCCATATCCACCAGTACATGGAACAGCAGCAGCCGCAGTCAGACGGGGTGCGTCTTGGGGCATCTCCGGTTCAGGGGTTAGGACTTGGCCAGCCGCCGGTGCTGCGGAGGTCTTTCTGGTTGGAGGCTGGCTCCGTCAACTTTGCCCTAATCACGGCTGACGTGGCATTGGCCGCCGACCACCCGGCCAAGTATGAGGTGCAGAGGCAATTCCTGGAGCTCCATGACGCTCAGACGAAAAGGTGGGAATACACAATAGAAGGAATTACTCTTTATTCATCTGAAAGGGTGTCTGATCACCACCAGCAACAAATATAGTTAGAGAAGACAGACACGCTGGTGTGCATCGGAACACGACTTGAGCTCTCCGTCTCCCTGTTTTCCATTATTCCAGGCTATGGTTTCTTTGGCCGGACGATACGGGGCATAACAAGCGTAGCAGGAATAAGTGTGGCTGCCTGGGGGGCTGTCGTTTTTACGGGGGCACCAACACGGGCCTGGAATTCTTCCGCCTGGATGAGATGACCCCCTCCTCCAGTTCTGCCTTCTCGTCCTGCTCCGAGTCAGACATGTGCTATGGTCAATCACTGCTGCAGCCTGGAGAGTGGATCGTCACCAAGGAGACGCACAAACTGTCAGATGGTATGAGTGTTTTCTTTATATGTGTCAGTAGGTACCGGAATTATAGTTAATTGGGATCGTTGGCCAGTACAGGTAATTTCTGTGTCCGCTGTGAAACAGGCTTAATGTATATGGTGTAACACCGACCTACAGTACACTTCACTTTGTATTCTCTCCTACAGGTAAGGGGGTGGGAGTAAGAAAGGACACGTGTACGCCCAGTCCAGCCATGGACCTTGGAATGAGGTGTCAACACTTGAGCCTGCAGGTGCCTCAGCGCTCCCACAGTCTGGCCTCCTCCTCTGAGGAAAATAGTTCGTCCAGTGCTGCTCTGCCCCTTCTGGCTGGGGAGAGGGACAGCCCGTCACCCAGCACCGAGGAGCACATGTTTGCCATGAACAACAAGATCATCGCAGAGTGAGTTGCACAGACGTGCACCACACATGCTCTCACATTATCACATCTCGCCCTCATCCTGCATATGACTCCTCATATAGAGGGTAGCTGTTTTTTTTACTTCACGTGGCTTCTCTTGATATTTTGAACCCCTGCTATCCTCCCAGCGGTCTAACTGAAGTCCCTGAAGGCTCGCCGGTCTCCCCCAACAGTGGCCAGGAGGGCTCATCCCTCCACTCTCCTCTTCGCTCGCCCCTTAAGCGCCAGTCCTCTGTGCACTCCAGTCGGCTGGGAAGCACCAAGAGCCTGTCTGCGGCCGTCTTCCCCGACAAGCCCCCGCTGCCCCTTTCCGGAGTCCAATTCAGCAGCGAGGTGTCCCGCAGCGACGAGAACGTCCTCGACTCGCCTCGACAGCGCCGGAGCTACGGCTCCTTCCCCTTCACGCCGTCGGCGGACTCGAGCACCTTCCACCAGTACCGCTCCGCCGACTCCAGCATGTCGGTGGCGGACAGCGAGGCCTACTTCTCGGCCGCCGAGGACTTCGAGCCAATTAGCAGCGCAGACGAGGCCCCTGGCACCTACCCTGGGAGGAAGAAGAAGAGGAGGCCGCAGCAGCAGCAGTATCCTCCCCCGCAGCAGCCCTACCACATGGACTACTACAGGTGGGTCCAGTAGCGGCTAACGCGCTCCTAAAGGGTATTTTATCTGGCAACTTACAAGTCATTATCGCACTCTAACCAATGTGTTTGTGTGGTATTTCAGTCGCAGCTCCATCTACCACAGCGTCGAGGGGCCCCTCACCTATGTGTTGAACGGGGATCTCATCACGGAGCCCAGGCCCCTGCTGGCCATGCTACCTCCCCTACCGGCTCGCCCGATCCCCAGCCACCAGTCTCAGGCCTCCTTTGTGTCAGCACTGGGGTTGGAGGAGGAGGGCTCGGTAGAGGAGAGCCCTGAGCCTGGTTTGGTGACGCGCCAGCCTCATGTCATGGCCTGCTATCAGAGCTACCTGGCCCACTACCAGGTGAGGCTGGAACCCAGTGGTGTACCCCAGGGGTGCACTGCACACGTTTACCAATAACCTCCGCTTTTAAACGAGGCTGCGTTATGAATGTTTCAGATGTAGCTAATGTGTTGCCTTCCAAATCCGGGTCTTTTGCTTGGCTTCTTTTCACATTTTTGATTGGCATTGTAATGGTTCATTAGTATTTCTGATAAGCAGAAAAAACAAACCCAAGATATGTCACAACGTGTCATACAGCTGTCATTATATAACTGACTATGCCATACAGTAGGTTTTCACTGTGGGTGGCTCTTCTCTTATGGAGTGAAACAGACGTCATTCAACGACGACAATAATACAGAAAAGATTCCTCACATTTCCTTTTTGTTTTGTTACCATTGAAATGGAATAAATCCCTGAATCAGCAAGGCGATCAGTTGGTTGTTTGATTCTCTACCCCTAAATGATCAGATCTAGTCATGAGAGATCTTTTAGAATCTTGAACGCTTATTAATGCCATTCAGCATCCTGACTGTCTTCTGAATACACCACAGGTGTCCAATTGGTCTCAGAAGCAGCCCACCAATAAGAGGACCTCCAAGTCCTCTCTGCATCGACCCCTGGACCTGGACACACCCACCAGTGAGGAAAGCTCTGCTTCCTTCGACCAGCTCTCTGTGCCGAGCTTTAAGGTAAGAAAAAACCCAAGCATTGCATTTGCATGTGTGTGTGACTTTGTGTCTGGTTTTCTTTTGAGTACCATGAAGTATAAACATTATTTTGTATAAATCTTATGTTGTTTGCAGGTGGTGAAACAGGGGCTTTCTGCCAGCTCTCTACTGGACCGAGGCCTTTCATTGTTCGGGGACACAAACAAGTATTCACATTTATTTTTCTTGCCTTTTATTAGTTATTCAAGTTGTGAGTGTTTGTGCGTCTGCCTGTGGGCTTATTTCCGGTGTGTGTGTATGTGTGTGTGTGTGTGTGTGTGTGTGTGTCTTTCTGTGTGAATATTGAAGCTTCTGCTCATTATATCTACAGTGCCTAGATAAAATCTGCACTTTTTTAGGGTCATTATTTGAAGCCTGGTTCAATCACGCCTTACAGAACTTTGTGAGTGTTCACCCTGGGTTTCTATAACACCCTGCAATGCACCGATTCCAGGTTCAATGCCTTTTCACAAGTCTAATTGGTTACCAGCCTACTAGCCAATGTAGCTGTTTTCTTAGGAAAACTTTCCCTGTCAATTTTATGTTTCCTTCTGTGTCATTGACCTCTCCACCAAAGAGCGTCGAGTGGCTTCTTTTCCATTTTTAATACATTTATTTTTCTTTTCTTTTTTGTTGATGTCTAGCTACTCTTAACCTGTTGTATAGCTTTTGTGCAATTGTTGTCTTTTAACATGTCCGTTCTAGCATCCCACTAACAAAGTCCCCAATCGTTTGAGCTATTTCTATCCTAGATATATCACTATAGTTTTTTCCCATTCAGTGTTGCCTGGCTTATGTTTTGATTTTTTTTTATTAAAGTTTTTCTTGCTACTTAAAATTTTCTTTATCACAACAATGTACTTTTCACATTAAATTTAAAAAAGCTCAGTTGACGTCAGATCATTATTTCAATAATATCTCAACTGTCTGCTCTGTGATATTTATATATTGCTATCACGTTTTTCTCTATAGCCAACCGTATACCCCCTTGGATAAGAAGGGGACGGAGAACACAGACGACACCCCCACTGAGGACTGGACACTGGAGCAACCCCTTTCCCAGACCAGAACTACTGCCATTGTGGAGGTGAAGGGGGCCATCAATGTGGTGCTTACCCCTCTTGTGGCTGAAGCCCTTGACAGGTAATCCAAAGTATTACCATACATCATACTTTATTCATAACCATTCACAAGTATCAAATTTAAAAGCCAATACTCAAAGCAACAAGAATGTCTGTACAGTGGCTTCCCAGGGTATACATTACATCCCAGTGAAATATAAAAGAAAAAATAATTAATGCCATTTTCTTTTCCAATATTGTTTACTATGCAATTCTTTTTTTTAAAGCTTTTTACTCCAGACTGCTTTACTCTCACATGTCACGTGACCGGAGTAGACCATATTTTTTTGTTTCATCATTTTGTTTTATCATTAATCGTTCAGCACTACAAAATATAGCTTTTGACTTCTAATTAGAGGCACCTTTGCGCAATTACATTTAGTAAGTTCTGTTGCACCTAGATGTAATTCTACTGCTTTCCATCTGCATAATGTGTCTCCAAACTCTTTATTTCCCCAACTACTCTTGTCATACATCAGGAATATAATGGAATGTTCTTTCAGATACATTGAGTCCATGGTCCACTACGTCAGCATCCGTCACCCTGCGGCTATTCTCGATGACCTGCACGGAAAGGTCCTAAACGAGGCGTATCAGATCAGCAAGTCTACGGTGACTGAATCCGTAAGTGAAACTTGCCAATAGGCAAACAAGGCCATAGGGTTGCGTTCTATGAAGGAAACATAATGCATGTGCATTTTCTGCACTATAGAGCTCGACCAAGCAGGAGCACAAGCTGTCCAAGACTGAGGGTACCACAGGCTCCCTCAACACAACCCACGGCCAAACAGACCTGACAGTCAAACCTGACAATGTGAAGATCAAGGGCCTGCAAGCTAACGTGTCGATACCCAAGGTAGGAACTTTGTTGTTGAGTTCTTTTGACCTTTTAATCTTTTGAATTAGTCTTACGCGACATGGAATTTAGCCAAACGAGTTTTAGGCCGAATTTAGGCCTTTCCTGAGTTGCATCTCAGAAGTCTAACTCTTCTGTTTTTCCGTCTGTGTAGGTGAACCTTTGTCTGCTCCAGGCTTCTGTCGAAGAGTGTGCTCCCTCGAACTCCACGAAGAGCCATATCACCCACGTGTCCCTGGTTGCTCTCTGCTTTGACAGCATTGCCACACAGTTTCGCATGAACAGGTAACCTCCCTTCCATCCGCTTTCCTTTGTCTTCTTGGATCACTCCGACTCGGTGACATCGACTGCGTACCGTCTGATCCACAGGGGCATAGTGGAGGAAACGCCCAACACTGCCGAGCATGGGCGTCCCTCCGTCAACTTGGAGAAGTACGCCTCGGCCAGCAAGATGCAGCCACAGTCCTCTGGATCTCTCCGCTCCAACGCTGGCATTGAAAAGGGCAAGGAGGTGGCAGCGAAACTTAACATCCGCCGCATACACAGCCAGTTACGTGGCCTGGACTCTAAAGGTGAGAAGATAAGACATTTTAATTGGGTACTCGGCGCTGGGCTTGTGGCGTTTGAGACCCCTGCTCTCATACAATGAGTCGTTAGCCAATTCTGAAGCAGCTTCTCGTTTGGTCTTTCAGACATTGGGACGTGTGCCATCACGGCCATTCCATTTGAAAAGTCCAAAGTGCTGTTCAGTCTTGAGGAAATGGATGAATTTGCCCTGGTGGACGAGACAGAAAACCAGGTAGCTGCAGACCTGATGCGCACGGCCGCCTCCCTGGAGAAGTGGGGCTGGATCATGTTTGAGTGTGGTATTGAGAACCTCACCGTGAAAGGTAATGTATCGTTTTCATACGTATGAGCTGTATTCTTTATATTCCCAATCAATTAATTTGATTCCAACAGTTTAAAGAGTCTTGTTAACGGAAACAACAGATATAACAGAGTTTCCTCTGGGATGTGGACATGTACGGCTACGCAGCTGTAATCGCTGCGTGTCTAACCTGGATGTTAAAGCCTGTGGTTCCAGCTAGCCTTATCAAATAAAATAATCTCAAATTAAGACATAATTTATCTGTCAGCCAGTTACTGATCATCACCAGCTCTGAGCTGAGCTCTATTCTATCATCTCATCATTATGAGTGAATGAATGTGCTTAATTGTTTACGTACATACATTGCTAGAAGGAAAATAAAATTTTAATTGCAAGAATTACTTTGCAGAGGCTAGGTAAGATGACTTATATCATTTCCAAACCAAAGTGGACAACAGAACCAGATAATTGCAAGGTGCAACTCAACCAAATACTTTTGGAGGTCACTGTGTAGTTATAGAAAACCCCACAAAACACATTAGAGTTTACACTCATGTAAAGATGACATTTATTGTCTCTAACCTCACGTTTGCCTAATACTGTGTTTGTGTTTACATGCGTGTGTGTGTGTGTGTGCCTCCTGTGTTTCTATGGGTGCAGGTGGGCGTCAGTCTGGTGCAGTTCTGTACAGTGCCTTCGGTGTGATGGGCCAGACGGGGACAGCCATGAAGAACGGCGTTTCCAAATCGAATGGCTCGTCGGGCTCTCAGACAGGCAGTGGCTACAGCACAGATGTATCTGATGACAACCTGCCGAACGACGCAACCAGCCCCAACTCCGATGCCAACGAGAACTCGGATTCTGAGGATCAGGTGACTAACCGCGTCGACCTGTTCGAACCTTATGTCAGTGGCGGAGAGCTTTCAAATTAATG
Organism: Dallia pectoralis; assembly: GCA_029465975.1. NCBI lineage: Eukaryota > Metazoa > Chordata > Actinopteri > Esociformes > Umbridae > Dallia > Dallia pectoralis. The sequence continues at coordinate 6,458,219 of CM055754.1, forward strand.
TTGTTGTTTTTTCCGCCCCTGACTGTGTTTATTGCTGTTGTAGGATGAAGGCGTAGAGTCTGATGACCTGAAGAAGGACCTGCCACTAATGCCCCCGCCCCCTGACTCCAGCAGCATGAAACTAACCATCACGGAGATCTGGTTTAGCTTTGCTGCTCCCACCAATGTCCGCTCGCCCTCCCAGGCCATGTCCAGACAGCTAAATCTCCTGAGCACAGCTACCCCGGCTATCGGAGCTTGGTTGGTTCCCATCGACCAGCTCAAGTCCTCTCTACGTAAGCTGGACATGGAGGGCACTTTGAGAGTGTGTGCTGTTATGGGCTGCATTATGACCGAAGCTTTGGAGGTTAGTAGTGCTTATGGACTCTACTGCCTTGTATCCAAATATTTCTCACCCACTGTATGTGTATATATATATATATATATATATATATATATATATAAAACGTATCATCAATATCGACATTTCTATCATGATAGAAATGGTATTTTCTTGCCGCCCATGCCTTTTGTAGTTGATGATTTGTCTTACTGTCTGCATTTTATGTAGTCAATTACTTGTATGATTGGTTTTGGTGATTCAAGTATATTCTGATTCTATGACAAACATATTGCTCTTTCCCATATTCCAAACAGAAGAAGAGTATCCACATTCCTTTCCGGAGCAAGTACAACCGGGTGACCAAGCGAGCGCGGTACCTCCACGAAAACCCTTCTTGTCTGCTATGTAACATCCTGCACCGCTATCTAGAGCAGGCAGACTACTCAGTGATAGAAGAGGCGACCATGGTGAGACCTGTGTGTGTGTGTGTGCGTTATAGTGTGTTTTATTAGCTTCAGAACTACAGAACACACAGCTTGTGTGGATCTACAATGCCCCCGAAAGTATTCACAGCGCTTCGCTTTCAGCACGTTTCGTTATGTTACAGCCTTATTGCAAAATCTATAAAAACAATGTTTTCCTGGATTTGAATCTGTTTTGAAATAAGGCTGTAAAAACAACGTGTTGAAAAAGTGAAGTGCTGTGAATACTTTCCTGATGCACTGAGCTCTCTCCTAATTAGTCATTAAAACATTTTGTCCTCAATAGAATGATGGGTTGCCTGCCCTGGTGACACTAAAGAAGGGCCTAGTGGCTCTGGCTCGACAGTGGATGAAGTTTATAGTGGTGACCCAGGGCTTCAAGGCCATTGGCTTAATGAGGCCCAGCCAGCTGCCCAAACCCAAGGAGATGCCCCAGCAGCAGGCCTTTATGGATCAGAGCCAGGGTCTGGATAACGGAGCCACACTGCAGAGTGACACCAGTGGCGACGGGGCAGAGTTTGAGTTTGATGCTGGTAGGCGTTTATGTTTATTCTCTCCCAGTGGTGTATTTGGGAATTTCGTGGTGAGTGACTACATGACTGATCTGTCTATCAAAACGATTGTAAACATCCTGAAAAGTCCCTTTTTTATGTTAATGAGTTTGATTATATCAATGCGAACTACGTTGATGACCGTGATGCATATGCATTATGTTGGTCCGATCGGTAATAGGATGTGTTATCTTCTGTTTAGCCACAGTTAGCGAACACACCATGCTTTTGGAGGGAGCCTGCAGCCGTCCACCCCCTACAGCAGAGAAATCTGGACCGGTCAGCGGTGTGGAGATCATGAGGAAGCTCTCAAAGTCCCACACGCACAATGAATCTGCCCTGAAAATCAAGGTACTGGTGCGTATGTGTTTTTACTCTAAACAACTTATCTATAACTCTTTTCTTAGGCACGTGCCATTATTATACTTAATTCTTATAAAGGAGTAGATGTGTTTTCACACCAGTGTTGTGTGCACCCTAGGGTTCCCACCCATACCAGTCCCTGAGCTACACCAGCGGGGACACGGCAGCTGACTCCCCTGCTCATGTGAGTCATGCATGCGTGGCTGCCAAAGACAGCCCCCGTAAGGAGAGCCTGCTGAGCTATTTGACAGGCAGCTTCCCCAGCCTTCACAACCTGCTAGAGGGCACGCAGCCGAGGAATGAGCCCGCGACCAAGACCGGCGCGCAGACACGCACGGGTAGGCAGACACGCACGGGCACGCAGACACGCACGGGCACGCAGACACGCACGGGCACGCAGACACACGAGAGGGCACGCAGACACACGAGAGGGCACGCAGACACACGAGAGGGCACGCAGACACACGAGAGGGCACGCAGACACACGAGAGGGCACGCAGACACACGAGAGGGCACGCAGACACACGAGAGGGCACGCAGACACACACTTTTTCTCATGGATCTCATGTCCAGCACTTTGTGTTCCATTTCTGTACCATGATTGGTGGAGAAATCCTAAATTGTGGTTCGTTGGCTTTTGTTCTAGGTAACAGTGTGGGGCCAGATGCACTTACAGAGCACCCACTCCTGTCAGAGCCCTCGTCAGTCAGCTTCTACAACTGGATGTCCAATGCTGTTGGCAACCGGGGCCGAGCGAACCCCATACCTCAGGAGTCCCCTGTCAACCGCTCCCAGCACAACAGCCTGCAGACAGGTGTGCTGGGGAATGTCTTGTGAAAATCATTTGAAAGCTCTGTTTATGTTAAGGGGCAATGTCAGCATGGCACGCCAACCCAAAAAGCAAATTGCAGGATATTATTAATATGTATTTCTATGTGATCGGCGTGTCCATGTCATGTTGCTCCTCAGGCGTCACGTGTAACCTGCCCACCATCCCATCTGCGTCTGACTTCAACACGGTGCTGTCCAGTGACCAGAACACTCTGGATGGAACTCAGTCTCAGCACTCTCAGCATAGCAGCAGCCAGGATGACATAATGATGGCTGACATTGACGAGGGCAACCAGTGTCCCGCGGCTGTGCAACTAGCAGATGCACAGGTAACTGGGCGACTGGCTGGGCGACTGGCTGGGCGACTGGCTGGGCGACTGGCTGGGCGACTGGCTGGGCGACTGGCTGGGCGACTGGCTGGGCGACTGGCTGGGCGACTGGCTGGGCGACTGGCTGGGCGACTGACTGATATGATTCTCTCGCACTCCCTGCCTCACACAGGTTGTGTTCAAGCCTCTGCTGAGTCACGCAGGGATCCAAGCTCAGGACACCACTCCGCTCAGCTACAAGATGTACTTTGGGGAGCACCTTTCCTTCTCCGGCACATTGGAGTGTCTTAGAGCAGACATTGTGGACTCGGATACGTCCAAGGAACGAAAGAACAAGCGGTCAAAAAGGTCAAATGGATCTTTGTATCTCTGTATGTGCTGATAGTTTTAAAGGTCCAATGTGTTAAAAACCAAGACACAAAGGCAATACACTTTTCTTGTTTTCATGCCATCTCCAGACAGGGCATGCCAAACCTCCAACCGCTGGAGTTGAAGCCGGCACTGTTGATCGAGACGTTCAGCCTAAACGCTGTTGTAATGGAGAAGTCCACCAGCACGGGACCGCCTAATTCCATGACCGCTGCCGCGCCACTGGCCTTCCACGATCTCAACCGACGCCACTACAACACCTTCCACTGTGACTTCACCATCGCCTGCCAAGCCATCAGTCAGCGCGTCGACATGGCCCTGGTGCGCCTCATCCATCAGTTCAGCACCATGGTCGACGACATCAAGGCCACGCAGACGGACATTAAACTGAGCCGCTACACCGCTGGCTCCGCCTCTCCGACACCCACCTTCAAGGCGCGGCCCTACCGCCACTTCCGCTCCTCAGACTTCAGCCGCAGCTCGCGAGGCAGCCTCAATGGGGCCGGGGGCCGAAGCGGGGCCGCTGGCGGAGGAAGCGCTGCCCAGAAGAGCAAACGGGGTGGAGGAGTGGGTCAACCTCCCAACGGACCCCCTTCTGGACTGGACACGCTGGGCAGGAGGGAGCCGCGCGGACGCAACACGCTGGGTCGCTCTGAACGCCGCACCTCCAAGGTTTAATGAGTTGTTGCTCTCATTTTTATATTAGAACTAAGATACCCTCCGCTTATATTGGCATGTTCTGTAAATATGAGTGAAAAAATATTCCCTGTTTATCCTGTTGATCTTTCATTGAAAATATTAACAAAAACCGAACCTTTAATTTAAATTAAAAATTTAAAGATAAAGACAATTCTTATAATGAAACAAATATTTTCCCTCATATATGTGTGCTGCAATTATTGGCTATCCCATCATTCAACACTTTGCGCAACCTTTCTTTGCCAAGACTTTTGCTCTGACGGTTAAAATGGGCATTTTCATGCAGCTCAAAAACGTCTGTTGCACATGGTTACTGTATTTTCTGGCGTTATATCGCGAATGTATGCATTTTTAGGGGTGCCAATAATAAAGGCACACATGTTTTGGAGAGAAATATTCATACAATTTATCCAATCATTCTACTTCAATTGAAGTTTAGAATTTTGTGGATTATTTTCCATGAAGGACCACCATTATAAACTTTTTTTAATGCCTGCTTTGCTCATAAGGGTGCCAGCAAAGGTGGTGGTGACTGCCATGTGCTCCGTTTCTATTGGTATCTAACAATATCCCACCTTTAACTGACTAAGGTGTCGCGTAAAGGCTCCCGGGACGTGGCGGACCACATGGCCATTCAGATGGACGACTCAGACTCCATCACAGTGTCGGAGCAGAGTGAGCCCTCAGCTGAGTGCTGGCAGAACATGTACAAACTGCTCAACTTCTACTCCCTCATTTCTGACCCAACCGGTATCCTGGAGAAGAGCTCCCCAGAGACCTGTCTGATAGGTGTGGCTCTCTTCAAAGTCTTCATTTGCAATTCTCCATAGTTAGCAAAAGGGCCTTTGGCTGTCATTTCTGTACATCCCACATGTTACGCTACTCACATACATGTTGTGTCCTTTGATCCTTTTGATCGGGTATTCAGAACTTCTAATTCCACCTGCGGCGATTTCAATTGATTGGACGTGATTTAGAAATTCACGCGTCTCTATACGGCGTCCCACACTTCACTGTGCATGTCAGAGCACCAATCAATCCGGGAAGTTCAAGGAACTCTCAGTAGACCTCCAAGATACATACATACATACATACATACAAGATGAGTCATAGATATGTGTGAAGGTTGTACAAATGCTTAATTATTGCAAGTTGGACAGTGTACTCCATCATCGTGAAATCGACCTGGCTAATGCATTCTTTATGGTGAAATGGCAGCAACTGGGTGATTGGTCAGGGTTTTGGTTTGCCATTTTGGATCGATTCATGGTAGAAATGTAATTTAATTAGTCAAAACTAGACCTGAATAATCTCCAAATCCACTGTATAGTCTATTGTAAATATGTTACATCAAATTAAAAAGAGAATTGAAAAAGCATTTCTGTCACTGCATAGTTTATGTGCTTTTCTGGTCCCATAACAGTTTACATCCCAGTAGTAAGTAACAGACCAATACGCTGTTTTGTGTGTTTGTCTCTGGTCTGTGCAGACGTTCGCCGTAGCCCCTCAGAGCCTCTGTGCCGGGTGATCTTTGAGAACGAGCAGCAGGAACCCGCCACCCCAACTAACAAGCCCGTCCCTGGCCTCGGGGCCGGGGGGCGACGGCGCAGCCTGGTGAGCTCTGAGCCGCAGCACGTCACCCTCATCGTGTTTGGCATCGGCATGGTAAACCGCACTCACCTGGAGGCAGACATCGGGGGCCTCACCATGGAGGCGGAGCTGAAGAAGATCCACGGCAGCTTCACGCTCAAGGAGAAGATGAAAGGTGAGGCTCTCGGCTCTCGGATTGCATCACTAGTTCAATACACGTGTCGTTTTTGTTCAGTTTCATTTGAAGTGACGTGCCAACGTGTTATTTTAGATATCCTGCACCAGAAAATGACTGAGACTTGTGCCTCAGCCCACATAGGAGGAGTTAACATTGTTCTCCTAGAGGGTATCACACCAGACATTCAGTAAGTACTGCTCAGATTTAACAAGCTTTTTAATGTACATTTACATATTAAGGCTTGAACTTTGTACGTTTCAATGAGGTCTGTATGAATTGTCCAATAATAGTCTAGATGTTTGCCTTTCATTTTAATACCCTGATTCACGTTTTATATTATAAATGGGTTGTTATTTCCTACACCACTGTGCCTTTTAATGCAAGTTATTTCTATAGTTTCTTCACTGTAATGAAATTATTCAAATTATTAAACATTCAAATTATTGTACTTAGCAAGGCATTACTGGAGAAAATCACTTTTTTTTCATTGTCTATCGTCTTAATTATATCTCTGATCGATTGAATTCTCAATCTCTCATTTGCTCTCTTTTAAAAACTTTCTCCGGCTTTCCCTTCGATCGTATTGCATAGACTGGAGGATTTCCCTACGTCTCCTACCAGCACGGCCAAACAAGAGTTTCTGTATGTGCTAATGACTACTGCACTTTTGCACATCCTAGCAATGCCACAGTCGTACATAGCTGAAACGCTGCTCTCATATTGTTGGGTGTCAGTCGCATGCAATGTTTCATCCGTGTACAACTCTTGCTATATTACTCGTCCTCTTTGTAGTAATTTGGTCATCTTCCATGCTCTTTGTTTTCCTCTTTCTGTTGACCTTCCTTGATGTGTATGGCGGGTGTAGTAACTTAATATATCAGCTATAATACAGTGATTCCTCCTGTAATCATGATACATTTTGCTGTTTATTTGTTGATTTTTTTTGGGGGGGGTGTTTTTCATTCCCCTATGTCATAAGCGTTATGTACCTATTACTGTGCAGTGTGCTTGGATTTCAAACCCGTGTTTTTACCTCGTTTCTCTGTGTTTTATGTATTTACCCGTTGTTAATAAGTGACACTTTGACCCTGTGCCTCGGCCTTCCCAGAACGGTTGTGAAATGCAACATAGCCAAGTCGCAGGCCCTCTACAGCGCCCAGCGAGGCCTGAAGACCAACAACGCGGCTGTGTTCCAGGTGGGCGCCATCATTATCAACATCCCCCAGCACCCGGCCACGCTGCACAGCATGATGGTCCGTAGCTCCCATCAGCTCTCCAAACAGATTTCTGACCTCGTTCGCCAACCTTCGAACATGTGAGTCGAGAGGCCTCGGTCGTCTGATTAATCGCACGTTTTTGTATTGTCGTGTCACATTTAAATGTTTTAATATTTCTTTGGCAAGCAGCCTACAGGAAGTTCCAACCCACATACATCATACTGGACGTTCTTTATGCTAATGATACCGTTTTTTATGCTTGTGCTCCAATAATCAATGCTGTCTTGTCCAGTTTACAGTCTGACTTTAATAATATGCAGATGGAACTTAATGTAATGTTTGTACTAGCAAAACCAAATACATGTTTGGTTTTCTCAAATCCCGTCAGATGATTTCACCTGATTTTACAGCTTCAGTCTTTGGATGGTTGTATAATTGAACAGGTCCCCTAATGCAAATTCTATAGAATTTGCAAACGAGACCTCGGTCTCAATGCGTCTCCCTGGATAAATAAATGTTAAATAGAATATGTCACACGGGAAGGCCCACTCTACCACACCAAAAGTCACGGACATTTGTCAAATGAATTGACCTGAATGGCCACCAGGATCATAAATCACAGAAGTGACGCAGCCACCCTTCATAAATTACAGAAAATAACTGTCAAAATATGACTTGTTCATGGTCTTTTTGGCGTTGGTGAATTTTAATAACTTTTAACAGGATCTGGGTGTTTTCGCAATAAATGATGTTGGTTGGCACTCTCCTAAAGGGGTTGGTAAAATTGACAGATTTCATTGTCAAATGCACTGAATAATATGGCGCCATGCCACATCTATGCAGATATAAAGATATTAGCTGCTGGCCTTGTGTTCATTCAATTCCCTGGCTATGATTGTTTTACTTTAGGCCACCCCCAAGCAGGGAGGACACCCCCACACCTCAGCCTTCTGACAAGGCGTCCAGTATCAACCAGAACCAGTTGGAGGCCAATGAGTTTCCACAGCTGCCAGAGGGCCTGGAGAAGAAGCCCATAGTCCTAAAGTTTAGCGCCATGATGGATGGCATCACCATTGGTGCGGCTCTCCTGCCCTCTCTCAAGGCTGAATACAAGATGGGCCGCATGAAGAGCCATGGCATGACTGGTATGTTGGCAACTGACATGTGTTGTGATGTGTCGATGCATCTTACATGCAACTGACATGTGTTGTGATGTGTCGATGCATCTTACATGCAACTGACATGTGTTGTGATGTGTCGATGCATCTTACATGCAACTGTCATCTGTTGTGATGTGTCAATGCATCTTATATGCAACTGTCATCTGTTGCAAATTGAAATAACCTCAACCTTCAAATCCCACATTTATGAGCTAAAGGAGCTGATAAGTTCCGAAGCAAAAAACAAGTTTATGTGAAATTATATTCATGATTTTGAATTTACTGATTTCAACAGTAACTCTTCGAAATTGTCCTGTTGTCTTTCGATTTTTTTTGTCCATTGCTTTTCTTTGTAGAATGCTAACATCCTTGTTTTCTCTGTGTAGGTGCCCAGACGAGGTTCACGTTTGAGTTGCCAAACCACAAGCTATGTTTCCAGTCCAAGGTGTCCCCAGTGGACACCGTGTCCACCATGCCCCCGTCAGCCAGCCTGAATCTACCACCAGTCACCATGTCTGGAGAGTACATCATGGAGGAACACGAGGGCCACTCAGACTTTACAGATGACTTCCCAATACCCATGAAGCAGGGCAACTACCTCCAAGGGAATTACCTGCGCTGTGTGGCTGAGGTGAGGCTGCCGTATTCATGTAAAGTAGCTCAGGCATGGCTGACTACTGTGGTTCGTTATGTAGTTGTGTAATATTAGTCATGTACTGTAGTTGTGTAATACCACAGTCATTTATTGTATCATCATAGGCGTGTCTGCAAGTAGATCTAGTTTAAGGTGGCATTTTCAATTGTGATATTTTGGTTGGGCATAGCTTCGGGCTTCAAGGCTGGACATTAATGAGGTTCCTGTTGAGGAACAATGAGTAGGTATCTGTTTTCTGTTAGTAAATGAGTTGTCAACCTTGTTAAACTCATTCACTGACAAATGTTTAATGATTGGTGGTCTAATGTTTGAAAAATGAAATTATAGAGGACTGTAATTTACTTCCAACACAGCTGAGGGATTCAGGTCTTTTCAAAGGAGGTTTATCTTACTTGCCACTCGTCTTTCCATAGCCTATTCAAAATGATTTACAATTTACTTTCAGGTATCTGGTCTGACTCTAACCTCTAGGCAATCTTCCACCCCTCGACCAAAACTATTTTCCTTATTGTTACATATACATGACGTTTAGTACTGCATAATCAGGATGTACAGGTCTTTTAATATATTTGCATTGGTTTTAATCTCTCTTCACCTAGATTGGTTCCTTTGAGCACAACCTTACCACTGACCTGCTAAACCACCTAGTGTTCTTGCAGAAGGTTTTCATGAAGGAAGTCAATGAGGTCATCCAGAAAGTATCAGGTCTGTCCCCTATGCGTAACTCAACAACGCTGAACAACGTCATATTTGTGCCTCTGTATTGTTCTAACACTCTTTGGGTGTTTGTTTGGTTCTATGCAGGTGGGGAACAGCCCATTCCTCTGTGGAACGAGCATGACATCTCAACAGATGCCGATAAGCCGAAGATTCTGCTCTACTCACTCAGTCTGATGTTTAAGGTACTAGTATGCAAAAAAACGATTTTACATTTGTGTTACTTCCAGCTTATGTGCTCGAATGTGGACTATTTCCTAGACTCATTTGGTTTGCAGGGGATCCAGATGACGGCCACAACTCCATCCATGCGAGCGGTGCGCTTTGAGACGGGGCTCATCGAGCTAGAGCTCTCCAATAGGATCCAGTGCAAAGCACAGCCTGGGGGCAGCAGCAGCTACCTCAAGCTGTTTGGGAAGTGCCAGGTTGACCTGAACCTTGCGCTGGGACAGATTGTTAAACATCAGGTTAGCCATCACAAATTGATATTGAGATCAAGACGTATGTATGTTTTTCTCATCTTTGGTAAGACTATTATTATTTGTTTCACAGGTGTATGAGGAGGCTGGTTCAGACTTTCATCAGGTAGCCTACTTCCGAACTCGTATTGGCCTACGAAACGCCCTTCAGGAGGAAATCAGTGGCTCTTCTGACAAAGAGGCTGTCCTCATCACTCTCAACAGGCCAATCGTTTTTGCTCAGCCAGTGGCTTTTGACAGAGGTCAGGCCTTGATTGTACACAATGTCTTCTCAAGGTTTTCTTAATATTGAAACGTTCCCAACAAAATTGTAAATGAATCCGTCATTTAATTTTGTCTGTTTGCTGCAGCTGTACTCTTCTGGTTAAACTACAAGGCAGCGTACGATAACTGGAATGAGCAGCGTTTGGCATTGAATAAAGACATCCACGTAGCCACCAAGGAAGTGGTGGACAAGTTGCCGGGCATCCAGCAGACATCCGCCCAGGCCTTTAGCACCCTCTTCCTGCAGTTAACCGTGAATGACCTTGGAATCTGTCTGCCCATCACCAATACTTCACTGGTAAGTGGAGAACTATTATTATTACTTATAATTATAAGAACAATTTGGCATGTTTTCTTTATAAAGTAGGGAATGTTTCCCGTCTAGCGGTCGTGAACAACTTACATGTTTTCCACACATTGCTAGGACAATCTGTTTTGTGTCATCGGCTCATTAAATAGACTTGTTGATGCTAGATGCTGTATTTTTTTTGCAGACACATTTCCCACAGATCCCATTAGATCCCACAGATCCCATTAGATCGCTGCCTTTGTACTAGGCTACTTATATATAGTACTGGCCTAGGACACTTATAAAAATACCTTTGTACACAAGTTTACAGTTATACTATTGGCTGGATAAGCTGTATGATTTTTTTTTAACCACACTTTGTATAACATTAACTAGAATGCCAAGATATAATTCAAACATCCACATTTCTGGTTATTTTGAAGACCCCTTCATCTCGGGGTTTGTTATACTTGTTAGTCAAAGTTGTAATTGTGTCCCTCATTTCCATAGAAAGGACATATACCAGGTTTCGAAGGCGTTCGCTCTGAAGCTGGGGGCAGCAGATCTGTAGGCCAACAAAAATATGCACGAAAAGTAACCTGCAATCTATTAAATCACTTGTGAATGTCATGTGTGATGGTATTCAGAAATCAATTCTGTCTTGTCTAAACCTCTAATACGTGTATGTGATGCATTAGCGAGATGACGACAAACCATTTTATTGCTAACATGGCTGTTGCCTTAATGAAGCTTGAAATGGCTATGAGGTTATGGCTATGAGTTTTACATCCACGATTTTCTCCTCGTGAATGTGTCATTCATAGTATCCCAGCTGCACTAATGTCATTGAGCAATGACGACTGTAATACTTTTTACTCACAGTAAGCTGCTTACCAAAAATATAGCCTAAGTTGGCCTACAGTCTGGAACATTTTCCATTTGCAGGGTATCTGTGACTGTGCAATGATTTTCTTTCAATTTTTTTGTAGATAGTTATTGAGTCATTATCACCAACGTCTTCCTTAGAACTCATCAGGCTTGTTATGTTGCACCTTTATAGTTAAAAACAAACAGGCCAAGTATGTGTTTTTTTTTAATAGGCTGGAAACCACACAAATTATTCAATTGTTATTATATTAATTTGGTAGCATTTTGAGGCACCAAATTAAACCATTTGATGGAATGATTACGGTAGGGTTTTATTAACTCTTCTCACAATAACACATTTTTGCTTTTCTATATAAAAAATCATTATTTATAGCAATTTCAAACGGTGTTGGTTTTTTATTTGGTTACCTTCATATGTGTGCCAGTTAAGGTTACATTTTCACACTGTGTTCTTCCTCATTACTCTATAGCCTTAACGTTATTCCTGTGCTAGACCCATCCGGTAACCTAACTGTAAACATCTTTCTCCCTTATCCTCTCTACAAACCCCTAGGCCAACCACAGCATTGACTTTGACACTGGCTCGGCTCTGGTGCTGACCATAGAGAGCACTCTCATCACTGCCTGCTCTTCAGAGTCACTGGTCAGCAAGGGCCACTTCAAGAACTTTTGTATCCGCTTCGCTGAGGGCTTCGAGACATCCTGGGATGACTGGAAACCGGAAATCCGTGGAGACACGGTCATGAACGCCTGTGAGTGATTGAATGTTGTGATGTTGGTGCTAACGTACTGGAAATACTATTCATTTTCTGCGTTGAGAAATGTAGCATCAGAAAGATGACGTTGTGAAATGATGGTGCCTAGATGGTGAAGTTGTGCTTTTTCATGGTGTCTTATTTTAATTTATTTTAATGTAGGTGTTGTTCCAGACGGCACATATGAAGTATGCTCGAGAACCACAGGCCAGCCTTCTGCAGGTACGTACGAAGTATGATGTGTATCGAACCTGTATATTATGAGAGTGAGTATTGTCTAGCCTGTCCAAATCGGGGTCTCTTTCTATTAATCTGGATTTTTATATTAAAGGAGCTATATCTGCATTTCTTTGTGTAATATATATTTTGCGTTCAGTGTTTACAGCTGTTCGGTGAAACTCAAGCAGATGTTTGGATGTGGGGGGGGGGGTTTCTGTGCATTATATTTAGCTGTAATCGACCTAACTTTCACCAAGGTGAGGCCTTTTTAATAATGTGATATGCAATAAGTAGGCGAATACTTCTTTCTCTCCCTAACCATTCAACCAATCAGAGAGCAACAGTGCCGGGACATGGACTCTGAACGTTCTATGGAAAATGTGTGGTATAGATGTTCACATGGACCCCAACATCGGCAAGCGGCTTAACGCCCTGGGCAACACCCTGACCTCGCTGACGGGCGAGGAGGACGCAGACGACATTGCCGACCTTAACTCGATCAATATGGCCGATCTCTCAGACGAGGATGAGGCTGGCTCCATGTCTCCAACCCTTCATATGGTAAGTTATAATAAACACTAGGTCGACGTTTTGGAAGACCTCAATTGGCCCTGTTTTTGCTGAGATTCACACCGTGTGTGTTAACATGCGCTGGAATTTAACCGTAGACCAAAGCACATTTGGAGACAAAATAGATGGATGTTTTTCCTGTTTAACAGCATTTGATGTAACCTTTTGACTCATCAAAGTGGCGACCTTATTTTGCAACCATAACATCCAAACACACGTGTGCCAGTGCTTCATAATCCAGGCACACATCCTTCTAATTTTGACATCTTGGCAATTTCTTTCATAACGCAACACTCATCTGTCAAACCTGCAGCTCAATGTCAATACTAACAGACACTTTGGGTTTCCTTGCAATTTCTTTAAAGGAAAGAGCCACACCTTTAAATGCTTATTATGGTCTGTCTGTCATCCTTTGTAAATGGCCTTTTCTCACTATTATGACAGCAATATACTGCATGAAGCAGTACAATTCTTTCCAAATAATGCTGGGAGGATGTAGTAAGACAGTGTTTCTCAACACTGCTCAAATACAGAAAAGGTAAGTAATGAACAGAAGTTAGGACACGTGTTAGCACCTTCCAGGCTTAATTTCCTTTTATTGCTATAGAACAGAAGTAAGTTGTAAACCCATTACTTGTTCCCTAAAAAATATTTTTCAGTTTTTGGGGAAACATTCTTTTAATTTACTGCCAGTTTACCTTTTGCCTTAATACCATTTGAGGTAATTAATTGGATTTAAACTTTTAACAATTCTCAAACTTTTGTACGGTAATGTCATTATAAAATAACTGAGTGTCTGTATGATAATTTGTTCTTTTAATTAGCTTTTTGGGGGAGCTGGTTCAAATTCTTAAAAAATAAATATATTTGAACCAAATAATTTAAAAAGCCAAGCAACATAGATGTCTCATTATAAAAATGATCTTTGTCCTAATAAATCTTACCACGGCCCACTTTCTAGGTGTAGTCTGTTGCTGCCACTTCTGTGTGTTGTGGCATGACGTGAACGTGCATTACAAAAATGTTACGACACTTGGTTGCTATATATAACAACGACCACCAACGTTTAAGAACATTTCCGATTGATGGAAATGTGCCATGATATTATTACAAAATACTATTATAACTATTTCAACATGTGTTCAAGTAACTGCTACTGTGGCTGGAGAATAGAGGGTGTTTCTCCTAGACGTGGCATATCCTATTCATTTCTCAATTCCCACAAGTGTTAAAAGTTAAAGGCAAAAAAGTGTACATTGTTTTTTGTGTGTGCTTATTATTAAAAATCCAATGTAAATTATGTGATAACCAGATAAATAGTTGTCAAAGTCCTGACTTCAGATCAATCTATTCTAACCCCTGTGAATGTGCTATAATCTAATAAAGACGTCCAGGCACCCAGCTGACCTTACCTTTGGCGTCCCATTGTCTCCGGGGAGCCCAGAGGGAGAGTGCGGTAGCCCCAGGCTCACATTCAGGAAGCGGCTGGTAAACAGCTTACTGGGCCTGAAAAGCCCAAGCGTCCAGAGTGTCTCGATACCGGGCGACTACCCAAACTTCTTTGCCCCTTCCCCGTCCAGAGGGAACAGATTCAGGTCTCCCAGACCCCTATCCTGGGGATGTGTATGTACTGTAGTCCGTTCATAATGCCGCAATCAAGTCTCCTATCATCTGGGCGCTGTGTCTAACACATTATGGGTCACATTAGGGCTCTGTTGTACTGGTGTTAATCTGTGGCTTTTCTTTCAATTGCTAAGTGACACCATGAGATGTTAGGGGCTACGCACTGTGCACCTGTCATACTGAATAATACCGACCTACTGTTGGTACAATCGTATACAGTTAACCAGGAATGTCAACGTAGTACGCAGCAATGCTTTGAAGGTGTCATTGGATGTGCAGTAATGCTTCTTCCTTGCCATACATTTACTTATTTTTGCCATTCTGATTATTTGCAGATACAAAATCAAATGGATAAATGTATATTTTGGGGAGCCTATTGACACTAACACCATTTTATAATTTAAAAACCTAAGTGTGTGTGTGTGTGTGTGTGTGTGTGTGTGTGTGTGTGTGTGTAGAAATAAATTAATAAAAATGAACTATATACCCATCTAAGGGACTCAAAACAGTAGTGTATTTGTAAAACAAACCGCACACATAATAGTGTCACTTAGCATTTTAGTCCGTCACATGGTGCGCTGTTCAGTTGTTTGTAGATAGTCGTCTCAGTCATGGGAAAATCTCAATTGTTATAATGGTGGTGGTGACTTTCATTCTGCTGTGTGTGTGTGTGTCCAGCATGATATTTGGGGTGAGGATATGGTGGGCTGGTTTACCTTGGTACTATAATTTATGCTTGGTATAATATCTTAGTCTATCATTTTGGTCATTTAATTGTGGTGTATTTAACATTTTTCTACTAGGTGTAATTTCTCTGCTGTATTCCACAGGAGACTATAGACCTCAGGCGGCAGGCGGCATTAGGCAACCAGATCCTGGATCCCAGGAGGGGGAAGTTTAACAAAAGACTCGTGGACATCAGAGAATTGAACGAGCAGGCCAAAGTCATTGATGACCTCAAGTAAGAATTATGTTCGTCATACGCTGACATTATCAATCATATTAATTGTGTTATTTTACAAACACCCTGCCTGAACGTGACAGATCACGCATCAACATGTTGATACACAGCGGCTAGGAAAAACTCCCATAACGGTTGAATTTAGGAAGAAACCTAGAGAGGAATCAGGCTCTGAGGGGTGGCCAGTCCTCTTCCGGCTGTGCTGAATTTATATAGTTTACTAAATTATTAAATGCAGAGAGTCTTACAAAATAGTCCAGGTCAAATACAAGACCAGTCAGAAAAGGATATCCGGGAGTGTTAAGTTTGGAAGTCGAAATTGTCAGGTAGCATCAGCTACTCAGCCTGCAACACAAGCAGTTGTTCCAGTTGGGTCATTCATCTCCAATTCATGTAATATGCACCATGTCTCCTTTCATAGGAAATTGGGTGCGAGTGAGGGCACCATTAACCAGGAGATCCAGCGCTACCAGCAATTGGAGTCTGTAGCCGTAAACGACATTAGGAGAGACGTTCGCAAGAAATTACGCCGATCAAGCATGAGGGTGAGACTGGTTATTTTTACAATGATTACCAAATGACACCAGTCGTCTGAATTGAAATGTAAAGGACAGCAGCGTTGAAAACCTTTGATCACTACTTTTATTGCTTCTCCACAAGGCTGCATCTCTAAAAGACAAGTGGGGTCTGGGATACAAACCCAGCTATAACCGCTCCAAGAGCATTTCTACAGCCGCGGGCAGGCCCCCACTAAAAAGAATGGAACGACAAAGGTACTCAGGGGTTTGAGACGCACGTACTTGGTAGTACCACACCGTTGGACAAAAATAGAACGTAGAATTTATTTAGAAATTTTATAGATCATGTAGCTCTCCATGGTTGGAGTTAACATAACCCCAAAAAAATGTTTTTTAAGTAAATGGAAGTACTCTCAGACTATGTATTTAGCAAAGGATATAGCACCTGAACGTCAGGTCATTATAAAAGAACAAGGTGTGTCCAGGTTTGATTGCTTTTGCTTTTTCCTTTTAGTTCTAGAATAGGAGATGTAGAGGACTTACCAGACGTCAAAGTGGAGGCGTCCTCCCCTGGACCAAGAGTTACCTTCAACATCCAGGACACGGTAAAGTATAGAAAATAACCTTCATGATAATCATTACTATTTAAAAATGTATATCTGTGAGTAAAGGCATCTAATGGAATTTTTTTTATACATTTCATGTCAACTAGTTAGTCCACTAGTTGTTATTATTGAATTGGGTCGATATATTATATCATATTAATGTATTGAATATACTTAAATGCTAATTTCATAAAGTGTACAATATTAAAATGTATTATATTAATGTTCATATTATACATTTCATCACATTTGTTTCCAAGTAATTATAGATAATTTTAATTGAATAATAAATAAGTACATAGAGTAATTAAATGTGGCGTTCTTGAATGGAACTTAAGCAAATTCACTTACCTGCATCATTGTCAGGTCCAAGGGTCCTACTCACAGATTAGTCCAGGGGTGTAAAGAGCTTAAGGAATCAAATGTGATTTCATTGCCATCATCTAGCACACCTGTGAGGGTAAATAATGCAGTTTTTGCCTTTTGTACAGTGTAGTGGGAGCGCTGTACAGTGGTAGAACTGTGCGTCTCCACAGCATATTTCATGTCCTGGTTTTTATTTCACTACGAGAGCCCTCTTGACGTGGATATTTCTGTCCAAACATTGGGGACATGGACTGATGCCGACATGCAGGATTGGGGCCGTCAATCGCGTTAAAACCAAGTAATATGTGTGGGCACTGCACAGAAACTTGATTCAGAAACTATTTGTCTTTACACTTGCAAAACTCCAAGGGGCTCGATCTAAAATGTGGCACACACCACCTCAGAAGCTGGTGTCTGGAGTTAGTGATATCTACAAGCTTGCACAACAAAATAATCTAGCCTCAAGTCTTCTTTAATACGTCTTAGAAAATGTAGCGTAACGTATGCTGTGAAACTACCTGCTCCATGATTCACACATAAGGTGCTATGGTTTAGATCGTCTTCAGTTCCTTTTTTTCTCCATACTTTCCGCGTATTGCTTTGATGAAGGTTCAGCTTTGTTCCATATGTCCGGGTAAGACGGTTACAAAACATTACTGGGTGATCTCGTTTTTTTTAGGTCATTCTAAACTCGTCTGTCTTTGTTTTTGGAACTGATCACAGGTCTGCATCTTGCACTCTAGCCTTTGTCATTATGCTGCTGAAGTGTTTTGTGAACAGTAGATTTTGACACTTTGACACTTATTTTAGTTTTATTTCCTGCTGCTATTTGCTTTGCCAACCTGGTTCATGCCGAATCCCTAGTGTTTATGTTGCCTAATGCCTGACACCAAATACACTGCAAATACAGAAGCACAGGGTAGAACTGGAACTACCCATTCACAACTATTTCATGTTCGAACCATCAGTGCAACATGAAACACCCGATGGCCAAATGTCCCTGTAAACGTTCATTGATTTTTTTTTGGTTGGTTTCCATTGTTCTTTTTCGGTTCAACTGAAGATGAATAATGAGGACTCGGCAAACCGACCAGTCAGTCAAGGAGAGGTCTTCAAGGTATTTGCAAAAAAAAATCAAAAAAAAGAAAAATTACTATCCCAAACAAATTCAATTCTAAAATGAATAATACTTTTCTCATTTCAACTAATGCATCTGCCAGAACTGGTTTGTTTGACAACATGGAAGTTCATAACAGGATGGTGAGAATTTTTTTTGCATGCGTGCTAATAGATGTGCTAATAAAGTGTAGTTTAGCAGTTATCATTGCACACTTAACATTATTCATATTATTTTAATTTTAAAATAACGCTACGGTGTTGTGGCTTATGTGCTCATAATGGCATGGCGGGTTTACCAGTTGTTTAACAGCCAATTCATAGTCAATATGGTCATGTGGACATATTAGTAGGCCATGTTTACGTAAAATACTGCAGTTGCAGTGTGTAGTATTATCATGAATTGTATGCAACACTAGAAGGTTTTACCCATCCTTTTAATGGATTTCCATGTCACTCCAAATCATCTTTCAACTATGTACGCTACTGTTCCAAGGTTTAGGGTCACATAGAAATGTCCTTGTTTTTGAAAGAAGAGCACATGCTCGTCCATTAGAATAACATCAAATCAAAAAGAAATGCAGTGTGGATATTGTTAAGCACTGGTTTTCCTCTGTTCAGGGTCTGTTCCTTGCAGATACTATTTGAGGAAACTGCCAGTTAAGGACCTGTAAGGTGTCGGTTTCTCAATCTAGACAATCTAATGTATTTGTCCTGTTGTTCAGTTGTGCACCAGTGCTTCGCACTCCTGTCTCTATTCCGGTTACAGTTTGCACTGTTCGAAGACGGCCGTAGTACACAGTGCAAGATATTTTTTATAGATTTTCTATATGTCCTTCATTATCCCGCACAAAGGTTTCAAACTATCGTTTTTGTTTCTGACGTTGTTGAGCCTGTAATCAAACAAACAATTGCTGATGCTCCAGATACTAAACTATTCTAAAGAAGACCTGTTTTATTGCTTGTTTAATTATTTTCAGCTTTGAAATGTACCATAACATTATTGCAAAAATGTATTCTAAGGATGAATTTTACTTTTTATATATGATAATTTGGATTAGCAAACATACTGTGCCTTTGGAACACAGGGGTTATGGTTGCTGATGATGGGCTTCTGTATGCCTATGTAGATATTTTGTTCATCAGTCGTTTCTAGCTACAGTAGTCATTTACAACATTGTTGCAAAAACACTGTAATTCTGATCAATTTGGTGTCATTGTAATGGACGAAGAACATGCTTTTCCTTAAAAGAACAAGGATTTTCAATGTGTTCCCACATTTTTTAACAGTAGTGTACATCTGTTCAACTCCGCAGCAGCTATACATGGCCAGTCTTCTAAGACAGCATTTAATTCCTTTAGGTAGTGTAGTTGGTGGTGGTTTATGGCTACACTGTCCTTTATAAGGAGTTCCAATTTTCTCTCTTTCATTTATCAGCTTTGCCCACTGTCCTGAATCAAGATGTTGGCTTTTTTCTACGCAGGTGCTTTTTTCTTTGGGTCTCTCTTGTATGTCTAATCCCAGAGCATTGCATGATAAGTTGTGTACATTTTAGGGTGAGCTCAAGTCTGTACTTTCCCACTTGGAATTTTTTTAACCAAAATAAGTAATGACATAGTTGTAGGGATTTAAGTTAAGATATTGATTCTAAATAGAACATGCAAATTGTTAGTACACGTTACAGTGTTTTTAGCGCTTCAGAAATGTTGACGTTATCTTTTTGAGTGTCTAATTGTCCCCCTCAACCCTTTCTATATGTTCTCTGCTGAAGTTTCCGGAAGAAACAGAAATTGACCTGTTGCCCATCACCATTGATGAGCCACTCCGCCCTCATCTTCATCATCATCATTTCCCATCCGTTAGTGAGGGACCCAACTCAGTGTTCAGTGCCCCTGTCACCCCCGCTGTCTTCTCACCTGGCATTCCCTTCCAGCATGACGATCTACGGCGTGACGACCTCTCCTCCTCTTCCTCTGAGGACTCTGACAAGGAGGAAGAGTTTGACCGCGAGAGGCCACCTAGCTTCTTCAGGAGGCCCGTGTGAGTTATCCCCTCTGCCTTTTCTACCGTGCTCTTATCTGTGGTTATGTTGGTTGAGTTGTTTTCTTAGACTCTAAATCTAGTGTTAGTTGCTGGTAGAATCAAAGTAAACTGAGTAGGTGCGAAGATGTTATATGTCCTTGTTTCTCACATTTTCTTCAACAACACCTGAATTAGACCCGGACACCAGCCTGTAGCGTATTGCAAAATTAATTATGCGATCCAATGGGGGGAGGAGATAGGCCAGACGGAAAGGGCATTTTTGAGTTTAAGTGTTAAGTAAAGCGTTGACAGTGCTGAAGGAAATGTTAACTCATCCAGTGGCTCAGGTAACTACCAAGCCTACTGAGGACAGAAACACTGAACGGTTTGGCACAGATCAGTGTTGGTGGGATAGAACTGGGGTGGAGATACAATTGGAATTGGTGACATCTGGGTAGGATAAACATGTTTTAATCTGCAGATTGTTAACTTTGTCAAATTAAATTTCCCACGGAACCTACTGAGGTGTGAACTTGCGGAAGCAGCTGAATCTGTGAACTCAACTATCTAAATGGCCAACAGAAGGCCAATATGTGTGCAGTTGATAACCTTTTAGGGACCAATGAATATGTTTAGTTTGTAGCTTCAGACATAAATGGTTCAAATTGGGCGCACTTCGACTACCAAGATCTTTGGGGAGCTGAATTAATAGCCCTTGCCCTAAGCAGCCCATAACGAATCGAGTATCACTTGCCTTCTGTTCACTAAACGCACTTCATGTCTGATTTGTCATCGTAGCCAACCAGCCCACAGGAAGCCATCTGGTTTTGCTGCTGTCAGCCAGTTGTTCAGTGAGCGCTGGCCCAGCACGCCCACCAACCGTAGCCTTATGAGTTCGGTCACCGAGAGGAACATTGACTTTGAGCTGGATGTGCGCGTGGAGATCGACAGCGGCAAGTGTGTGCTGCACCCCACCACCCAGCAGCCTGATCACGAGGATGTCTCTTCCAGAAGGTACCGTTCGGCAACCGTAGCAAGGAAAGAGCTCCAATCCCTGAAGCCTGTCTTTTTTTGGGTGTTTCTTTGTACGTTCCCGACTTCCTATTCGCTGTGCTCAAACATCAGCTTCGCTTGCTCTTTGAGGTTTTAGTTGGGGTGTCTGACACGTTATGATTGCCAATACCTGCAGTCAGTAAAGTTTGTTTTATTTAAGCTGTGTATACAAAATGTTTTATCCTAATTGTACTGTAGGAGTTGTGACCGCAGCTCAAGGAGTCTGGACCAGGAGTCTCCTCCCAAGAAGAAGAAACTACAGCCCACATATACCTCCACCACACACTTACTGCCTGGAAAGAAGGTGCCTTTATCTCTGCAGACAAAATCCAGTGACCTGGAGACCACTGTCTTTTACATTCCAGGAGTAGATGTCAAGGTCAGTAACTGTGCTTTAAACCTACATGCATTTTATCATAGCACAACTGCTTTTTGCTAATGTTAGCAATTATACATTTGTAACATAAAAACACAAGATCTGCTGAACACGGTCTAGAACAAGCACTTTTTTAGTTGGATCTGCTTCCTCTGCATTGGTCGGTTAATAAAATGACATTACAGAATTCATAGCGAACGAAGATACCGCCTCCATAATGAGATTGGCGAAAATATGCAAATGTTTTGTTTTAACATATACTTTCCACCAAATCTGGTTGTTGTATGAAGGACGCCACAGTTTTTTTGCCAGAATAAGTAACCATGTTTAAACACAGCAGACAATTTGCAGTAGATTGATAGCGACAGATCTCAGTAATGGATTCCAGAAAACATAAACAAAGGCGAGGTATCCAATGCCCCAGTTCTCATTTGATAAGACCACAACCCTGCTCAAAAAGGCGCCTATCAACCAACATCCTGGTAAACCACTTTTACCGCTGCACGGTCGAGGGTGTACTCTCCATTTACCACTTCCCCAGATGTTTTCCACGTGTACTGCTCTCTGCATATTTGCAATTAGCTACATTGTCCACGTCAATTTCACATCCTTACATTGTATCCATCTCATTTGACTCATACATTGGCACATTGACACACTGCCTTGTGTATCTTTTTTTTGCACTTCTGGTTGGATGCAAACTGCATTCCGTTGTACTGTACTTGTACTGTTCAATGACAATAAAGTTGAATCAGTCTAATCTAATCCTAAAAACGATTATTTCCTGACATTATCCTATTTCTTTTGGCCCAACCCAGTTGCACTACAACTCCAAGACCATGAAGACCGAGTCCCCCAACACCTCGCGTGGATCCTCCCTCCCTCGAACCCTCCCCAAAGAGTCAACGCTGTTTGGTATGAAGCATAGTGGCCCTCACAACCCGTCAAACGCCGCCCAAAGCAAGGCTAACTCGCTCCTACCTCCCACACCCCCACCCCTACCATCAGGTACTGGGAGCTCTCGTCATTGTCTGCATGCCTTTTGCCTCCTTTTGCTGTCTATTGAATGAAATAAATGAAAACGAATGAAAGAAATCGATGAACAAAATCAGGAGTGTGATGTCATCCATAGTCTGTGAGGGGTTTATGGGTGGTGACATTAGGTGCTAGAGTGTTCTGGATAGGGGCATTTGTGTCATGGCAAATCTGGTGCGACCATGCAATGTTACCAGCTGTCAAATTCTAGATTTGGTATCGTCTAATTCTTATTGTTAACCTTGCAGCGAAAGGCAAGGGCAGTGGTGGGGTAAAGACAGCCAAGCTGTACGCCTGGGTGGCCCTCCAGACCCTCCCAGAAGAAATGGTAATTAGCCCCTGTCTCCTGGACTTCCTGGAGAAAGCTTTGGAGACCATTCCGATAACCCCGGTGGAAAGGAACTATACTGGTATGTTCGGCCGTTCCAATGGCAAAATATCGGAATGTTTGGCTGTGGGATACGTGAATGGTTTGAGTGTTTTTGTACGACAACAACCATTGTGAACTACGACAACATAGCATTGTGTGACGCGGATCATTGTGTAAAGCACACCAAAACACCTTTTCGTGTCTCTTTGTCAGCTCTAAATGCCCAGGAGGAAGACATAGGTCAGTTTGAGCCCGTGGAACCCCTGGAGGAGTCCACCACCTCCCTGGTGTCCTCCTCCACTTCTGCCTATTCCTCCTTTCCTGTTGACGTTGTGGTTTATGTCAGAGTTCAGGTAATCAACATCATTGTGTTTTTGTGGCTCCTGTAGCACCATGAAATGCACACTAGAAGCACTTCTGAGACTATTTCCATTTTACACCAGTTAAGGGCAGCTTTTGTTATTTACGAAGGAATATCAGCACATATGGATTTTTTTCTGTCATAAGGAATGTCCCTTTTTCGGCACATTTTTCACATTGAATTTGATCAGATGGTTTGGTGGTTTGGGGAAATATGTAGTGAGTCTGCAGGGAGAAATAACCCCAAAGTGATTACCCTATTAGTTAGTATTGCAAAAGGTATTGATGCCTAGTTAATTCGAACCAATAATACCTTACTGTTGTTAATCAATCTGGCCTGATTTCGATTAGCCCAGGGCCATATTCGTTTATCTGTCTAGCAGATTAGCATTAGCTTTAAGTTGTCAGCTCACATGTTCCAAAGCCCAACTAAAATAAAATCTCATAAAAATACAGAAATTCTCCAGAAAACAAGTATGCTACTCGTGCCTTATTTAGCAAGGTGGAAAACACTTAAATATAAAAAACAAGAAATGAACAAATGTGTCTAAACGTGTTACACAGGTTCACTTAATTGTTAATTTCCCGTTTTGGTTGAGTAATTAAAATAATTTAATAATAAAAATAGGGGCATAAGAAAGGTGACACTGTCGATTGTTAAAAAGATGTTATTATGTTTGACGCGGTCAGTCATAGTTATTAGATAATGATAATGTTCTGCAGTGTGGTTTGGTGTGGCTGGGAAGTAGCCAAGCTAGCTAGAAATCATCACCTGGACAATTTCAATGCACAAATCCTACCAAAATGCTTCAACTTATAGTTATATATTTCATTCCATTCATATTTTTGTTTAAGCTTGTTCAATATTTCATGTGCTATCATTCAGTCAATATTGAATTAGATAAAAAACAGTATGTTCATCCA
The DNA here is from genome assembly GCA_029465975.1 of Dallia pectoralis. Classification (NCBI taxonomy): domain Eukaryota; kingdom Metazoa; phylum Chordata; class Actinopteri; order Esociformes; family Umbridae; genus Dallia; species Dallia pectoralis. The sequence goes on from CM055754.1 coordinate 6,482,476, forward strand.
TTTACAAACTGTTGTATGTATCAGAATGTTCTTGTCATTCCATTCTGTTTTGTAGAATATATATGCAGGTTTTAAATGTTCTGCTGTCACACTGGCCAAAGACTGAGACTTTACTCTGTTTTTTTTCTATTCAAATCTGAACCTTTGTCTTTAGCCTTCTCAGATCCGCTTCAGCTGCCTGCCCATGTCCAGAGTTGAGTGTATGCTGAAACTACCGTCTCTAGACCTGGTATTCTCCTCTAATCGTGGTGAACTGGAGATCCCAACTGGTACACAACCAACAGACAGCCCACACCCACCTTCCTCCACACCCCAACATATTCTGAAACCGCCCCCTGGCAAAGGAGGTATAGATGTGTTTAATGCTTATTGAGTCTACGGTATGTGAGTACACTTTCTGAATGTATCTGTTCTATAATAGCGCCTCCTTCGTCAAACTTTCAGGCCCCTCTCCATCTCTAGGTAGCCCTCTAGGCCGCACCCGTCACAGCAGCAGCCAATCAGATCTCACTGTACCTCCAAGCAACTCCTCGGGGCTCAGCTTCACTGCTTGCATGTCAGATTTCTCTCTCTACGTGTTTCACCCCTATGGGGCAGGGAAACAAAAGTCTACCGTGACAGGACTGCCCCCAGGCCCAGGACCACTAGGTACGGAAGGTTTCTCATTGGTTAAGCCTGTTTCAGTCACAAATATTATTGCTACTTTTCGAATATCGATTTGATCTCTTCGATTTAAATTCTAGGATTTTATTTTACATATTCAGTGTTTTTGACTTAACAAAAAATATCTATTTTCACTTCTTTTACTTATTGTTTTTGTTGGCTAAGCAATATGACGACATATGGCTAGAGCCAATTATAATTTAAAACAAACTTTTCCAGATCGCTTTGCAGTGTACATCTAACACACATGTTCCAATTATTTCTGTCGTTTCTTCATTAGAAATTATTCATAAACTGACTTTGCTGATTTAGAACGGACACTCACTTTGGCCTTAACATTTTCCATCTATAGTCAAACTCTTTTGTAACCTAGATTTAGAACAGGTCTTTTTGATAGTGGTTTAGTCACTCTAAACCGACACTAGCTGTGGATTATCTTTACATTGTAAAATGCTATCCTCCATCGTTTTCGTGTTTGGAACTGTTAGTCTTGTCTCATAGATGCTCTTTTGGTTAAGGTACAGTGGAGGAGGAGCCGTCCTCTGTGACTGGGAGAAAGGATTCCCTCAGCATCAATCTGGAGTTTGTCAAGGTCAGCTTGTCCAGAATGAGACGCACCGGAGGTCCCACCTTCATCGAGAGCTTTGTGCCTGGAAAAGGGGGCAAGATGGACACCACCCTAATCAATATCTCAGGTGCCTCATCCACTATTGTAACATGAGTTACGGTTCAGTTTAGTCACCCGTAACTATAACTCCAAAGTCACATTGTTGTCAGACATCTTTTGGCATATTCAGAATGGGTTTTTGCAAACACCAGGTTTCTGCTGGTGTTACATTTGTACATTTACAACTCGTCCATATGTTCTGCCCATCACAGTTGTCTGACACTATTTTGAAAAATGGTGTTCAAATTTACCCTTTTTTTTTTGAAGACTTAAGAAAATAGATAATTTGTATTACAGCAACAATGGAGGTCATTACCAGTATGTTCTGTACATCTAAACTAGTATTTTGGTGTTTCTGTCTAACTTTTGGTGTTTTCTATTTCTTTTCTCAGCTGTGTGTGACATTGGCTCCGCCTCCTTTAAGTATGACATGCGGAGGCTGAGTGAAATCTTGGCCTTTCCCAGAGCCTGGTACCGCCGCAGCATTGCCAGGCGCCTCTTTCTGGGAGACCAGACCATCAACATGCCTTCCGGTAGGCACACACCTCTTTAGGAGCCTTTTCTACACTGGCTTGCTGGGTGATTTAAATAAGTCTGTATCAATATCAGCACTAAGCATCATCAGTTGGCCTTTCAATCTGGAAACTCCTAGGCATCTGGGTTGTCTGCAAGTCTTAACTCACCAGGTGACTGTACCCTTTCCCTGAGTTGACTCGCATTACTTCCTAGTTGGAAGTGCAATTTGTAATAAGTAGAAGGGCTTGTCAGGGATGCCTTTTTAGTAAAGCATCTGCATATAAAGAGGCTTCTACTCTGTTCCTGGGTGGTTACAGTCCTGTTTTTGTTCTGACAAACCCTAATCTATCACTCCTAAATAATTAGCTAGATGAAATCTAAGTCATGTTATCCACAGCTGGATTGACAACCTACAGGATTGCTAAACTCTCCATTACTCTTCATAGTTGGACAGCCCTGCAATAAACAAAAACATTTTTGCTTACTTTTTACCTTCCAACTCTATTCATATCCGTCCCATTAAAAGAAAGTTATTTTTCCCTTGACTTGTGTTGACATGTTTACCAAATATTCCCTTCATGCCCTGCTTCTATCTGTCAGCCTCGGGTCCTGCCACCCCAGACTCTATAGAGAACATGGCCCAGCATCTGTCACCGGAATCCCTTCGTAAGGCGTACTGGAGGACCTGGGATGGTACGACTGGGCAGCACGTTCCCCAGTCCTCTAACGTGTTCACTGAACATGCCGCTGGGAACAACATGTCCCCCGGGGGCCTGTGTACCCACCTCAAGTCTCCAGCCCCAGTTCGCACCAGGAGTGTCTCTGATTCGTCCGCCCCCAGAAGAGGTACACCTAAGATATTTGTGCTAAACAGCATTCAGAATCGATAATTAAATATATATTTGAAAAGATATAATCAAACACTGTATGTATATATATATATATATATATATATATATATATATAATCAACTGGGTGCCCATTTCTTCCTCATTGTAATTGTAACATTTACTGAAAATGTTCTGTCTTCATCCCAAACAGTTGAAGAGACGTTAAAGTCATTGTTAAGATGTTAAAGTAATTATTTAGATGTATAATCTTATTCAAGTCATGAATGAAATGTTTTCAGCTCTCCACAAGTCCCTGTTGCAAATGAGAATTTGTTCTCAATCGGCCTACCTGGTTAAATGAAGGTTAAATAAAAAATAGAAACTTAGGCCTAATAGGTTTTTACTAAACAAAAACCAGCTAACAAAGTACTTTCTCGTCACATATTTTGATAGTTGCATACTATACATACATACATTTCTTTTTATGATAATTTTAGAGCAAGTTGCACTAAAATGAAGAATTTTCTTTTCATAATGCCACTTTAAAATGAGTGTATGATATTTCGTAATGTTAAATTGCATGTATTCCCATTGCTTTTTTTCATAACAAGATGCCTCTCATAATACCATGGCCTTTTTCATTATGATCACAAAGAATAGATCAACACATGCCTGTGGGTGGTCTTTAGCTTCTGACTGGATAATACTTATCCTTTTCCCGGGTAGAAGTTGTGGATTTGCATGGATAGACGGGATACACCTCAAGCTAGGACCATAGATTGTTGTATTAAAAAAATACATTAAGATGTTTAACTGGCAACACTGGCTTGGCGCTAAGATTTTTTACCATGCTAACAGTGTTCCATTAAAGTGCCTGTTGAGTGGAAGTTGGGCAGCCAAGGATGTTTGCAGTGCACTTGTACCATTATGTTGCCTGTGTTCATTTTCCTAACAACTTTTACCTTCCTTTCAAGATATATTTTGAGTAAAATAGCAGTTCTAAAAAAAAACGTCCATGATATTATGAAATACATTGTGTTCTGTAAATATATATTATGAAATGCAAAGTATTAATCTTAAATATTTTACCATTGTCTTGTAAAGTGGCATAATGATATAAATATTTTATTACAGTGTCAAATATTTAGGATTAATACTTAATACTGTATTTATAGTTTTTGTGACTTAATTTGCACAACTTGTCTGATCAGTCTATTTGCTTAACAAACATGACTAGAATAATATTAGCCAGTTAATGTTCATTTAGGTTGGTGGAGAGTGTTTTAATGTGAAATATATCAGGCACTTGTAATACTTTTTGTAGAACACAGTATTTGAAACATTAGCTTTGAACATTCACTTGATATGTATTCTGGTCATTTATCCTAGTAGTATTGTAAAATTTGGCTTTTCAAAAGAAATCTAGAATAATGTTAAAATAATGTTTTTAGTAAATAAAGTGTTTTTATACGTTTTATTTTAAAACACTGACATTCAAAATCAAGTAATGCAAAGATTTTCTGTTGGTTTATATTTAAAAATGTACCTAAACTGCCTGCTTGCTATGTCTTAATAACCCAATAATTTTTGTTATTGCCTCCTTTCATAGCAATAACAGCATTATGTCTTTTAGTTAGCATATATCCGATATGCGCACAGTATCAGAAGTGATGTTGGCCATTAACTTTGGGTGATTCAGGTGGTTCACGTTAATTGCATGATGCTTGTAGACCAGCTGTAGGGAACTTGCAATTACATCGTATCTTTCTATTCCTGCAGATTCCGTGACTAAGACGTCCACACCAGCGTTCAGTAAAAACAGCAAGGCAGCTGGCCCCCAGGGGACCCCATGGGAGACTCTGGTTGTGTTCGCCATTAATCTGAAGCAGCTCAACGTCCAGATGAACATGAGCAACGTCATGGGCAACAACACGTGGGTCCCATTGTATTCACAATATATTATAAACACATTACATTATATATATATATATGCTTCTATAGACAGGTGTGTGCCTTTCCAAATAATGTCCAATCATGTCCTGTATGTATATATTCCTAGACACAGCATTTATTCTGTCTTTATAACTAATTCCAGAATATATCTTGGTGTCTGTACCTGGTAACTTCAAACTGAACATCATCTTAAATATACCTGTTTCCAAGAGCATTTTCCCTCAAAAATATAGTCACAATTAAAATAATCAGAGCCCTTGATAAAGATATTTAGGCTGTATAAATTAAACATTGTAGGTAACAAACTATTTTTTGGCGAAAGTGTTTGGAAGACTCAATTCTTGGTAATTCAGCAGCTCATAAAAAATATAAAGACTTCTCTCATCCTTTTTGCTGATCTTTATCAAGGGTTCCGATCATTTTGATTTCTGTTGAAAGAATAAATGCTACCTAATAAGCAGACATTTGTTATTCGTAAGTGGGTGTGTGGAACTGACTGTGTTGTTGTTTTTGTTGTGGAACCGAAGTTGGACCACCAGTGGGCTGAAGAGTCAGGGACGTCTGTCAGTAGGTAGTAACAGAGACCGAGAAATCAGCATGTCCGTGGGCTTAGGCTGCTCTAAACTGGACTCTAAAGGTGGAGTGGTGGGGGGCAACATCGATGTCAACACCCTGGAGATGGTCTGTAAGTACCGGGATGGGGAAACGTATAGTATGTCACTGGCAATTAACGATCAGTTTTGTGTGCGATGCCAAATACCTTGTGACAGATGACACAGATTGAACTGTCCTTTGTTCCTTGTCATTTAAATGATAAACACATCAGCTCTAGATACATATTCCAGGCAAATTAAGTAGAACATGACGTTTCTCTGCCTCTCTGTCTAAACAACCTTTTCAATTGTTAAAGCGCATATCTCCGAGCACCCCAACCAACAGCCGAGCCATAAGATTCAGATCACTATGGGCTCCACGGAGGCCCGTGTGGACTACATGGGCTCCAGCATCCTCATGGGCATCTTCAGCAATGCAGACCTGCAACTCCAAGACGAGTGGAAGGTCAACCTGTGCACCGTGGAGACCAGCCTATCAGAAAAAAGGTAAATAGATAGCCTAGTTGCCATATAAAATTTACCCATAAACTTGTATTGTGGATCAAGTTCTCTTAGAAATACTAATGTAAGACTTGGTACATTTGCTCCCTGAATAAAATGCCAGTGTACAGCCCTGATTGATTATGCATTTGACTTGCTGAAGACAAGACTGAAGACAAAAATGCCCAAAACAAACAGTAACTCAAAATAAAGGCAGTCATAAAACGCAAGGGATTTGCAACCGATTACTAAATATAACGTCTTTATGGTTAACGTATGCCATTTTTTGTTTTTCCTGAATGGGGCTTTATCGGTATACATTTGTTTTAGATGTAAATGCAAAGTTTGCAGGAATTAAACCAAAAATAAATTTAAATGTATAATTGAAACTAGCCTTTTATAGTTTTTATTTAACTCCAACGTGTGTCAAAACATCAATATGTGTGCACTTATGAAATACATAACTGATCACAGAACATTTGTGTTTTTTTCACCACTTTACATTATTCATTTCCCTCCATCTTCCTTTTCTTTCACGTCACTCTTATCCATTCCTTTCTAGTGAAATCTTTGTCCATGGGGACTTGCAGTGGGATATCTTCCAGGTAATCATCTCGCGCTCGACTACCCCTGACCTGATTAAGATTGGGATGAAGCTGCAGGAGTTTTTCACCCAGCAATTTGACACCAGCAAACGAGCATTGTCCACATGGGGTCCAGTCCCATACCTGCCCCCCAAGGCGCCAGTCATCAACCTGGATAAAGGTGCTGCGGAGCTATGTAAGTATCCATGGTTACTGGGTTCATCACTAGTTGTGACCCTTGTGATCTTCTGTCTTATTATCATCTTCTACCGTCGCTCCGACCCACTACACTACTCTACTCGCTCTCTCTCTGTTTTTCAGACATGGATGCAGCCCACCATCGTCACTGGCCTGGGGTTCTGAAGGTGATCGCTGGATGCCACATCTCCCTCTTTCAGATGCCTCTGCCGGAGGATGCTGTGCAACTGGGTGGCTCCATGAGTCTTCATGGCAACCACATGACCCTGGCCTGCTTCCACGGGCCCAACTTTCGCTCCAAGTCCTGGGCCTTATTTCACTTGGAGGAGCCCAATATAGCCTTTTGGACCGAAGCTCAGAAGATATTGGAGGACGGTAATGCTGTCAAGACACTGGGGGTGGGCTGGTCGCTGGGGTTAGCGCATGCAGTTGGTCAAAATGCCTCTTAACCTCAACCTATTTTCCATCCAATCAGGCTCCACTGATGACTCCACCTACATCGTGCAGACGTTGGATTTTCATCTGGGTCACAACACCATGGTAACCAAACCCTGCGGAGCGCTAGAAAGCCCAATGGCCACTATCACCAAAATCACCCGTCGCCGTCATGAAAACCCTCCTCATGGGGTTGCCACCGTCAAAGAGTGGTTTAACTATGTGACTGCCATGAGAAATGAGGGTAAAGGCCAATACACACTACAACTTTGTTATACAACATCGACTGCTTTTTTGACCCAATGTATTCCGGCTGCTTGTCTCATTAGAATGCATCCTATTTCCCAGAACTGAATCTCTTGCAGAACGTGGACGCCAACAATACAGAGAGTGGGACAGCCGCCAAGAGTTCCAGCCTACTTAGCAGCTTTCGTGGCTCGTCCAGCTACAACCACGAGACAGAGATCATCTTTGCCCTACCCAGAATGCAGCTGGATTTTAAGTCTATCCATGTTCAGGATCCTGACGAACCCTCCTTGTCTGGTAGGCTCAGTTGGTTTTTGGAAAGTAATATGAACAGACTACAGTAGGAAGAGTTATATTTTTATTGTTATAGTATATACATTGCAAACGGAGCAGAACATGCTGTGAGTGGGAAAGTTTTACTAAAGTTCGAACTAAAAATAATGTCATCTGTAATGCGTGCAAGGCGGAACTTGCTTTCCATTTGAGCACAACGTGCATGCTGGAACATTTGAAAAGGAAACATCCCGGCAACGAGAGGAGGTGGAAACGGTGAGAGATGAGTGTGTTCCAGCTGTAACAAAGCGAGATGGTCATTTAAAGACACCAGTTGATAGAAACGCATTACGCAACACGTCCACAGACAGCAGTTAGACAGTTCAGTATACAGCCATACTAGTGAGCCACAGTTAGATGGTTTCGGTATCTGTTTGTAGATTCATATTTTAGCACTGTATAAAGCATAGAGAGCGTTTGTGATTTGAGATGGACAAAGTTGCCGGTATGTAAATCCATGGGGGTCTGTGGTGTCCGGTAGAATGGATGGTAGTATGTTCTGACCAGCCGCTCAAAGCACTTCGTGATTATGGAGGTCAGTGCTACAGGACGGTAGTCAATTAAACGTGTGACAGACGGTTTCTTACAGGGATATTGGCAGTCTGGTTGAAGCGTGTGGGGATTAAAATGGATTCCGGGAGAGGTTGAATATAGAGGTGAATACCTCCGCTAACAGATTGGCACGACCCCTGAGGGCACGGCCAGGAATGCCATCTGGCACTGGTGACTTCAGCGGGTTTACTCGTTGAAATGCCCTCCTCGCGTCATCCGTGGTTAGGGAGACAGTGCGGTCGTCTCGTTTCTGAGCTGGTCTCGCAGCTGGAATGGTGTTGCGGTCCTGAAACTATGCCTGGCTGGTGTTGAGTTTGCGGGGGGCAGGCTGGGCATTACTGCTTCCCTTTTATAGCCTGTGATGTGTCTCAGTCCACACCACATGTGTCGGCGATCAGAGCTGTGGTAGACTGCAGCTTATCCCTGTAATCTTTCTTCACATCACTGATGGCCGTTCATTTGTCATTTCTGGACCTCCTCAAGACCTCCAGGTCCCCCGAACTACGGGCAGAGGACCTAGTAGGAATGCTAATGCGCTGGTAGTATTTTAATTGTATAAACAAAAAGGTAAGTCATAAATGCAGAGCCATTGTCAGTGCAATGTTTCTCCACCGAGCCCCGAAGCACAGCGGTTATGAAGCTGTAAAAAACTTGAAGAATACAATATGAAGTTGTCCAAGCAGCTTATGTTGATTCCAAATTATGGTGATATGCTTTCTATAGCTACATTTTGATACATCTGACATCTAAATCTGCAGTGAACTGGTATCAGTGATACTTGAAATGCAATTGTATACTATTTTTTCTGTTGCATATATTTTTGGCCTTATGTATTTCTCCTAAAGTTGTCTGTATGCAAGGTAGTGCAGTGAAGATAACTCTACCTGGTGGGACAGATCCTTTTTTCCACACAAAGGTCTTATTTACAATTAAATAGAGAATAAAATGCAATAAAACAATGTTATATAATCAACTCCATAGCGTTGGCATGTTAACTATAATGTTCAAGGCGTACACCTCATGCGCTGTGGCCGTCAAGCATAAAACCTAGCGTGTGTGGACACAGCACAGATACTTGATACGGTTCCTACACTAATGTTTTCACACTTTCAAACCTTTGGAGGTGCTCAATTGAGGAGGTAGCGTCTCCAGATTTCAATGTCTCACAATTAACACAACAAAATGATCTAGCTTATTCGAGTCTTCATTACGGGCTATAGTTCCTGGACACCTCAGCTATTTAATGCCAGCTCTTAGAACTTGCCGCCTAGCAGAAAACAATGTTTTTTCCTAAATGTTAAGAACGTTTATCTTATTCGTTTCGTATTCGTATGCCGCCTTTTGCTCCGGTTTATTGAGGTTCCTATAATTTTCGACTTGGCTGTACGTGTTGGAAGGCATGGTAATGTCACTCGAGGTGTCTCCTACCGTTTCAGAATCCAACAGTAAACCCAAGGTGGAATGCAGCGTGGTGACGGAGTTCACCGACCACATCTGTGTCACCATGGATGCCGAGCTCATCATGTTCCTGCATGATCTGGTCTCTGCCTATCTGAAGGAAAAGGAGAAGGGTGAGTGCAACTGAAATGTCAACACCCACGACACGCTGTTTGTCTCAAACAGCTGCACAGTATATTATATGAATAACGAATTAGAATATAACTTGGTATTTATAAAAGCGTCATTTTCAGGATCACTACAATATAATCAAGGCTGAATTTAAAATGACATTTGATTAAGGGATTACGGTGATACTCCGAAAAGAAAATGGAGAACCAAAGACCTGTTTTTCAGTTTCACACTCCTCCTCTTCCCTTCTCTGGTCTGCAGCTCTTTTCAACCCTCGGACCTTTTCTACTAGACCTGGACAGAAGAGCCCAACGGCTCTACATAATGAGAACTCTACAGACAAGGTCAAGGACGAGGGCATTAACTACACCACAGTTGATTGGAGAGAATTCATGTGCAACACCTGGCACCTGGAGCCCACCCTCAGGTAAACCATTTACGCTAATAAAAAATGGGCAACATTATGGCACTTGTAAAAGGCTTGTACATTTGGGGGGGCAACTAGTGGCCTTACCGAAGTGAAAGTGTTTTTCATGGTTTATGTCGTTAGCTGGGTCAGAAAAGAACACTTCACACAAGTGTAGATCGTTATATACTTCTCAAAAATGCAGAAAAATGTAACTGATTGGTCAAGGGTAGAAGATCCACCCTTTTCTTGCTTACGGTACACATTTTTACTAACAAACCAGAACTGTGCACATCCTAAATGTGTCAAAATTCAGCCTGACAGCAAGAAATTTGTCGCCATAATTAATACAAATGTTTGGTTACAGAATTTCCACTGAAAATGTATTTAAACTTTATTGTACACGCTTGTGAAATAATGCTCGTGAACACGAACTGGATGTACAACTTTGAGCAACCACTGCTCTCAATTTACGACCACAAAAGAACACAAATGCACAGAGTTTTTACAGGTTTATTTATAACTGGTTCCACAAATAATAACACTAATTAAATAGTTGGCACTGTCGCATGCAAAACACACAATATTTTCCGGTACTCTTTGAGACCCCAAACTGATGGTAGACAGGCAGTTTTGGGATTGGTTGGAGCATACACAACTTATTGCCACAACATGGACAAGCAAATTGTTTTGCAATCTTGAACAGGACATCTATGTGGCACAGGAATATAGTTATAGCTAGTAGTTAATATCTCTATGGCTTCATTTTAACAGAAACACTTGTCCGTTCCTGATTTCTCATTTGAGCTGTGGAGCAGATACACTGTAACACTGGCAAGACAGTGTGTATTAACATGCTGTTATCCATGGTTCCTTGTGTGTTTAACAACAACAACAAAAACATATTGTTGTAGGGCTATGTCCAACAGACGGTTGTGGATCCATTTGTGCAATATTTTGAGTTATTTTCCTTCTCAATATGCCCTGTATTTAGTCAATACCTCTTTGAGGTTTCTTGTAGCAATCTTAGTTCATTATTAATTTTCACAGGCTAATCTCCTGGACGGGACGAAAGATCGACCCTGTTGGTGTGGATTACATCCTTCAGAAACTTGGCTTCCACCATGCAAGGACTACAATTCCCAAATGGCTACAGAGGGGAGTAATGGACCCTCTGGACAAGGTCCTAAGTGTCCTTATCAAAAAGCTCGGCACGGCTCTGCAGGACGAGAAAGAGAAGAAGGAAAAGAAGGAGAAGATGGGACGAGACAAGGAAGAGCACTAACTACGACTAAGACTTTGTAATACTTTGTAACGCCTAAAAAGCTAGAGGCCAGGCTGTAAATTACAAACAGAAAAAACCTAGGTATTTCCCTGTCTACTGTAAACGGCATTTGTCATTTGCACATCCTTCTGCTAAACTGAATTTGGGCATAGATGTTTACTAAAGTGCATGCCAATTTGGGTTTTAAATCACCATTTGCGCAACAGTTTTTTTATATGTATATATTGAACAAAGTGATGTCTTATTCGACTGCCGAAAATTACGACCCTTAAATTCCCGACCCTGGATTATATGCTATATGTGCTTTATATGGTGTTATAAGAAACACAATGAATTTATAATTTATTATCCTGTTATGGATTTTGTTGTGGGACCATGTGATTAAGATTTAATGAGGAATCTCATCTTAAGTGTACGTTTTTAAAATAAAATCCAATGGCTGTGTTTTTTGTAGAAGACTTGTTTGTTTGTTTATTTTTACAGAAAACGCATAAGATGGTTTAGGTCCATCTTAAACATATTCTAAAATTATTCTACTCAAACTATGGTTATTTGTATTTTAATCAATGTGTGAAAAATGCTAGTTTATTTCAAATAAGCAGCGTGTGTCAAGACTCGTGAATTTAAGCGCGTATACTGACAATTATCTACCATGTATTTTTTGTTCATAAATTGTTTCAACTGTTGAATTGTTCTGTTAACGCAACTCTCTCATTCAAGGAAAGCAGGGTTGTGCTAGGTCAAGTACTGCTTCAACAGGTGACATTGACCTTCTTCGACTAATAAGCCAATTTCTGCTTCCACAGGTGACATTCACCTTCTCCGACTAATGCTGCAGATTTATAGAGTTTTCGATTCTCTGTGTAAAAAGCTAATTTTCTTTCACAGCGAAAATGCTAAATTGGGAACACAAATTGATTGTTCAAATTGAAGTTGGTGAATGATTAAAATGTTTGCCAGTGTCCCTCCACTAAACACATCAAATTAATGTAAAAATAACAAACACAAGAAATAAAAATAAGAAAGTAACAAATGACTAAACAGGTAGAGGCATAAGCCTGGGCTATTGTCCAATGGTTACTTACTCAGGGAGCCTCTGGAGGCCCTTTAGATAATAAATAAAGGGTTGCCACTTATTAAAACATGATTGGGCGGAGCCCTAAAGAGAATATTTAATATTCTTCTTCTGCTGCAGGGATGTCGTAGCATCCCTGAGCTACTGAGGAGTCTCAGGAGACTTCCAGTGCTGCAGAATTCAGCATTGTGGCCAATAGTGTACTGAAAGCCACTAGGTCCTCGTGTTTGGGGTCTAGTGCCATTGATTTTTTCCAAATCCCCAAAAACAGTTGACGGGACAGGGGAATTTGTAGTACCTTGGATTAGACCAGGAAGATTCCCATGAGTCACAGTAGCCTTTCAGCTTATGGCATTGAAAGAAGATTTAATAGAGGTGATAATGGGAGGTATGACATCTGTCACATACATCGGTCACAGTAGGGTAAATCGCAGCCAATTTGGATTTGAAGAGATTATCTCTGTGAACCAACTTTAACTGTATAAATTCACTGTTGATGGTCGATAGGTAAATATACCTGAGAGATTATTGCTTTCTGTCTTGGCACACGAGTCAATAGAGCATTCCAGGCCTGGTTTGGAGGTCAGTAAAGACAGGAAACTGGGATAAAACCCAATGTCTTATCTGGATGTAGTGTAAAAATTATTTTTCAAGGAAGGAGTGATTAGGAGGAGTGATTTTCTGTCAATAGGGCCTTCTGCGGATGCAGAAGAACTTTTGAAATGGTGCCGGAAATGATAAGAGAACTGTAGTTTGACAATGGGATTTCTAGTCTAGGAAGAGAGGGCCATCAAGAGAGCAGAACAAAGCCAAGCATGCATAATGATATTTCCAGGTGGCGCCAAGGTGTACTTGAAGAATGCAACCAGAATGGGAGCTTCAGGTAGTTGGCTGGCAAATAGTAGTAAAGAAAATTAAGGATTGCATGTACTCCACAAAATTTGAATTTTCTTAGGCCACATGGTCGATTAATGGTGTTTTCATCTATCAGGACGTTTTTACCCCATGTGGAAAAAGACTTTGGGAATCCAAATGAGATTATACAATCAGGAGGTTAGGAATATAATGTTACCTTCTTTTAATTATCAGGAAAAACAGCATTAAAAAAATGATTACTTATTTTTGACTACAGAACCAAATACAACAGATTGTCCTCCTGGTTCTTTCTGTGTACCACATTGTGCCCACAAGACCACAAACATCCACCACAGTGTTATGGTTGTCATGGCAACTGTAAAGCTTATCTCCAGTGCTCTAAGAAAAAGAGAATGCAATTGGGCAGCGCCTGTGCCTTATCTTATCCTCATTTCTCTCTCTCTAAATGTCTGTATTCTATACACTCTCTGTCCGTCTGTCTGTTGTTGGTCAGATGCTTTTCAGGAGAAAAAAACATGCAAAAGAGAAAAGACAGGCAAAAAGAGGGTTTGTAATGGCAGTGTGCACAGCCATTTGAATGTTGTTCCAAGAATTACCACTAGGAGGCAGAGTAAGTGTGTGTGTGTGTGTGTGTAATCTTAGCATCACAAAATGTTCAAGCAGCAGGGACGAGCGGACCTGCTCATTGGCTGCTGTAGTGTGTGTATACATGGGTCAGTGGAATGAAGTGCATAGACAGAGATGCTACTACATGGATTGCTACCACATCTTTACACTTATATTGATTAAACTATTTGCTTTTCACACACACTGTTAAGCGGGGGAGATGCTGCATTACCTCATAACAAGCCACTGCCCCGCTAGATGACCGCGGTGGGTACATCCAGGCAGGAGACGCAGCCCGACAGAGACACAGGGAGAGGACGTACCACAACCTGGAGATGAAAAGAAACAGGAATGCATCACAGAGCCGCTGTCGATCGTAAGCACCTGGTAAGAGTGCAATTAAAGTGTTATCGAGACAAGTGGAGAGAAGAAGAGTAGGAGGAGGGCTAGCCGCTGTTGTGCGGTGATCAGCTCTGATGGCTCCACGCTCCCCGGGAGAATCAGAGACAGGATCACAGCGACCGGAGGGGGGGCGGCGGGGGGACGACGAACAGTACACATTTGTACAAAGTGACGGGGAATAACAGGAGGGTGTGTTTTGGACAGGGGGAACGCGAGTAACATGGCCGCACAGTCCGACGGAGGGGGATGGGGAGTAACGGGGGAGGGGGCGGGGGAGGAAGGCTTTGATGGAGACGCAGAAGGAGACTGTCAGCCTCTGGACTCGGCAGCCATACACATCTGTCTCTGCTGTCACTCTGCTGTCTGCTACTGGGGCTGTCGCTCCAACTGCTTGGGGAACCAGCTGGGGGTGGACACAAATGGGTAAGCATAAGTGTGATATGACAAATGCCTCTGCTGCACTGTTTTATACGCTCTTATATTGTCGTTGTTGTGATTGTCCCTGTTATAGAGGGACCAGAGTTGCCAGCATTAACGGTTTAAAGGAGACCCGCTGCCCGCCTGAAGAGGGCCTGTGGCTGGACTGCCTCTGGCTCATCTTGGCTCTCCTCGTCTTTTTCTGGGACGTTGGAACAGATCTACTTCTCGCGGCTGACTATTATGCCAGACAGGATTATCTGTGGTTTGGCTTGACACTTTTCCTTGTGCTGGTGCCATCGATAGTGGTTCAGATCCTGAGCTTTCGCTGGTTTGTTCAGGACTACAGCGGAGAGTGCATGACAACCTGGATGGGGACAGTGAACTGTAGCAAGGGAGGAGAGAGAGAAAAGCTCACCAGGCGGCGACCGGCTGACCACAGAGGGGTTTATCCAAGGACAGATCAAGTCAGAGTGGCGTCCGTGTGGCTTTGGCAGATCACCATACATATTCTACAACTGGGACAGGTCTGGAGGTATGGTCAGAACATGTCAACCTGTTATCTTCTCTCCTGGCCACTCATTTCTTCTCTGATCATTCCTCAGTTTTGAACTACTTTACTTTATTCTTTTTACTGTCTAATGAGGTCCCTCAAATAGACAATGTGTTTGTAAGGCGCACGCACACACACACACACACACACACACAGAACAATATGAATAGACCTTTGCCTTACGGTATATGAAAAATTATAATAACACAAATATTCAAATACACCAGTGATTTCCATGTTTTACATTTAGCAGATGCTCTTTTCCACAGAGTTATAGTTAGTGTATACATTTTAAGATTGCTAGTTGGTCCACAACACAGTCAAGGTGTATACGGTCAGTCAAATTGGTACATTGTAAATGAGAAACCACTAGTTAGCTCAGAAATGTCAAATCATGACTTTGTAACCTCGAAGGAAGACCTCTACATTGAATCCTCACCATTGTACCTTTAAACAATATAATCTGATAGAGTTGTTATCTCCTCGGGATCATGACTGTCTCTTAGGTATGCAACCAAGAAGAATTCAATCTAGCACATGATTTGGAAGGTAATTGGTTAAATCTGAGCATAGTTACAACCCCATTTACAAAGAAATCCCAATAAATTACCCATTTGTTTTGAACTTGGACACAAAATACAATTTATGGCTGAAAATAGGTTGGAAATGATTGTTATTTAATGTTACCGTTTAATGACACAGGCAAATCGTCCTATGCATCGACAATGGCTCAGCAGAGCAGAATAAATACAACCACACAAATCACATTTTTCCCAGATCCGGGAGCATCCTGTTAGAGACAAATGTTGTGCTCTACTCCATGTCCATCACCAGCATGCAACAATAAAGTGCACCACAACACTTGTTGCAATATCGTTACCTTTGCCAATATTACCACACAATTAACCAGTGGTCTAAAGTTGAATTTCTTTCGCACAATCTATTCAAAATCATATGAACGAGATTGCAAGAAAAGGCAAGCGATCGATGAAAACACCTCACCGTTATCATTTAAAATGTAGCTATTTTCTCCCGTTGTTTATCAAATGGGCAATGACAGGTTCATATAGCTTGTCTTTTGATTTTAAATCCGATATAAGTACATTTTCGATTGAGATCAAAGCTAGTGCTGTCCGTTAGGCCTGTTCCGTGGTGTTCCTGGAATGTTTGATCCATCTGAATTAAAGAAACTCATTCTACTGGGGCCTCATTTATAAAACGTTGCGCACGATTTGTGTCAGAAGTGGCGTAGGCCTACGGACGAAACGTAGGATGTACGTACGGACAAAAATATTGGGATTTATTAAACCGTGTGCACGCACGTCCTACGCCATTTTCGCTTAATAAATCCCAATGAACTCTAAATGTGGCGCAGTTTTTGCGGCTTCATATCACGCCCATATTTGCCCATAAATAGTAAAAGAAACGCCCTAAATTAATATTTGTATGTGTGAATCTGTCCATAGAATCTGTGTGAAAAGTTCCTAGTCTTCCTATCATACAATGTTCCAACCAGCCCGATTTCTGCATGAATTGGATCCATGCTTGTCTCACCAGTTCAGGCTGGTGGTGTTGTTATGATGTGGGGGGTTTTCTTGGCACACTTGGGGCCCCGTAGTACCCAATAAAAACAAACTCTCTGGAAACAATGCGTGCACCCCACTAAAATACCCAGAGTGAGAACTGTTATGGTAAATCCTAGTTTTAAATTCATATCTTAAATGTACAGAGGTATATTAATTTATTGCTGAATTATAACCCCCCATCCCGCTTATACACGCACGCAGTTATTTTTCTGCGCTCGGGGTTCCAACCATCATAATTATTTGAATAGCGTATCCTGCCAGTGCTAAAACAGAGCAAACACTTTTCTGTATGCCCTGGGCTAGTAAAAAAACAGATAAAGAGAGCACACTCAAGCTTTAGCGTTAGAAGCTAACTACAGTGGTTTATGACTAGCTGCCTTGGCAATCTAACAATATGTTATGTAACGTGTGGTTTGAAATTGGGATTTGGGAAATAGTACTCTGCACTCCCATTGTCTGACACATCTACCTAAATCACAATAATAACCTGTAATATATTTCCTTACTGAACCACAATCTGCAATATCACACCACGTTATCAGGTCCTCCCACTGCCACCACACTCACAGAATCTCGGTCTCTCGCACTCTTTCAGAAAAAATCGTTAATAGGTCTGTGTCCCTAAGGGATATGTTTAATGGCCTTAATAGCTGACGTGTGTGAGAGATGGGGGTTGGGAGGCAGGTTAGAGATTATGTAAGAGATTGTGCAGAGATTCAGTAGCATTTAGAAGATCCAAATAGCCTCTTGGCCAGGTTGTGTGGTTCCTTGAGTGTGGGCTAGTGAATTATAAATAAGTCTCCTCGTCAGCCACATTATAACTTGAAACTATTGAAAGTTGTAAAAAACGGATTATGGATACTTAGAATGTTTCATAGCAAATTAGCTCGCACATTGATTCCTTACTCTATTAAGTGCTTTGTTTCTCATTTGAACGGATATTGATGTAACTGTGTGAATGTTCAAACACCTGGAAATGATTTCACTTGCTGCCCTCTGACATTGCTCATTCTTTTCTTTTTTTCTTTTCTTCTACTGAGCAAATGTTGCTAAGCAATATCATTTCACTATTATTGCAGCTATATTATGGATATCTTTTAATATTACATCACCAGATTCTGCATGTTTCCTCTTTAACTGTCCACTAGGGAAATTTGCTAACCCCGATAAGGGGTTGTTTCTGGAGTAGTTTCATCTCGGGTCAGTTATTAATTAAGAGTTTGGTCATGTCTATGCACGGGTCGATGGTTGACCGTGGCAATGGGGAGCAGTAGATTGTCTAACCACGCACTTAGGAATAAGTAGGAATAATATATATGAACCGACCTAATCATTTTCTGTCCTGCCTGAACATGCATTTCAATGTCACGTCCAAATGACCTGTCATTACGAGACATGTTGCTATTTCTGTGTTCTATCCTTCTCTATCTGCTCAGCATTCCACAGTCGTGCTACCAGGGAACAAGGATATTTGTACGAGTTGCATGAGTAATTTTTAGATTGAATTAGCCACATTCATATTATTTCCCGAAATCCGAGCCATAGGGAGGTTGAGCACTTGCAGGTGGTTTGGCTGTGTTAATCAGTGCTGCGCATAATCGAAGCACATTATTTGGTTCCTGTAATGGTGTGAGTAGGTGAGGGAAAACAGAATCTCTACGCTTACTGCAGAATGTTGGAACCTATGGACTTGGTCGAGTTGTGATGTTATCACATTGACAGTGCTTTCAATGGCCCAAAGCCCTCGTTGGTCCTAAATGGTTTGAATAAAGATCAAATGTACACTTGTGGATACCCTGTGCTCCATGGTGTGTCTTGCCTTATTTCCTTCGTCAGGGCACCGATATAGTACATTTTCTCGACTAGGGAATATACTGTATATAAGAAATCAAGGTAAGACACATTCTTAAATATCTATCTATATATATTTACTGCACATTCATGCCTGTAAAGGTTGACTCAGCAAAATGAGGTGCAAAAAGACAACAGCAAAGTGAGTCAATTTCAACTAAGCATCATGATCCACAATTCGTGATGAGACTCGGACAGGGTACACTGCACTTTGGTTTGTAAGTAATAGCTAGTAAGTTATAATACTTACAAAAGTTGAAAACCGGTCATGGCATGACTGACAGTGCCCAGGGATTTCACATTGGGTGGTTATTGGGTTCAGTACCTTCTGGGGTAGATGGGGCGGATATAGAACTCGGTTGTCTCATAAAGCTCCGACAGTCAATGTAGCCGTACGTTGCCCGTGGTGTGCATGCAGCTTCACTGGGGCCATGACGATTGACCTCTCACCTCTAACTTGCAGGTATATCCGTACGTTATACCTGGGTATCCAGTCCCACCGTATGAAAGAGCACAAGGAGACCCAGAGGAGGTTCTACTGGGCCATGATGTTCGAGTACGCAGACGTTAACATGCTGAGGCTACTGGAGACCTTTCTGGAGTCAGCTCCTCAACTAGTACTACAGCTTTGCATCATGATTCAGCAAAACCACGCTGAGACTCTACAGTGTACGTATACATTCAGACACTCACACTTCCACTGGTTCTATCCGAATGAGAATCAATCTACTTCTTTCTCTTCCTAGGTATATCTAGTCTGGGCTCTCTGCTGTCTCTATCCTGGGTGTTGGCGTCATACCACAAGCTCCTACGTGACTCCAGGGATGACCAGCGCAGTCTGAGTTACCGCGGTGCCGTTCTTCACCTGTTCTGGCGCCTGCTCACCATCTCCTCTCGCGTTCTCTCTCTCGCCCTCTTCGCCTCGCTTTTCCACCTCTACTTTGGCATCTTCGTGGTGCTCCACTGGTGCGGCATGGCCCTGTGGGTGGTCCACGGAGGAACAGATTTTTGTATGTCTCGCTGGGAGGAGGTGCTGTTCAACATGGTCGTCGGCATTGTTTACATCTTCTGTTGGTTCAACGTCAAAGAAGGACGCACCAGGGGACGCATGGTGGCTTACTACATTGTGGTGCTCGCTGAAAATTCTCTGCTCACCGGACTATGGTATGTAGAAAGGCATGGTTTAAGACACACACAATTATGTGTCGGATCTTTAAAAAAGCTGACCTGACAAGATGGTGCAGAGGCACATGTGTATATGCAGAGATGTCCTAATGGTGTGTGTGTGTGTTACAGGTATGTGTATCGTGACCACGCAGAAACCGACAGCTACGCTGTGCCAGCACTGTGTGGCGTCTACCTTTCCTTTGCGGGCGGAGTGCTCATCATGCTCCTATACTACAGCCTTCTTCACCCCTCACACACGCAGGGCACTCCTGCTTCGGCCTGCTGCGAAGAGTTGCTCTGGGGTAACCCCCTGCCCCCATCTGCTCCCCCAACCCCGGCTCACCTTGCCGCCCCGTCCAACAGTGACGAGATCATTGCAGACAGTTGTCTGCCGGTGTTCCAGGGGCGCTCGGAGCCTCCCACCTCACAGAGATTCGAGGGCCCTCTGATTAAGATCGACATGCCCAGGAAACGATACCCGGCCTGGGACGCTCACTATGTGGACCGACGGCTGCGACGGACCATCAACCTGCTGCAGTACCTGACGCCCGCCGCCGCAGGGGTACGATACAGGGACGGACCTCTGCTCTACGAACTGCTGCAGTACGAGTCCTCACTCTGACGCACATATTTACATCTGCACACATGCAGGCGATGGAAAATGTCCATCTAGTCAGCGGCACACGCTAGTGATGTTCAATTTGTGGCTGTAATGATTCTGGGATCTAGAAATAGTCGTTTCTCCTTCCGAACTGTTGTGGAGTGACAGGAGACAGTATACATATATATCGGTCCGGTTGCTCAGGTTAGGGCAAAGAGAGGGACGAAAGCAACACTGTTATGTTGGTGCTGTGACATGGATCACTCAGCTGGGCTCTGCCCTGTTGCTTAGGTTGCTGTGGCAATGGAAGTTAAAGGGAGATAATGGTGTGATGAATAGCTGGTTACTTTAATTGGTGACATTACCTGCTCCGAGGCCTAGAAGTGCTGTATTTGTTAACTTTACTCTACATGGTCCCCATCTCTTGTAGAGTGACAGGTTACAATGCCTAGGAAATGATGGTTGTCATTGTGTTTAGAAGGTCCCGGGTCGCCCAGGAAGCTAGACTGTTACACACAGAAATGGTGCAATATGAACTGTGTTTTTCTTCACCTGTTTTTCCTTGCTCAGCAGAAAAGACTGGAGAGTAAGGAAAGACTGCATGTCATTATTATTGGGTCTACATTTATAATAATAATAAAAGATGATTAAAAAATTTGAGCAATTAATTGAATATGAACAGCTCCCTGAAAGCAGTCTGCTATGTGAGTGCATATCCTTTTAGTTTGCTGAATGGTTCTGTATTCATTGCTTTGATTGGCTAACTGGAAGTACAATAGATATAAAAAGTATACACACCCCTGTGAAAATACCAGGTTTTTGTGATGTGAAAAAATGAGACAAAGATTAATCATGTCACAACATTTCCACCTTTAATGTGACATAGAACGTAAACAATTCAATTGAAAAACAATCTGAAATCTTTGAGAAAAATATATATTATTACAATAACCGGGTTACATAAGTGTGCACACCCTTAAACCTTAATACTTTGTAGAAGCACCTTTTGATTTTTTTTTTACAGAACACACTTTTTGGGTAGGAGTCTATTAGCATCTTGACTTGCCAATATTTGCCACAAATCTCTCAGATTGCGAGGACATCTCCTGTGCACAAACCTCTTCAGATCACCCCGCAGATTTTTAATTGGATTCAGGTCAGGGCTCTGGGTGGGCCATTCCAAAATGTTAATCTTCTTCTGGTGAAGCCATGCTTTTATGGATTTGGATGTGTGCTTTGAGTCGTTGCCGTGCTGAAAGGTGAACTTCAGCTTTCTAACAGAAGTTTGAAGTTTTGTGCCAAAATTGCCTGGTATTTGTAACTGTTCATAATTACAGCTGAAGAAAAACAGCCCCAAAGCATGATGTTGCCACCATCAGGCTTCACTGTGGGTATGGCTGATGTGCAGTGTTTTTGCACCAAACATACCTTCTGGAGTTATGGCCAAAAAGTTCAACCTTTGTTTCATCAGACCATAACACATTTGCCCACAAGCCTGGCATTTTAAGGGGTGTGTAGAATTTTTATTTCCACTCTATATTCCCTTTAGGTGGGTAACTGGGATTATATTCCCTTTAGGTATGGTAATTGGGAGTACATTTTTGTTAGGTTGGTAAATGCGAGTATATTGTCTTAGTTTAGTGGCTATATATTCACGTTAGCTACCTGGATGTGTATATTCTCTTAAGTCTGGCTAACTGGATGTGTATATTTCAATTTACAGAAATGTGTGTACTATGTGTGTTGTGACTAAGCTGTGGGTACGGTAGTTATATTTGCTTGTTTGTCTGTTTAGGAAAACACATTACAGAATGTTAAGATAGAAATGTATTGTGTAAAACAGATATGATTGTCAAGTAGATAACCGATATGCCATCCTCTTTCTGATGATCTCATATCTGAGGGTGTCAGAGTAATATAACCATTTATCGTACACCTGACTATCCTTCCAACAACCAATACAAAGCCTTCCACCGATCAACTTCAAATGGTGCAAATATATATAAATATATATGAAGATGATTTGTTAACTAACATTATATTTGGTGCAAATTTATATTTACATACAGTCATAGCTGAAAGTATTGTCTCAAAAATTATTTATTTCACTGTTAACATGACATAACTTTTGTCTTTGATCCAGGAAATTATATATATGTTTAAATAAAAAAATGAACAGAAATGTAGTTTACTTAAATATTTACACCCTACCCTCAATTTATGGTGTCAAAACGTTTGTCCAAAACAGCGCTTCCTTTCGCCTAGATGGGTTTCCTTAACTTCCTGATTTGACCCACTCCTCTTGCCCCCGTTCTCCCAGATATTATGTATTCCTCCTAACTGGTGTCCTCAGATCTCACTACAGGTTTTCAAATAGAGTCCTTGTTTGCCACGTTCAGAACTCCAGGGTTTTGTCCTGAACCATATATGGGTGCTCTTTGAAGTGTTGTTGGAAATAATATCATGTTGAAAAAAAATAACCTTTGGCAGAGACGCAGCTTTGAGACATTATGTTCAACATTGCCCTGCTAAATTCCTTTAATTTCCCTTGATTTGTTGCACATGTTCAAGACACACAGTGCCAGAGGCAGCAACGCGATTTCCAAACATCTCGGACTCTCCTCCATGTTTAAGGTGCTTTTCATTTCATTGCTATTTGTTGTTGTCTGTGAAAAAAAAATCTGTGCTTTACCATAAAACTCTAATTTTGTTAAATCTGACTTCAGGAGATTGCACCCAAAGAATTTTGCCATTTCTGGTGTATTTTGACAAATTGTATTCAGTCTTACATGTTGCTCTCAGAGGTTTCCTACCCTTCACGATAGCGATAGATGAGGTTAGTTGACACTGTCATACTTTTATCTGACGGTACGCTTGAGTATGTGTGGCAGTTGATCAAGGTGCTTCCACCACCATTTTAACAATCCTCTGCTACAATCTTCCATCAAGTTCACTCTTGAAGCCACATTCAGGAAGGTTAGCTACAGTGGCATGGGCCTAATATTACATACTGGAAAAAGAATCACCAAAGTCCAGGCTACAATCCTGTTTCTGACCTCCTCCTACAGTTCTTTGGATCTTTTATCAATGCTTATTATAGTACACACAGTGACACAAAGAGAGAATGAGTCATCTTCTCTATTCAGAATGGTGGAATTACCAATATTCAAATTGCATGCACCTGCAGCCAGGGCCGACCCTAGGAATCTTGGGTCCCCTGAATAGATACGGGTGCCCTCACTTACAGACAACATTATTACAATCAGGGGGCCCTGCCTACCCCTGGGCCTCGTGAATCATACCCACGTTTCCTCGCATTAGTTACGGCCCAGCTTAATAATCCTCACAGGTGAGCAGTTCTTAATTTTTAAATCGAGAGGTCACGGAGCACATTGGGATGCGATTGATTTATCTGATGGGGAAAAGGTATCGGAACTCATAGACCGGTTTGTCAAGCTGGGATGAAGGAGTTGAGCATCTATTTTATTGACTCCTGAAACTTGACTTAGCAAAGAGAGCAGATTGTTGTGAATGAAGCTTGTCGAGAAAACAGGGATATTCAAAAATGTTGTTTTAACTGCAAATAAAATAAGTTTATACAGTCACGTAATTGTTTTAATTACACCCTCTTGAAAGTTAAATATTATTTGGATATAAGGATATGTGATCTGCACATCAACACTATTAACAAAGGTAACCTAATTTAATAAATTACACTGAAAGATTATAGTAATGTATTGATAAGAAATCAACAAAAAGTCTCATAGAGTGGAAAATTAGGAACACTGCTCACTTTATTGGCTGTTTTGGCAAATATAGCTTCATGTTGTCCTTTCTTGTAACTGTTTATTAGTTTCATACATGATCTGGATGGTAGTTTTGCCTCTTCTTTACAGTATTGCATCAACTGTGCCATGTTTGAAGGATTTTTGCATGCATGGCCCACAACTGTATTGGTCTGGACTTATCTCCATTTGTTGATTGTCCATCATATAGTTTAATGGGTTGAAAATGACTTTCTAACTCCGCCTTGGTTGGCAGATTAATGTGAACCAATTCCTTTTTTTAGGTTTTAGGGCCTTGGATAGGTAATTTGATTTTAGCATGATCTGCGATTAAATACCCATATGGTTAAGAGCAAACCAAGTTTTGAATGTTTATTAAAGACTGGATCCTTCCAATTGACTCCTAAAATTATAATAAGCACCTGTTTTGGTGCACCTGATTAAATTTTTGTCATTTTAAGTAATGGTAATGCAAGCACATTGCTAATCGATTCCAGCAAATGAAATGTCATTTGAATATTTAAATTACATTTCTTTCAAAGTTTTTTTGTGTGATTTTAAAATTGGAGTGTGAATGTTGTTAGAATCAAGCTCAAATATTCATGTGTACAAATATGTAAAAAATAAAGGTAACTTTTCGGGAGGCGTACTTACTTCTTCACACGACTGTCTGAGGATACCAAAAGAATGCAGGAACTTTCTAGAAGAGATATATACGTTCGGCTATGACTCTATATTAACATACTTGTTTACAAATATTTTTGGTGCTTCATATGGTGCAATTATTTATTTGAGGATAATTTAAAGCAATAATACACTTGAGGTTATGCATTTTCAGTCACACGTGATCTCATCATTCTACAGAGATCCGTCTGGGTCAAGATTAACAGAAGAGAAAAAGGAACTCAGTTTTGTGTCCAAAATGTATGGCACATCAGTAAGCGATTTGACTGTATTTCTACAGTATATGTTCGCATCAGAAACTCGTTTTATAAATAAATTATAAAATAAAAAAGGTCAGTTAATAATTAATTCTTACTGGTGGTCAGGACATTAGTCTCTCAGGCAAAGCTGGAGTCAACTCTGCTGCTCAGCACATATAAGTAAATATTTATAGGGTTTGTTGCCCTTTTCTCCTTTGGTTCTAGCAATGTACTGCTGATTTATGTTCTTCACACATTTAGATTGTCCGAACTGAATGAGAATAATAAAGATAGTGTTTAGTAGGACTGTGGTGTTGTCCTGGGTTTGCTGTTTCTGGGTTTTGTTAGGCTGGCTAATTTTATTAAACTTGCTTGTTGACATGTCCTTTTGATGACAATTTTAGGAGATTGTCAATAAACTTGATGTTGATGTAAAAAACGTTATTACTGTTATATTACCTCCTGAAGACTATTAACCTGTGAAAATGCATACTTGACAGAGACTTTTCAATATCTGCAGTGATTTTGGTAACAAGAGATTAATAAACAAATCATTAAATCTGAACAATATACAAGATACCTGAGTTAACTATTTGTATTTTATATGTATTTTCATTTAATGTTTTGTTGTGACTGAATTTAAGAATATATATATAAAGCTTTATTATGCATGACATGTTTTTATCCAATTTTGGTTTGATTTCTCAGGGGTCATAATTAAAACACTTTCCTATAGGCTTTATCAATGCTAGCCAGCCTCGGTTAGCATCACGTTCCAGCTCAGGCGTCACATGGTACACTAGACTATGGATATTGTTTGTAGGCTACACTTGCCTCTAACTGCAGCAATCTTTAAAATTTGTGTGCATGTGGTACATGACTAGTTAAATGCTGAGCCATTAGTTGAAATAATACTGAAGTACGTTGAAAAATCAGTGCCAAATTATACACATATGCAAAACCAACATGACATACAGCTGCCCTTTGACAAGCAGAACTGCAAGATTAATTTAATATGATGTATAAATGAAATACATATTATACGTATGAATTTATTTTCCATGTGTAATATTTTACATAAGTAGCAGAAATAGTTTTTTGTAAAGCGTTGTGAGAAATAAAGACATCTTAAAGGTTAACTTTATGCTTGTGTAATTCAGTGACAATATAATTAGAAACCCACAACAAACATTTAATGGCTATCTGGAAGCACACATCCGCATATTGGCTTAATAGAATTACAATTACAGTAACCATAGTTACTTTAACTACACAGCCTTAGAGCGAAACAGTTACAGCAGATCTTTGACGTCGATCTAAATTCTAGACAAACCACAGATATTTAATCATGAAAGACCAGATCAGATTTTTAAACCATTACAATCTGTGTGGGGACTTAAACACATGAATCAGGACCTCATTTGTTTACCAATCACATTTATCCCAGTAGAGACGAGCCAAAAACAACTGGGATCGATTTGAATTCAGTGGGCTCAAATGCATATATTAGATTTCAGAGCCACTTCTGACACAAACACACGCGCGCACGCACGCGCACACACACACGCGCACACACGCATAGTCAACAATGGAACAGATCACCCATAACAAAAGCCATAAGTAACATTTCATTTAATACATTTTCTTTTTCCCAATACATTGTCATTCAAAAATTCAAACAGCAGAGCGGGTCTCCATGTTTAGGAAGCCATACATGGCATAACCTTAACTTTAAGTACACACACACACGCGCACACGAACGCACGCACGCACACACACACACACATTAACACATCTAAATGAAATCAAAATATCTAACAAACGTTATAAGTAGAAACTTAGCTTCACACACTTCATGGAATATTTAACAAACCTTTTAACCGGTGTAATGACATTACATCACTGCGGCTATTACTACAGAAATTAACTAAGGCAATATGGGAACATCTGACATGCCGCTCAACCAGAATATTTTTTAGGATTGTCCAGCAAATGTTGACTAACTAATAATATGTAACATTTCTTCAATACATAACAAATGTTTTAGAACAATAAATAGTTTCTTTGTAAAGATATTTTCAAGTACCTCCAGGTTGTGGTAATCTATCTATTCATAGTTTATCAATGAATTTGAATAAACCCAAAGCATGCATGCTGTGAATGAGAAGGTGTAAATCCCCCAAAAATATCTCCATTTAGTTGTACTGCGTTTGAAATAACCCATGCCTTGTTTAGTGCAAAATGTTTAGACAGAATAGGATCAGGATTTACAAAACACAGACAAAAATGTCTGTTTTAAACCAGTAGACCTGTGTTTTGAATTGAAGGGCAAATTAGTTCTGTTCAATTAAAGTGAGCAACTGTAATTGACACCAGAACGAGCCAATTGCAGTTGTTGGCTCGTGGCCGTGACCTCGGATTGTAGTTGGTCTGGGAGCTGATTGGTCTAGTCCAGCAGGGGGTCGTCGTCATCATCATCGTCCTGTATTGACAACCGCTGAAAGGGTCGTGAAGAAGAAGGGCGCACAGGCCTCCACAACCTAAACAGACCTAAGAGAGAAGACGATTATTCATTCATGCAGCGTTTCAAACGTCAATTCAAGCACTTTTAAGGTGCATTGTAAAAGGTGTATAAGCACCTTAAAGCTTTGGTACACTAAACCCAGATAAACCCTCAAACAATAAAACAAACCGAAAGATCCAATTACTTGTATTCCTCATCTTAGCATTTTCAGAAATTCCAAGTACCTGGTATGAGAGCTAACATTTCATATCCCTTTGAACAGGCGCACAACTATGTCACAACATGATGATAACACAATACAGCACACTGACCAGTTAATGTAGTAAGAACCAGCAGTATCCCAACCACCAGTCCCACAACCAGTGCAACGTTGACACAGCCCATGCTAACCAGGAAGCAGCGCGCCTGAGACAGTGACCCGTTGTTCGGTTGTGGTGGCAACCCCAGTAGATGACACATTGTCGGGTAGACGTCAACACTCTGTAAGGACGCGAGACGGTAACCAGGAACGAAACCCGGCCCGGCGGCCGCCAAGAAGGGGTGCATGCTGGGTAGACTGTTGTCATAGCCATGGTCTCCAACTGGAGAGTAGATCAAATAATGAGTTGCGCGTTCACCTATTACTAACCTGTGTGAACTGAAAACGACATTTTGGTTTAGTATTATGAGTCACGGGAAACTTTCAGGGGGTTACGATTCTGTGGAATTTAGGGAGGACAACATTTTGAATGAGAACAACCGTCCAACCAAACGTGTGTATGTGTGGGTGGGTGGGTGGGAGTGACAGCCTTACGACGTGGTAGCCCCCCCCTCTGTACAATAGTCCATCCCTCGTCCGCTATTAGTATGATTTCTGTAATCCTGTCGTTGTTCTTGTAGTGCAGCGTCTCAGGGATGTCCTTCTTTAAGTATGCAGTCATGTGGGCATGGCAACCACTCAGTAGGGAAAACACAGATTTTGGGTCTGAAACACAAACAGAAACGCATGACTGCATATACAAACACACATAGATGGAGGTGTGTGTTTGTGTGTGCGTGTGTGTACCTCCGTTAGGTATGATAGCAGCAACAGGTGTTGGGTGTGTGTGTGTGCGCGCATGTACCTCCGTTAGGTATGATAGCAGCAACGGGTGTTGGGTGGGTGTGTGTGTGTGTGTATGTACCTCCGTTGGGTATGATAGCAGCAACAGGTGTTAGTTCGACTACTGTGTAGTTGTCGGGATGCAGACATTCGTCCAGTTTGATCAAACGATCTTGGGAACACTGAGCCATTCCATGGTCGCTGGTGACAATGATGTTGACACGATCCCACAAACCTGCTAGCTTCAGCTCTGACATCAGCAGACCTACATTATCATCAACCTGTTGACACACACACACGCGCTTCAGCTCTGACATCAGGAGACCCATTGTATCATCAACCACACACACGCTTCAGCTATGACATCATCAACCAGAGGAAAAACACATTAGAGTGTCTAGCTTGAGAAACAGACGGCTCAAAGGTCCTCAACTAAAAAAAACAGAGACTACAGAAGGATGACTTTTGTAGGCTGATTTGCAAAGCCAAAGACATATCTCAGACTGGCCAATAGAAACCAAAGTAAGATGGACAAAAGAAAGCAGACACTGGACAGAGGAAGAGTGGAAAAAAAGTTTTTTGGGCAAATTCATTAAAATGTGAGGTGTTCAGATCATAAATAAAATTTGTGTGATGCAGACAAAATGAAAGATGCTGAAGGAGTGCTTGGCACAAACTGTCAAGCATGGTGGAGGCAATGTGATGGTCTGGGATTGCTTTGGTGGTGGTAAAGTATGAGATTTGTACATGGTAAAAAGGATCTTAAGGGAAAAAGCTAGAATACCAATCTTGTAACCCCAAACTTTTGAACAGTAATGTTGTTTATCGCTTGGCTAGTTAAGAAAACCAGAACGAGTGAAACACTTCATATATATAAAGCACGTGCACTAAAACACATGTCAAAATAGTTAAGTTCCAGCATGACATTATACCAGCGTATCTTGACCTAAAATACTGTGCATGCTGCACAAAATGTGGACAGGTTGGCAGGTCTGAAATCAGCAAAACTGAGCAAAAAATAATTGTATATGTTACATACTTCTTTAAGAGCCTGCCCTATGTGGGAGGTGTTATCTGGTCCATACATGTGACCAGTCTTATCTGGCTCCTCCCAATACAAAGCTGCAAATGACACTGGATCCTCCCCTTCACCCTGGTATAGAAAAAGAAAGATAGACATAACTAAAACGCATTGCAGAGAAAATAATGTTCACGTCACCCTGCACATAAGCAGTACACAAAATAAACGAAAGTCTGAAGAGGGTGAATACTTTTTAGAGCCAATGAAAGAATATGTAATGGCTGGAGAGACAATTTTTGTAAATTTGTCAAACTAAAGTAGTTTACCAAAGCTTCTGCGCATGTGCAGATCAGGATTAAAAACATGTGCCACTAGGGAAAATAAACAGGCATTTTATCTACAGTTTGTTAAGACGACCTGCTCAAAAATGGTTTAACTGTAGACTGTGACTAAAAAGAAAAAATATTAAATGAAAAAGTAGTCCTTTGAAAAAAAATATTTTGAAACTAAAATGTATTTTTATATTGACTCATTTATATATGTATTGCCTTATTTATTTCAGGAGGTTTTTCATAGCCATATTTATTTATTTAACACCGACTTGGATGGCATTTCATTCGAGTGGCAGTTTCTCTACTCTACACACCGTTATTTTAGAAAATATCTACAATTTCTACAGTCTACAAAACCATAAACCACATCTAACAGAGGCCAGCCCAGGATTTCTATATTTGGAAACTTCAGCTTCTGCATCCGCTTTGACAGTTTATGAAACTATGGGTTTGAACAACTGAACAATGACTCCAGAAACTGCCAGAAACCGTCTCTGGGAAGCTCTCTGCATAATCGTCATTCAAAGGGTCTGGACCTGTTTGCCATCATGACCAGCAGGCAAATGATAACCCTTGATGCAAGGTGTGCTTCTCCCAAGAAATTAAAGTTTTAACTGTACCAACCCAGGTGACAGACTAGAGTAGCCTGATCTCTACAAATAGAAAAGACTGTGCTTGCAGTAGAAACACAGAAGCAGATAGTAATCCGTGCATGCGCAAAAACGTTGGAGAACTTAAAAAAGACGTTGCTCTGGCAGACTAAAGATCAACAACATCATCTGAACAGGCTTGTACACATCATGTTGTATATTTTTGTACCCATTTTGTTGTATCCACGGTCCAATTAGATGGTAGTAAACAAGTAAACAAAAGATAATCTGTAAATATATATCCTAATGTATATTCAAAATGTGTAAATCTTTTTTTTTTACAATTCCACTTGAATTTTTACCATAATTACTGACCCATAATTTCACATCCCAATCACTGTGGTCATTAGTGGAACTCATTAGCTAATCTAGTCTCAGGCACTTCTCATTACCCCTTAAAAAACCTTGATGCAGTCAATGTTAATCTTCATAAATGAAACTGCTGAGAAATTAAACATGTGACACTCCTAAAATTTTTATAGCCTACAGATTACTGTCGGTTATTCTTTCTGTTGTTGGGGTGAACACAGGTTCAGAGCTTTCACTTGACATTAGCTGACATGTAAAATACCAATCATATAAGTTCCATATTATTGCTCAGTCATCAGCACGACTGCAACATAACAAAAGACAGTGGTGGCCAGAGATTTAAGGGTACGTACTCTACTCAGCCAGTGGGTGATGTTGGCCAGGCGTTGACTGAAGGTCACAGAGCGGTCATACGGAAGGAAGTGTGTCGCCGTTCTGTTCCTTATAACCACGTCTGACCCTGGCCACATGGCCACGCCTGTCTTGTACCCCGAATCCAGTGCAGTGATCCAAATTGGCGACGCTTCGTCCCACCAGAAGGAGTCCGTTCCGTTGGAGGCGGTAAAGCGCTTCTGGGTTGCGGGGTCATACATGCTGCTGGCTATGACACCATGAGACTCTGCATACAGACCTGTAACCTGGAAGGAAAATGGTCACAGGTTAAAAAAGTGTTGTTGACAAAATTCACATACGACCTATTAACTAGGCATGTTGGGTATTACAAGGAGTTAGAGGTCAGAGGTAAATGGTTATTCATTACCAGGCTGTAATGGTTGGGGAAGGTCTTAGTGGTAAAGACATTAGTCATATGTTCCACCAAGACTCCCTGTGAGTACAGGAGCTTTAGGTTTGGCAGGGGGAATCGTTGGAGGTAGTCGGCTCGGAAACCATCAAATGATACTAGCAGCAATGGAATTGGGGCAGCACTGTCAGCCTTGGATCCTATTGCACCTCTGCCATTTCCTGTCTGCACCGCTGAAGCAGCCAATGAGAAGCATGTGAAGAAGAAGGGCAGCAGGACTAACATCCTAAAGAAAAAGTAAGGGAATAAGCACAGTAAGTGTGGATAATGCATCCACATGTACAGCTCCAATTGACTGAAATGATGTCAAGTAGCCGATCAGAAGCTCCTAAAGTTGAATAACCTAAATCTAATCAATTGTTGGAAAAATTCACTAACTATGGGAAATAAGCCTGTAATGCTGCTTTAACTGTGACACCAGCCCATAGACATGCATTAAACCTTTAAATGCACATTTTTAACAAAAAGCTAGAGTGCACGTTATTTTTATAAGTAGAAACCAATTGGATTTATTAACTAACTAACAGCATTCATGTCTACATACAGCCACGTTATATATGTACATTTATTTATTTACAGTCATACAGTACTATGTTTTGCGTATGGAAGATCTGACCAAACACAAATTAGGTGAAATTATTGAATAATACCTAACAAATATTATCTGGTATTGCTTCAAATAAATGTAATATAATAAAATCTCCATCTCTTTTTAAGTCCGGATCGGATCTATAAACACTGAAACGAAAGTGTTTCCTACATTGTTTCTTCAGAATTGTCGACTGCATTCATGCATGTTGAAATACAAAACATGACACCGATTGAGCATGACACGCACGCACGCACGTCCCCCGACCCAGGCAGGTTTTCAGTGCGTATGGTATAGACGCGCACACATTATGGTATAGACGCGCACACATTATGGTATAGACGCGCACGCATTATGGTATATAGACGCGCACGCATTATGGTATATAGACGCGCACGCATTATGGTATAAACGCGCACACATTGTTATGGTATAACTTAGGTAACTTAAATGACCGGTCTGAAGATAATAATAGTGTCCCAATTAAAGCGTTTGCTAGACCTCCTGCTACCGTATAAAGCGCATTACATGTACTGTAGTTAGCTCGTATCGGCTCAATGGTCGTCATACGCACCTCGTTTGTCCTGAAATCCACTTAACTTCTGTATTTTACAACCTTCTCATATGATTGTCGTTCTGTCTAAACTCGGTACATGTTCTTCCAAACGTTTGGTTTCAAGTGCTGCCTATCACTTCCGTATAGGTTGAATTGTATTTATCTGTCTGTTCATTATGACATGTCTCAATACTTCCTCATAATAGAAGAACTCACGAGCATCTCGTTCAGCCAATCGGGTGAGGCGTAGGCACCTTAACGCTTTCTGATTGGCCCAGCGGGCAGAGAGAGCAAACGGGTTCTTTTTAATGCATTTTTTTTTATCTTTGGGATAATCTTTAACTATATAATGTCAGTGTAAATTTTCTGAGCCGTGCTTTGAAATTGGTTAATTGGATTTGGTGTTTCCGGTCATTTTGTATCCCTGTATAACTTTGATTTCTTTAAGAAGCTTATTCCTTTTGTCATTTGAAAAATAAAAGTTGAAACATTATGTGTGTCATCTTCGTGTTATTCTAAAAGAAATGTGACTTTTCTGTCCTGGCCTTTACCACCAGAAAAAACAAGTCTCAGATAATAAAATATGCTATTTTAGGACTTTATGATTATATTGTAAATTAAACAAATGTTGGACAGCTATATTGCCATTGCTCTGCACATCTGTTTAAAGACAAATACACTACCAGTCAAAGGTTTGAACACACAGTGAAGACATCAAAACCATGATATAACATATATGGAATTCTGTAGTAACCCAAAAAAATGTCCATCTCAATTGGGTTGAGGTCGGTTGATTGTGGAAGACAGCTCATCTGATGCAGCGCCATCTCTCTCCTTTCTGCTTAAATAGCTTTTCCTCTGCCTGGACGTGTGTTCTGTGTAATAGTCCGGTTGGAAAAAACAAACGATAGTCCCACTAAGTGCAAACCAGATAGAATAGCACATTGTCATGGTTGAGTGTGCCTTGGATTCTAAATAAATCACAGACAGAGGAAGTGGTATATTGCTATCATAATGGCGAGCAAAGGGCAATAATTAAAGGAAGACAGACAGACCATATAACCCTTACCAGAGTAGGTCTTTCCTATAGAGAACTTGTCAAGAAAGCCAAGGTGTCAATGAGCACACTCTTCCACACCATCCAAAGGCACTGCAGAATTAGGCGACCTGGCCAAGATAAAGCAAAAATGTGCAAGACAACAAACACTTACACAATAAATACACAAGAGTGCAAATAGCAGTGGGATTCTACAAGGCAAAGTGGGGAGTCAATATACAATTAATTCGGGATGAGGAATAAGTAGGTCAGTTGTAAAGTTATTGTCTAGCAGGTAGGTCATCAGTGTGCACAAATTGTATGATCATAATGGTGGGAAAAAGAGCATTTAAGCATGCCTGAGCATGAAACAAATATTTCAAAGAATGTAAACAGGTTTGACAGCAGTACAGGTGAAAATTATGAACTGTGCAAATTGAGCATGGCAAAAAGTTCAAAGGGTGTGCATGAAAAACAGACGACAGTTAGCACGTACAGTGATCTGGAAAGAGTTCAGACAGTGGTAGTTTGAAGGCAATGGGTGAGATTGAAGGAGTGGCGGCCAAAAGTGGTGCAGATTTTCGGGGTGACTAAGGCAGTGTACCTGCTTGAGCGTTGTCTGTGGGTGGGTATCTATGGTGGCTAGAGCGCCTGTAGGCTTAGGGAGACATTGAACTCTTGAAAATTTTCCACCAATAGTATTCAAGCAATATATATGTTTCCATTTTATTGAACGGAATATAAGACTGGTTGTCATTTCAGATCTAAATATGTCGATAACGTATAGAGAACCTGAGCGATCGGTTCCTGTCCTCGTTTTCACTCCATTACAAACCGATAGCACCTCTCCTTTTCCACCCTCTACTGGTTGACTCTTCTCCCCTTCTTCTTCCTGAAACCTAATTTATTTTTCTCTGTGTCTATTTTTGACCAACACACTCCTTCTGACAGCTGGAGCACAAATCATACTAGGTCATACATACACACACACACACACACACACACACACACACACACACACACGCACGCACACACACACACACACACACGCACGCACGCACGCACACACACACACACACACACACACACACACACACACACACACACACACACACAGTTCACAGTTAGGACAGAAGCTCAGACAGACAAACAAACACAGCACACACAGGAGTTGGTGGCTACCACAGGACAGACGTAACTGGGCCAGCAGACAGAACCCTTACATCTTGTAGAGTAAAGCAGTCACACTTCTGCAGAGAATAACACACTGTTGTTAGAGCACAGACGATGACTGACCTGTCTGCAGCTGAAGAGAAGGACCCTGATATTGAACTTTTTGTTAAGGTGAAGTGTGTGTGTCTGTGTTTGTGTATGTTTAGTTCACAGGTTGTGTTTTACT
Organism: Dallia pectoralis; assembly: GCA_029465975.1. Classification (NCBI taxonomy): domain Eukaryota; kingdom Metazoa; phylum Chordata; class Actinopteri; order Esociformes; family Umbridae; genus Dallia; species Dallia pectoralis. Next base: position 6,517,948 of record CM055754.1, read on the forward strand.
GCAGAATATTATCTACTGTGTTATATGTGTCTTTATGTGTGTGCAAGTAGGTGTATGCGTTTGCATTTCAGTATGTATGTGTGTGTGTTTTTGATGTTGTTGTTTTCTCTACAAGGCTGCAGTAACCCAACACGCCTGGTACTGTAGCTCTCAACCCCTTTACTCTCCCCTCTCTCACCTCTCTCCCCTCTCTCCCCTCCTCCCCTTCACCTCTCTCCTCTCTCTACCCTCTCTCCCCTTCACCTCTCTCCTCTCTCTCCCCTCTCTCCCCTTCACCTCTCTCCTCTCTCTCCTCTCTCCCCTTCACCTCTCTCCTCTCTCTACCCTCTCTCCCCTTCACCTCTCCCGTCTCTCTCCCCTTCACCTCTCTCCCCTTCTCCCCTCTCTCCCCTTCACCTCTCCCGCCTCTCTCCCCTTCACCTCTCTCCTCTCTCTCCTCTCTCTCCCCTTCACCTCTCCCGCCTCTCTCCCCTTCACCTCTCTCCCCTCTCCCGTCTCTCTCCCCTCTCTCCCCTCTCCCGTCTCTCTCCCCTTCACCTCTCCCCTTTACCTCTCCCCTTTACCTCTCTCCCCTCTCTCCCCCTCACCTCGCTCCCCCTCACGTCTCTCCCCTTCACCTCTCTCCCCTTTCTCCCCTTCACCTTTCTCCGATACCTTTCTCCTGTGTCTTTTCCTGTGTTAGACAGATCAGATCTACTGAATTATTTCTGGTCATCTAAGCAGTGAAAGCAGGAGGTTAACTGTTTGAATGGTGAAGTCATGAGGTGGCTCTGTTTTGGTGGGGTAACAGTGGGTGGGCGTTTTGTAGCTTGTAGTCTCCTCATGAGAATTGTTTAAACTCACACCTCTCTCATATACAGCTCTATTTATGCAGAGTATGCATGTTTAGTAGATATTGTAGCTGGATATTTATGTTTTGCATTGATGTTCAGTTCGTTTTTTATGTAACTTTTGCTAATAAAAAAGGTATTTAGTTTGGTACCGCAACAGTAGTGCAACAATAGTGTGGCAGTTGATCTAGTGAGAGTTCTAGTCAATGGACTTATTCTACGTTTACTTTGTTGGGTACAGGAGGGAAGAAATAGTGAGGTCGTTCTAGGGTTAGTTTGTTGGGTGCAGGAGGGAAGCAATAGTGTGGTAATTCAATGGTGAGTTTGTTTGGTACAGGAGGGAAGCAATAGTGTGGCAGTTCTAGGATTAGTTTGTTGGGTACAGGAGGGAAGCAATAGTGTGGTAGTTCTAGGATTAGTTTGTTGGGTGCAGGAGGGAAGCAATAGTGTGGTAATTCAATGGTGAGTTTGTTTGGTACAGGAGGGAAGCAATAGTATGGCAGTTCTAGGGTTAGTTTGTTGGGTACAGGAGGAAAGCAGTGGTGTGGTAATTCAATGGTGAGTTTGTTTGGTACAGGAGGGAAACAATAGTGTGGCAGTTCTAGGTTTAGTTTGTTGGTTACAGGAGGAAAGCATTAGTGTGGTAATTCAATGGTGAGTTTGTTTGGTACAGGAGGAAAGCAGTAGTGTGGTAGTTTTAGTTGATGGGCTTGTTTTAGGGTTAGTTTGTTGGGTACAGGAGGGAAGCAATAGTGTGCTAATTCTAGTTAATGGACTAGTTCCAGGGTTAGTTTCTTTGGTTACGGGAGGGAAGCAGTAGTGTGGTTGTTCTAGGGATGTCCAGTGAGGTGTGTAATGGAAGATTGATATATTATTCATGTGTCTGGTTTCTTCTTACAGGATCTTCTTTCAGTCTGCATCATTATGTGAGCGTGCATGATGCCATATTGACAAGGCCTGATTGTAAAGAGCTGGGATTTCTTTTATGCAAAGTAACCTGACGCTTACATTTAACTCCCGTCATAAGTTTAGTTTTTTAGAAATTCATTCATTTTATGTACATCTTAAAAATGGGTTAGTAGTAGAAGTATTGTTCAAGCAAAATTTTATTATCTGTTTTTTTCACACATGTTTTAATGTGCGTATGCTTGTGCGTGTGTGTGTTAATACGTGTGTAGGCAGGGAGCGATGGGGAGAGCATAGGGAACTGTCCGTTTTCTCAGCGTCTCTTTATGATCCTCTGGCTGAAAGGAGTTGTCTTCAACGTTACTACAGTCGACCTAAAGAGGTAACGCACACATACACTATAACTAACAGGAACACTAACACAAGCATGAACACTAACACTAAAACAAGCATGAACACTAACACTAACACAAGCATGAACACTAACACTAACACAAGCATGAACACTAACACAAGCATGAACACTAACACTTAACACAAGCATGAACACTAACACCAACACAAGCATGAACACTAACACTTAACACAAGCATGAACACTAACACTAACACAAGCATGAACACTTAACACAAGCATGAACACTAACACAAACACAAGCATGAACACTTAACACAAACATGAACACTAACACTAACACAAGCATGAACACTTAACACAAGCATAAACACTAACACTAACACAAGCATGAACACTTAACACAAGCATGAACACTAACACAAGCATGAACACTAACACTAACACAAGCATGAACACTTAACACAAGCATGAACACTAACACTAACACAAGCATGAACACTTAACACAAGCATGAACACTAACACTAACACTAAAACTAACAGAACACTAACACTAACACTCTTCTGCTGAAATACACAAACTCTACTGTGTATGTTGCCCAATAGGAAACCGGCAGACCTGCACAACCTGGCTCCGGGGACACACCCTCCTTTTCTGACTTTTCAAGGAGAGGTGAAGACAGACATCAATAAGATAGAAGAATTCCTAGAGGACATGCTGGCTCCACCTAGGTACACACACAAGAGAAACGGCCCAACTTTTTAGCTTCAGTATTAGATTTAGTTAGGTAGAACTGAGTGTGTGTGTGTGTGTTAATGCCGGTGTTCTTCAGGTATCCTAAACTGGCAGCAAAAAACCGGGAGTCAAACATAGCAGGAAACGACATCTTCGCCAGGTTCTCAGCGTACATCAAAAACACCAGGCCAGAGAACCATGCAGGTAGAGATCCAGACATACTGCTGATCTAGGAGCCCAGCCTGTGTTTGTCTGTGTGAAGCAATGTGTGTTTGTTCCTGCAGTCCTAGAGAAAAGTCTCAACAAGGCATTAGCCAGGCTGGATAAATTCCTTCTGTCCCCACTGCCAAATGAGCTGCACGAGGGAAGAGATGTAGCAGAGCTGAGGTCTGTAAGGAAGTATATAGACGGAGACACACTAACACTGGCAGACTGCAATTTGCTGCCCAAACTACATGTCGTCAAGGTATTACTCTTTACTCATATTTGACTTCCAACAGACAGGAACCGATTCTTAGGCAATCACATATAAGTGTGTTGTATCAAGATACAATATGTTTTTTTGCAAGTAATTCTTGTTCAGATCAGTTTTTTGTTCCGGCTGTCTTTTTCAGAGTGTATTTTACTGTTTTGCTCTAAACTCTTAAAACCAAAAAGAACATACTTCAGCCCATATATGGCAATCCGTTGAGTGTTCTATAAGTTCATGTGGATGAAGAAGGCATTGTGATTTTCTCCATGGTGTGTGTTCTGTCTCCAGGTGGTTTCTAAGCGATATCGTAACTATGAGATTCCTGCAGAGCTGTGTGGTGTATGGCGTTACCTTGGAAACGCCTATAACCGGGATGAGTTTACCAACACCTGTGCTGCTGACGCTGAGATTGAACTAGCCTATCTGGATGTAGCCAAAAGGCTGTCGAATTAATGATTCCTAGTTTTGGCTCACGTTCAATATGTGGTCATGTAATCCTGTGTAGTTTTTTTTCTTACAACCTACAAATTGACTAAATCAAAAATATCAAGATTCAATACTCTGGTTGAATTAACCAGGTAGCATGAAGACAGACAACATAGAAATAATATTGTATGTTCATTTACAAAAAAATACTTTATTTTATTTATTTGGGATTGCATTTAAATTTTTTCTATTTACTTGTTTTTGCACGTTTGCCAGGTTTAATTCGCCACATTTGAATACAATGAATGGTTGGAGATTAACAAATTATATTTTGCTGAATTGTAGTGGAAGCCAAAGTGTTTTCTCTCATATTATACCATCCTGTGGTCACAGAGAAATATGTATTGTTAACTATCCTGTGGCAGGGGTAGTGTGTATTGTAAAACCATCCTGTGTTCACAGAGTAGTGTGTATTGTAAATCCATCCCGTGGTCACAGAATAGTGTGTATTGTAAAACCATCCTGTGGTCAGAGTAGTGTGTATTGTAAATCCATCCTGTGGTCACAGAATAATGTGTATTGTAAAACCATCCTGTGGTCACAGAGTGTAGTGTGTATCGATAAAACCATGCCAGGCTTATTTAAGTCAGAGATTGACAACAAAAGTGTTTATTTTATTGTACAGGTATGGGAATGTGTTAATTAACACATTTCATTGTACTAATTATTATTTTATTAATACATATATTTTCTCAGAATTGTTTTGTCTGGACCCTTACTTCATACAGAACCATTTCATTGCTGTCTGATAAAAAACACGTAACTACCTGTTTGGGAACTGTCAACATCGTCAATTGAGTAAAAAATGTTTCAACTTTGACATGGCAGCGTACTGCAACCGAACGAATGCTCGCACTGGGTTTCTTTTATACTCAAATATCACGATAGTCTAGAGGTCTTTCTCATACAGCAATAACAAAGATAAAAGTTTTATTTATTTCTCCATTTGCCGAAAGAGTCAAGCAATGTGCCCCAATGGTTCCTGGAACGTTAAACTCCTGCACATTAGCTTTCATCTCAACTGTGAAGTTGGGTAACTGATCATTTTGTTAGCTATATAACTTAGTGAAAGTGACCAACAGACACCTTTTCAAACTGGGCATGAATATGTTTTGCATATTAGCTGTACTAGCTAACATTACGTCATTAACAATTGTTGCCTGATTAAGTTGCTTTTAAATAACTTATTTACCTTACTCACTCAATTTTCTCAGTTCCCATAAAATCTAATACTCACAGTCAGGAAGAAGTTGATACTCGCTCAACATAAAAGCATTCAAGATTTTATTATACCACTGATCAAATGTTACATTTCGGCTTACAATGGCCATCTTAAAAGATATTTTTCAATAATAATAATTCACTCCTAACCATATAACAATGCATTACTTTTCCCTCTGGAAACAGCCGATAGGAATGAGATGAGGGTACAGGTCTATTTAATATCTGTGTTTTTGTCACATCAAAACAGTTTATTTCAATTTAAAACATAATTTATTAAAGCAGTTTGAATTGATCTTTATTTACTCCAAAACATTATTAATTGATTTTTCACCTCAACAAAGATTGACAGTTTGGCATCAGTGACCTGATAATAAGTAGGCCTACCTATAATCTACAATAATTTAAAAACATTTAAAAAAAACTAATCGTCAAAAGTAAATTAATATGCATTAAAACAAATTAAACTACATAATGGAACTTTTTATGGTAAAAAGTCTACATCTTGATGGCAGTTGAAATAGTACTTCAAAAAAGTGAGCTGCAAAGCCTTTTTCATTTCCATGATATCTTATATTGAAGAGTGCTTTGGACTTTTTGAAGTACATGTCTAAGATTACAGCTTCAACTGTCATCAATCTACTTACACCCTGGTGATTAACGACCACTGCTCTTACGACATTAGATGCCAAAGCAGTATTCTCCCCTCTCTGCACTATACAAGTCAAAATCTTGATTGGATGCTTGATTGAACTATCCCTGTCTGCCTCAATAAGGCCTCCAAACAGGCTCCTCCCCCCTTCCATCTGTTTGACTTGCCAGCCCGGCTGTAGGTGTGTGGTCTCCCCCTGGTCCTGAGGCAAAGTGGTTTGTCCTGTTCCCATCTGGCAATGAGATGTAGTTATTGGTCCCAGCAGCGGCTCCGTAGTGCAGAATGGGGCTGCTGATTGGCTGAAAGAGTCCACTGTGAGAATTGAGGGGTTGATTGGGGAAGTGGTG